>CM053790.1:133933294-134265794 GCA_028749045.1 Cupressus sempervirens
ACAATTCTTCCTTTTATCTGGTACTCCATTTCAAATATCAACCCAAGAATATCAAGGTATGCATTATGTTGGTAACATATATTGTCACTCTATTTCATTACAAACCAACATATTTCTTCAAAACACACTTTTCCACCTAGTATACACAATGAATGTAATCATGCATGCTCACAAAAACCTGTATATCCCTCTTATATTCCACCATATCCATCCTTACCATCTCTATTCTACCCACCCTCCTTAGTCCCATCAACTTTATGACCTCAATAATTCTTGTCATTATCTCATTCACATTACACTCCACAATATCCACCAAGGGAAACTTTAACACCTCATACCACACTTCATAATAAGGTGGCTGAAATGGAATATAATACTAAACTCTCAAGGATCCCTTTTCCATTTGATGATGTGCTTGTAATTGGAAAATCAACATTGGAATGCATTGATACAAATATGGGATGTGATTTTGGTTTATTGGATTAGAAGAAAAATATAATTTATTGAATTATTATCAACTTTGTTCTTCTTTTCCACTTAGTGAATCACAATTAATACCAATAAATGAGCCCATACTTCAAATTGCACCAATTTTAATTGTTGGACTCATAAGCATGTATGTTTATATTAATCATTCACTAAGTAATTTTAAGCCATATGCTTTCCTCCTTCAAAAAATGTGTTGTCAAAATCTCTAAGATCTATATTTTATTACTTTTGTACTTATGCATATTGATCTTTGGACGCCTATGGTTAAATTTTGTATTCCACACATACTTGTATATTTGGGACCAATAATTGATTAAGTACAATCATATAAGATTATATGCATTAATGGCCAAATAAAATATGTTTCACATGGATGATTATTCATTTCAAAGGGATCAAAGTATTAATATTTATATATTTGTCAATATTGATTCTTTGTATTCCCATCCCATTTCTTGATTCATTGGATTGCCCCAACAACTCCATGATTTTGTAATGTGAAATTAAGCTAGAGGGTATCCATTGAAGTTTGAAATCTTTGGTTATCCTATTTTGTTGGTTTAATATTCTCATGCCCTTGTAGTTTGAAGTTAAGTTGGGGGGAATCCCTTGCTTTTCTAATTCTTGATTGATTCCTAATAAATATTCATTGATGGTTTTGATATGCGTCATTGTGTGATTATTGGACCACATCATGATATGTATTCCTATTGTAATCATATTCATTTATTTTTTCTTGAGTGTTTATTCATATTACTAACTCTACCAATCATTTGTAAAAATACATTACTCGCTTAATGTTAGGGTTATTAATTGGATAAAATTGCTTTACTATACTTGATATGGTTGATTTTGAGAATATGGTTACAGATCTCTTGATATGGTTGGATGATCTTAGTACCAATAATAGTTCATGATGTTTTTCTGCACAAGCATTATGTAAACACACTATGTTGGCTTTGTTAGTATTGTGTGGGCTTGTTAGCTATCTGTCACATATTAGTTTCACTTGTGCTTCAATATTTGAGATCACAAGAACAATATGGCATAAGGTGTTCACCACCTTGAGATGGGATTCTCTTTTTCTCAGGTGCTCGATCACATGAAGGACTTTATGCAACTAAGTCCATGAGATCCATACACAATGTGGTACTATTCTGTTGAGCTATGATATGGAAATACTCCTTCCTCAAGATGTGTCTCCTCCTCTTTGACATTTTATAGACACATTAGAGACTATAGTTGTTATTTCACTCCACCACCTTTTCTTTGATAATGAAGGTATTTATTTAATGGAATGGATTTATTCATTAAAAGGATTAGATTGCACAACTTCATGCTAGGTGATCATGGGTTGTCATTATCAAAGCCCTATGTCTTGTGAGGATCATCCTTCTTATGAGGAATTCTCTTATCCAAGTGTGCTAGTGTGTTCTAAAGTTCTCCAAGAAACTTTCAAATTTAGTAGCATGAGATACATGGATCAAGGTTGATTTTTGTCATCTTTCAGTATTCCCATATTTTTGAAGATTATTCATAGTCATCATTCCAAATCCATTAAGAAATCAAGTTTTCACAATGCCTTCTATGAGGTCATGGACAAAACTCAATTTTTGAATGGTATCATTTTTCATCATCCATGTATGAATTTCTTGTTCTTTGTTCATTCTATGTAGTTATTGAAAAACAAAAAAAAAATTGAAAAAATGAAAAAAAGAGAAATAAAAGATCCAACAATGAAAACCTTCAGGCATTGTTGGTCGATTAGTATCTAAAAATTGGTTTTCAGCAGATGTTAACTACAAAATAAATTATTAGTGGTGAAAATTGTTTTCACAGTGCCATTAAGCGGTGAGTGATTGAAAATTGGCTTGCCTACAGTCAGTTGTCATTATCAAAATTTGAAAAAGAAAAGAAAAAGAAAAAGAAAAAAATTAGCATAGAAAACATGTAATAATTGGTGTTCTTGGTTTTTCTGTTAATCATTCTTTTCAAGGACACTCATTGGCTTCTATGGTTTTGGGAACCTCCCATCACTCCCTCTTGAAGCTCTTATTTATCATGGTCATCAACACTTTGATCACCTATAGTATACTTGTTCCATTGAGGTGTATCAGTGGAGTGTGCTACACACTGTTTGTTCTACATTGCTCAATTTGATGATGGTAGCTCCTCAAGTTGCAATTTTTGGTACTATTTTTGGTTCCTTCTTGTGGCATGCTCTCTCAGTGGTTTCAGCTAGATGGAGGTATTTTGTGGTGTTGCAATTATGGTTGTTGTGTTGTTGATTCATCCATTTTGGAGCTGCCAATTGTTGAGTTTCTCTTTGTTCTAGTCTTGGTTTCTCTGCATATGCATGTTGGTAAAACCATCAATTTTATTTTTCATTATTTTATCTCTTAACTTTATTTATTTTTCTTATTATATTGATCACTATGCAACACCCCTCCCTATCCTCTCCTTGTTTCCTGTGGACGGTCAAACTTTAAGTTGGGGGGAGGAATGTCATCCTATTATCTTCCATCCATCACCCTTAATAATTACATCATACTATCCATTATTTTCATTGTACAAAAGCCTTTGTTTTGTCTCTGATCTCTCCTATTTTTCCCATTTAAACTCCTCTTGTGGAAATTGAGATAAATTTCTCCTATATGTAACCTTTTGAATCATGATGCTATAAAAAATAAAAATAAAAGAAAAAAAGAAAAGAGAAAAGAGAAACAACTCATGAAAATTGAAAGAGATATCCCTATTGAAAAAGAAAAAATAATAACAAATCTTGTTATGTGAAGCAAAGAAAGGGATTTGTGTTCATCTATGAGTTATCATGGTTCAAGGTGGAAACAAAGTCAAAGCGATAAACCCAAAGTGCTTCTTGTTCACACCAAAATCCTCTTGATCATACTGATTGCACGAGGACATGCAATATGCTAAGTTGGGGAATGATGAGAGACATTTACAACCCATTTTATTCTATATGTTAATCCATTTCATTTAGTTCCATACCCACTTCCCTATTCCATTTCATCTCATTATTACCATTTTTAGGTTGCATGTGATTTAATATATAAGTTATATTTAATAAATCTTTGAGGTTAAATTATGAAAATTAATTATTGATTGTCTTTATTAAAGAGCATTGCTATTCTATGTTTTGAAATATATATTTGCAACATACTTGCCACAACAATTTAAAGCATTATACATTCCAAGAATATTGATCGAGGAGTGATGAGAGCAATTTCTGATCCATTTTTATACCATATTTTAATCCATTTCATGTACCCTCATACTCACTTCCATGTTTTATTTCTATTCTAATTTGCCTCATTTTTGCATTTTATGTTGCATGTGGTTTAATATATGCAAGTAGTATTTAATATGGTTTTGAGATTAAAATATGGAAAATATATATTGATTTTTTTACTAATTATAATCTTAAACTTTTGGATAATCAAGCTTGCAACATAAAGATTACAAAAATATTCTACTACAGGAACATTCTTCTCTTCTTGTTGCCTATCAAATAGACATAGACTCCTATCGCCTGTCAGCCAAACTCAAACTTCCTGTTGCCTATTACACAGACTCAAACTTTCTGTTGCCTTCCAGATCCTCCTAACGCCTATTCTATAGGAACATGTGACATGGTTGTATCATATTATTTTGTAATGTCCCCATTTCGGAGATTGATTTTT
Source organism: Cupressus sempervirens (assembly GCA_028749045.1). Taxonomy (NCBI): domain Eukaryota; kingdom Viridiplantae; phylum Streptophyta; class Pinopsida; order Cupressales; family Cupressaceae; genus Cupressus; species Cupressus sempervirens. The sequence continues at coordinate 133,937,485 of CM053790.1, forward strand.
ATAAGAATAGAGTTAATATAAGATTAAATAAATAAATTATAATTATAATTATAATAATTATATTATAGAGTATTATTATCTAAATGAAAATTATTTATAATGAAAGAGATTAAAAAATTAATAAGTTAAACCAATATTACCATTTATTTATTATACCCTGAATTATATTTTAATTAAGGATAATGATAATATAATTATGATATATATTATAATATATATCATCAAAAGTGTATCTTCCAATGTACAACAAATATTAAATATGAACATTTAATACCAAATATTAATTGTAAGAATATATTAAAAAAATGATTAAAAATATAACTTAAAGACTAAACGTAATTATATTCAAATATCAAAATACAATAAAAAAATATAATCAAATTTCTAAAAAAGTCGCACCCATTCTATCATACAAGTATATATAGTGGGGGAAGAAGGGAGCTACGGAAACAAGGACAGGGAAAACAACAATGGTGGTGGAAAAGCAATCAATGTCATCTATCATAGATGGACTACGGAGCAGAAGAGATTCTCACATATACCATTTTATTCAGTGCAGCCTCCTTAGACCCCTCTCAATAACGATGAACAAAAATGATCGACAACAAGGAGACGGTTACGTAGCAGTTCAGAAACCACCCAAATCGTAACTCTCACTGTTTAGTGGATGATATAATACTTAGATAGAGATGGTGAATGTGAGGGGTCTCCAAATGTGATTGACATCGACACCCTCAGAAATATAGACACCATCTTCAATGGGTGTGGGAAGACTATAGTAGCGGCCACAGGGTATCAGGAAAGTACACACAAGTAAGGCCAACGTCTTTGCCCCAGAAACATCAATTAGAAGGGATTTTTTCATGCCAGGAGCACAAATCGAAGAAGAACACAAGGGAAGAAGATTCACCATAAAGACAAATAGTGAAGCGACAATGTTGTGTTAGATACAGGAGTGATAGAGACCAAATGTTGAGAATCGTTTGCACAAGTTTGGTAAAGACTGAACACTAGACATGCAAAGTAAATATAGATAGAGATATAAAACCACCAACGAAGAAAGAGAGGCAAACCCCCATCTGACGTAGCAGAGCTAATACAAAATAAAAGATGGACGAGATAAGAAGCCACCCATCGTAGAAAGTCCCATACTCAGGGGAAAGATTAGTATTGATTCCAGTTAGCACAATAACCTAAAGAGGTGGAAGCAAATGCAAGTAGGAGAATATTGGGTAGAATTATAGATGTAAAGAAATATAAAAATAAGTGCTAGCTAAGTACTACTCCACATAATGGTCATACCACTTTCTAGACATAACACAATAAATTGTCCAGACTGAATTGACAACAAAAAAGAAATCAAAGTGAAAGAACATATTATATAAAGGGAAGTATAAAATGGTGACTCAACAATTCTTATTAACTGACAGTTTATACCTTCAAGGAAAGTAAGAGATATGTATTAAAAGACATCACAAGAAGGAAGGAAACTATTATTGGCATCTATAAATTATACCCAATCTGGAGAGCATGAAAGTGACGTATAATCAATTACCACTTTATATGAATTATATACCACAACAAAAGGGATCGTTTACATTAAATAGCTATTTGAAATATATATTATTAGCAAAATAAACCCTCCATTCTACATAATCAAGGTCAGAGAACTCAAATAAGTCATAAATATATCAATAGTTTGGACCAATAAACTTTGACCATTGGATTCATAAGAACGTTGTCCCAATTTTTGCCAATCAACTGACAAGGGACATTACATATTTCTATGCCAACAAAGAATAGATATTCTATTATCTTTTAAATCTATAGTAGGGTATGGTTATGAAACAACTTATCCAAATTATGGTAGCAAGCATCATCACATAATGGCCACTAATATTGAAGGTATATTATCAAAATAATTTGATTCAACATAGCCGCATGATACAGTATTAACACTCAAGCAAATATTATATTTTGAATATAAATTAGTTTGCATCCAATCACAAAAGTGGAGGTGGATATTCTTCTACCAACTATTGTGATTTCCTATCTTTTAGTCATAGTATTTTGTTGTGGATTCGGTTTTGAAATAATGGCTGCAATCCATTCTTTTCATTTTTGAAATTGATTAATAAATGGCATCCATAAGTCCATGAATTGTAGATAGAAAATAGGTATTCTATTTTTGTATATGTCAAAGGGCTATATAAGATAGCTTATGTATTCGACAGGAGATGAAAAAACAATACAATATCCATTTCATTTGGAGTTGATTCTACAAATTCTTTGAGTGATTCATTTTAATCAGTTGTTGGGAGGAAGGGCACCCACTCCTCAGCTACTGAATGTACATAAATATATTTATATATCTCTATAAGTTGTTATGTTTTATATATTCACGTTGCATACACTTTTATATTGTTGTTAGTTGATTGAATTTTATAATATTTCTATATTTTTTGTGTGCTAAATATTTGTTTTTATTTTTCATGTTGCTGATATAGTTTTCTACTACAGAATTTGTCTTAATTTCTATGTAGTTCCTATAGCATTTTAATCAGAAAAATAGAGAGTTAAACCAATTGTGAATTAAGGAATTATTTTATCAAATTAATTATTAATACCTTATTCACATTTATGATCTATATATTAGTTTTATTTGAATTTGTGAGTTTAATTTTCAGATTTATTAGATCTATTAAAATTGTTATTGCCAAATAATGATAGTTCCTGTCACCAGGAATTGATAGTTCCTATTGCCAGAATTGTTTTAGTTTGTTGCAGATTTATTTTTGTGTCATAATCACTCAGCTCACAACCTGCATCCCTTGATAGCATATTGCTTGGATGCCTTTTGCAAGCTTACACTCTTGGATTGAGACATATAGACCAGCCAAACATCATCATAAATCATTAATTCTTTTATTATTATTTGCCCCAATGTTGCCCTATCATTTTGGCACCGTTGTCGAGGAAAGGTGTCAAAGGCATGTTAGCTTGATGAGTTGAGTTAGGAACAATGCATTAGGATGAAAGCTTTTGCAATTGCTAGCCTTCCTTAAGTCATTAATCTTAATTTGCATTGCTTAAATCATATAGATGCATTGGTTTAAGAGTTTTGTTTTAGAGTTTGCAAGTAGGCCTTAGAAATTAGATTCATTAGTTGCTTTAGAAATTAAATTAAATTTTACATTATCAGTAGTTGTGAGTTATTGGTAAAGAAAAGAAGCTATTTTGAAGAAAAAAATATTCAAAATGATGCATTCCAAGTTTGTTCAAGTACATCAATTTTGGGTGAACATTGTTTCAAAAATGAAAATTTTGAAGGGAACACAAGGGAAAAAATGTGCATGGGCGCTACCCCAGCATCTTGCAATGGGCGTTTCCCCTTGACCCCATGGGTGGTTGCCGCCCCCATACCCATGCCTTCAAATTTAGAAACAAAAGAAGAAATTGGTGGGGAAATCACATTGATGAAAGATGAGATTTTAATACCCTATTTACCTAATGAATGCAACTTAAATAATCTTGATCTTCCATTATCATAGGTATGCAAGAATTCCATCTCTATGTTTGAACATGAGAAAATCATTGATAAATTCTTAAATCAATGTAATTTTGAGGATGAAAATTTAACCATTTGTCGTTCTAATTGCTACAGGAAAGATGACCAATGCATATGCCTAGACGACTAGGAGCACACGATGAATGAAGTACAATATATCTGTGATCCTTACCATGAGAGTGGAAGTGAACAAGTGTTCCTTGTAACTTATGAACCATTTCAAATGCCAACTCACGAAGATCAAGGTATGCATTATGTCGGTAACATGTATTGTCACTCTAATTCATTACAAAGCCAACATATTTCTTCAAAATGTACTTCTCCACCTAGCATGCACAATGAATGTAATCATGCATGTTCGTAACAACCCATATATCCCTCTTATATTCCACCATATCCATCCTTACCATCTTCATTTCACCCATTCTACTTATTCCCATCTACTTTATCTCCATACTTCTTACCATATTCATTCTCTTATTCATATCATATTCTACCCACTCCACCTTATCCACCAAAGGAAACTATATCGCCTCATATACTAGTTCATAATAAGGTGGTTAATAGTACATATAAATTTTTATGGATCCCTTTACCATCTAATGATATGCTTAAAATTCATAAATTAACATTGGAATGCATTGATGCATATAAGGAATGTGATTTGGTTTAATTAAGTTAGAAGAACAATATTATTTATTGAATTATAATCACCTTTGTTCTTCTTTTCCACTTAGTGAATTCCAAATACGCACAAATGAGCCCATACTTCAACCTTCATCAATTTTAATTAATGGACTCATGAGTATGTGTGTTAATATCAATCATGCACTAAGTAATTTTAAGCCATATGTATTCCATACTCCACAAATATGCTACCAAATCCTCCAATATCTATATTTTATTAATTGTGTACTTATACAAAACTATTATTTGGAGGCCTATGGTTAAAATGTGCATCCCTCACATACTTTTTGATTTGAGACCAATAATTGATTAAGCAAAAGCATATGGGATTCTATGCGTTCATGACCAAAATGTTAAAACTGGATGATTGTTATTCCTCATTGATTCTTTCCATTGTCCTAAGATGACCAAATAAAATATGGATGATTTTTTTAAAGAAGGATCAAGGTATTAATATCCATATATTTTTTATTTTTGGTTCTTGTATCTTACGATGATCATTCATTGATAAAAAGTACTAAATTCATTTCTTGATTCCTTGGATAATTCAAATTCCCTATGCTTTTATGACCTAGAGTTAATTTGGGAGTACATCCATTAAATTATTGAACTATTTGATTTATCTATCATTCAAAAAGTCTCACAAAATTCTAATGGTTTGTTACTCTCTCATGGGTTGCCTGATTTCTTCAATTATCCTAATGATTTCATAACCTTGTCACATGAAGTTAAGTTGGGGGGAATTCCACCAATTTTGTGATGCTCTGATCAAGATTCATTAATTGTTTTGTTGGTCCTTTTTAGAAAACTTCACCATGTGACATCTAAACAATTTAGGGTATGTATTCTTATGTTGATTAACATTGATATAATCATTGTAATCACATTCTTTTTCTTTTATCAAGTGTTTATTAATATTAATGACTCTACCTACCATTTGTATAAATGCATTACTCACTTAATGGTAGGGTTATTAATTTGATAAAATTTATTTACTACACTTGATATGCTTGGTTTTGAGAATATGGTTGTAGGTTCCTTCGTGTGGTGAAACTATCTTAACACCAATATCAGTTGATGTTGTTTTTCTATACAAGCATTGTCTAACACACTATGTTAGCTTTGTTAACATTGTGTGGGCTTGCTACCTATCTGGTGCATCTCTGTTTTGCTTGTGCTTTACTATCAAAGATGACAAGAAGATTGTGGCATAAGGTGTTCATCACCTTCAAATAAGATTTATTTTCTTTGGTGATTTCTCACATGGAGGAAAATATGCAACTTGGTCCATGAGATTCATGATTAGTTTTGAGCTACACATCCAAAAAAACTTTAGAGATATTTTAGATCATCACACTCCTTCCTCAAGTTGTGTTGCCTCCTCTCTAAAGTTATATGGATACGTTGGAGACTACCATTGGTATTTCATGCTATGACCTTGTCCTTGATAATGAAGGTGTGTTTTATTTCAAAAAATAGATATCTCTCATTCTTTATAAGGATTGGATATGTAGCACAACTTCATGCCAGGTGATCTAGTTTTATCATCATTAGAGCACTATGTCATATAAGTAGTGTCATCCTTGTGAGTACTTCTTTCATCCAAGTGTGCTAGTGTGTTCTAAAGTTCTCCAAGAAGCTTTCAAATTCAGTGGCATGAGACACATAGATCAAGGTTGATTGGTGCAGTGTTCCCAACTTTGTGGAGATTATTCTTGGTCATCTTTTCAAGTTCCTTATGCAATCAAGTTTCAATAGTACCTTCTGCATGGTCATGGACAACAACTCAAGTTTTGTATGGTATCATTTTTCATCATCCATGTCAGGATTTAATTTTTTTGGTCATTGTATGCAGTTATTGAAAATGAAAAAATATAAGAAAAAAAAGCAAAAAAGGGGGGAAAAAATCAATAAAAGATCCAACAATGAAAACCTTTGAGCATTGTTGGCCAATTAATATCTGAAAACTAGTTTTCGATATATGTTAACAGTAAAATTACTTCTTAGTGGTGAAAACTATTTTTACAGTGCCATTAAGCGGTGAGTGATTGAAAACTAGCTTGCTAGTGGTCACTTGTCATTATCAAAATTTATTTCAAAAAAAAAGAAACAAAACAAAAACAAATACAATAATTGGTTTGAGGTGGCTATTTTTCAGGGACACTTATCTAATTCTGTAGGTCTTTATCTCTCGTAGTTTCTCTAATATCTCCTATTACTTAGTTTTATGGTTGTGCTTCCATTATGTTGATCCCCATTGATCACCTTGGGTACACACTACACATTTGGTTGAGGTGTTATGAACAGTGAATTATGCTCCCTTCAGTGTGATCTATATTGCTTCAATCAGATGTTGGTGGCTCCTCAAGTTACAAGACTTCTTGACTATTTTGGTTCCTTCCAGAAGAGTTTTGTCTACTACTTTCAGTCTGATGGTGCTCTTTTGTGGTGTTGTAGTTCTTGGTATACTCCTTGGTTCCTTGTTGTAGCTTTATTATCAATATTGTTGAGATGTCCTGGCTTCCCTCGACATGTGAGTTGGTAAAATAGTCAATTTTATTTTTCATTATTTTATCTCTTACCTTTATTAATATTGCTTAATATATTGATCATGTTGCAACACTCATACCTAGCTCCTCCTTGTTTCCCAAGATGGTCAACCTTTTCAGTTGGGGGGGAGGTGTATCATCTAATTACTTATCCATTCACCCATTATCATCCATTATTTATCCTTTTCCTTATAATTTCACCATAAATATCATTGTTTCAACTTGCATAATAATTTGATTTTGTTAATCGGTCTCCCTTATATTTCTTTTTGCCTATCACCTATTTCATATGGCTAAGCATGTAAACTAGTTTTTTTAATGTCATGAACACAAAAAGGTAGAAAAGAAAAAAAAATGAAAATAAAAGGAGAAAAAGAAAGAAAGAAAAGATAAAGGTTACAAGTTCAAACCTAAGACCTCTTAATCATAATGATTGCACGAGGACATGCAATATGTTAAGTTGGGGGGAATGATGAGAGAAATTTATGATCCATTTTTATACCATATTTTAATCCATTTCATGTACCCACATACTCACTTCCATTTTTTATTTCTATTCTAATTCACTTCATTTTTCCATTTTATGTTGCATGTGGTTTTATATATGTAAGTAGTATTTAATATGGTTTTGGGATTAAAATATGGAAAATATGTATTGATTGTTTTACTAATTTTAATCTTAAGCTTTTGGATAATCAAGCTTGCAGCATAAAGATTACAAGAATATTCTACTACAGGAACGTTCTTCTCTTCTTGTCGCCTGTCAAATAGACATAGACTCCTATCGCCTGTCAACCAGACTCAAACTTCTTATCGCCTATCATATAGACTCAAACTTCCTATCGCCTTCCAAATCCTCCTGATGCCTATTCTATACGGACATGTGATATGGTTGTTTCCTATTATTTCTATGCCAACAAAGAATACATACTCTATTATCTTTTAAATCTATAATAGGGTATGGTTATGAAACAACTTATCCAAATTATGGCAACAAGCATCATCACATAATGGCCACTAATATTGAAGGTATATTATCAAAATAATTTGATTCAACATAGCTGCATGATACACTATTAGCACTCAAGCAAATATTATATTTTGAATATAAACTACTTTCAATCCAATCACAAAAGTGGAGGTGGGTATTCTTCTACCAACTATTGTGATTGCTTATCTTTTAATCATAGTATATTGTTGTGATTCAGTTTTGAAATAATGGTTGCAATCCATTCTTTTCATTTCTAAAACTAATTAATAAATGGCATCCATAAGTCCATGAATTGTAGATAGAAAATAGGTATTCTATTTTCATATGTCAAAGGGCTATATAAGATAGCTTATGTATTCGACAAGAGAGGAAAAATAATAATACAATATCATTTTCATTTGGAGTTGATTCTACAAATTCTTTGAGCAATTCATATTAATTAATTGCTAGGAGGAAGGGCGCCCACTCCTCAACTACTGAATGTACATAAATATATTTATATATCTCTATAAGTTGTTGTGTTTTATATATTCACGTTGCATACACTCTCATATTGTTGTTAGTTGATTGAATTTTATAATATTTCTATATTTTTGTGTGCTAAATATTTATTTTTATTTTTCATGTTTTTGATACAGTTTTCTGCTATAGAATTTTTCTTAATTTCTATTTAGTTCCTATAGCATTTTAATCACAAAAATAGAGAGTTAAACCAATTGTGAATTAAGTAATTATTTTATCAAATTAATTATTAATACCTTATTCATGTTTATGATCTATAGATTAGTTTTTTTTGAATTTGTGAGTTTAATTTTCAGATTTATTAGATCTATTAAAATTGTTATTGCCAAAAAATGATAGTTCCTATCACCAAGAAGTGATAGTTCCTGCCACCAGAATTTTTTTAATTTTCTACAGATTTATTCTTGTGTCATAATCACTCAGCTCACAACCTGCATCCCTTGATAGCATATTGCTTGGATGCCTTTTGCAAGCTTACGCTCTCAGATTGACACGTATAGACCAGCCAAACATCATCATCAATCATTAATTCTTTTATTATTATTTATCTCAATGTTGGCCTATCAAGGAGTATGTTGAGAAAGAACTTGATAGGAATAATCACCAACTAAAAATAAGGATAGTTATTTTTGCATTTCCTTTTGTGAACAAATGCGAATGAATCTCAAAAATCTGAGACATGGGTATTGTCCAGAACATGCCTAATTACAATCTTGCACAACATAATCTTTAGAGAGTGGATGATGGAAAAGTTAGAGGTCATTTTCAAAATGTGATTTTTTTGATTTACTATTATGGGTTTGGATTTCAATTTTCAAAGTTTGTTCTATCTTTTGTTGTTGTTTTGACCATATTACCAGCTCAACATAGAACTCTTGCAGCTTAGCACATAATAAGGATGAAGTGCACATAAATCCATGGCTATTTTTCTTGAATGTTTCTATTTGAAACTGCTAGCTTCATGTCATACATTCATAGCAGACTTTTTCAACTGTGGATCTTTATGTAATCTTGGTTCAACTGAAATTGCCTTTAGTTATGGAATTAGTTTGAGGGAATGTTTTCAATCCATTCATTATTTTCCATAAACCATTTCATAAGATTTCACCACAAGTTTGTGAACTATAGGCAGAAAATAGATATTCTATTTTGTATGGTAAAAGCTATAAAAGCCACCATGTATTCATGCAGAAATATATTTATGAATGAATAATATTAAGAGATACAATGGTGATGTTTTAAATTGATTTAAGAGTTCTGTAAGCTATATCTCTGTCATCTGATGGGAGGAAGGGTACCCACTCTCCAACAGTTGATGAATTGTAAATAAGTTACTCTTTTGTGTGTTTTGATATTTGTTTATTATGTTTAATAGATTGATAATTTTTTTTAGTTAACATTACATTTTTTATATTTCATGGGTGCTAATAATCTATTTGTATTTCTACATTATAGATCTAGTTGATATAACTTTTAGATTTTTTTTCATTATAATTTTCCTTAGTTTCTATACTACAGTTCCTATCACTTCTTTGTATTGTAGTTTATATAGAATTTAAATCACAATATTAAAAGAGAAAAGTATTGTGCATTAAGGAATCATTTTACCAGATTAATTATTTATGCCTTATGCACGTTTATGGTCTATACACTAGTTTTTGTTGAGTTTGTGAATTTTATTTTTAGAATTATTAGATTTGTTCAAATTTTTATTGCCAGAAAATGATAGTTCCTATCACTAGGAAGTGATAATTCATGTCACTAGAATTGCTTTAGTTTGCTGCAAGTTTATTCTTGTTTTTTCTAGTTGCATTCATAATCACTTAGCTCACAACTTGAACCCCTTGATGGTATATTACCTAGACACCTTTCACAAGCTTATGCCCCCATATTAACATGAATAGACCAAGCTAAAATCCATCTTTAGTTATATTAAATCTTTCTCATTATTTTCCTTAGTGTTGGCCTATCACCAATCTTGTCTCCATTTGCAACTAATGTGGATTCTTTTGTGACTTTCCATGAGCCGATTAGAGAGGTGAGAAAACATTGTGCATATAGATGACTTACAAAAATCAAAATTCTCTTTAGTTGTGGAACATGATACACATCTTTTAATAATTATTTAACACCTCCTTTCAAGGACAATAAAATATCTCCTTTTCCTACTATTTCACATGCCTTATTATCACCTAAATATACTTTATAATTTGAGAAGTATTTCATGCATGGAGATGCATGAAATGACATGCCGAAATCCAAAACCCAAGAGACTGAAGTATTGTTAGTTGTAATTAAAATCAATGCACCATCATCTTTTTCATAGACTATACTAGCTTTACTTTCCCACACTCTTTCTTGCATTCTTTTATAACCTCTACAATCTTTCTTTATGTGTACATTTTTGCCACAAAACCATCAATTTCCTCCTTTACTTTCTTTTGACTTCAAGTGCCTAGTCGATTTTGATCTTCTATGATGATTGGTTCGCCCCTTATTGTGGCTTCTTCTTCTAGCTTTGGTGTTGACCATTGTCAAGGCTTCACTAGATGAGGATTTCTAGTTGCTTCTTCTCATGTCCTCACTAACTAGAGTGGACACTACTTCATCATAGACTAGCTTGCACTTTGAGGAATTTGAAGTACTAACTACTGTAACTATGGGATCCCAGTTGTCAGGTAAGGAATAGATCAAGGTGATAGATTTAGATTCATCACCTTGAGTCATGCCAACTAAGGTTGTTTGATATAATAAAGTGTTCAAATAATTTATAAGATTTGACATCACAGTCCCTTCATTTTAATCTTGTAGAGCTTCTCGATAATAAAGATTTTATTTGCAGTTGATGTCATTTCATACATACTTTGAAGTTTACCCAAAACGTCCTTTGTTGTTTTCTCATTAATTACATTGAACAAAAAATTATGTGATAATGAAAGAAAGATTGTCACCATCACCTTCTCATCAATCTTTAGCCATTCTTCATCCAGCATTTCAACTCATTTCTTAATTTTTCCTCCAATTACAATTGACTAGTCTTTCTTGATTAGAAATGAACGTTTATGAATTTTCCACAAACTAAAATTATATCATATCTATTATACCAATTATGAAGTTTGTTGAAAGTGCAAAGTGAAAGAACAGAACAACAAGAAAGAAGAAAAACACAAACACATGAATTTATCATGGTTCACCACAAATTGTGGCTACGTCCACACTCTAGGGAATATCTCTTATTAATGTCAAAGTTTGGTTTTTACATCATAGTTGTAGCTTCAGCTCTTTGAATACAATATCATATAATAAGCCTCCAATAAAAAATATATAGAGTCTCAAAAGAAATGAAGAGACATAAACAAATTGGAAGGAAACAATAATAAAAACATAAGTCTGTTGGGCTTCACATATATACCCAATAGTCTCTACAATAATCTTATACAATTTTTTGTAGCATCTATTGGATTTTCTAGAGATTAAAGCTAAGATCACAAAGGTCATGGGCTAAATTTAAAATCTCATCAGTTGAAAGTTTTAACAAACCTCTCACTATAAAGGACTTCTTTTCATAGATCACAATTATGCAATGCCCCTAAAGATTTATTAAAAGAACAAGAGTTATAGTGTATCATAGCTCAACTTCTTCAATTATTTTTTTCGCTCACTAAATGATACCTCAAGTTTCCAATATTACTCAGTATCTATAAAATTATTAATTCAAGTAAGGGGAACAATTGGTTAGTCATTAAACTCCCGCCAACCATACGTTATGATTGGCCTTCCCCTTGAACACCTTCGGCCCGCCCGATAATAACATTAGATCCGGAAGCATCCGACTGGAAGCAATGAAAGGCTTTTTATTGGCCCACATCAATTGACAGTCATATGTTCTACACATTTTCACACGTGTGCCAATGTCAATAAATTTATGGCATTATTTCTATACAATAGTATGATCATCCTTGATAGAAACATTGATCTCATTGTCCTCACCACCATTCTTATCAGCAATTTAGAGGAATTGTAGTGTATGCTAGGCCACACTTGTTGAAGACCCTTTGTAATTGAGCTTATATTGTTTTTCTTTCTTGGCTTGCTCATTTTTTTAGAATTTACAAAGAGATTATTGTGGGATTCATTATAAGAATATGTATCAGTAGAAGGATGTCTTAAATATCGCACACTCAGGCTTGATTCTTAGGTTCAAAGTGTTAAATAGGCAAAGTTGATTTATTTTTTCAAGCTTATTTTTCCCTTAATGTGTTACTTTTAAGACGCTCATCAGCAGATGGAAAGAACCATCCTCATATTTATTAACTTCTACAAAGCCTCTATCAAGTCATCCAGATGTGGACTTGAAAACAAGCCCACCAGATCCAAAAATCCAACTAATTAGGATTTGAACACAGATTTCAAGCCAACAAAATTCTGGATGACCTAAACATCAGGCATTAAGGCTTGATTCCTAGACTAAAAGTGTCAAACAGTCAAAGTTGGCTTACTTTTTCCAATCTTAATTTTGATAGAGTGGTCAGAATGATCATAACTCTTATTTTATGATTGTATTACTTAGAAAATGTACTTGACAACACCTATTAAAGTTGTGTGAGTTTTTTTAATTAGTTAAAAGAAAATATTGAGTAAAGAAAATGATATAATGTAATGAATATCCTCTAATGACTATTGCTATCTTTTATTTCTAATATTGTTAGGTACCTTTAGTACTTACTTTGAACTCAAAAAATGACCCAACATCAACTTTCACAAGTCATCTAAAAGAAATAATCAATCATATGATGACATATATACAACAATTAGAAATACATACCTTGATTTACATGATTCAACATAAATTATTTTAAAATATTTTTTTTGGACAATAGTTTAAACATGACTTACATGACTACAACATTAATGTCCAAAAGCATAAATAATAGCTATGCTCTTTTGTACTAAATTAAAATGTTTTCAAGTATGACCTAGAGAGTGAGGTACAAGTTTGAGGAGGGGTAAAGAGAGAAGGAAAATAAGCTAAAACTACTAATGTTGCTTTTAAAAGAGGGGTAGGGGAGGGAGTGACTTACATAATAAAGTACAAGCATAGAAAGGGCAAAGAGAACCAAAATAGATTTAAAATTTGGTTAGAAGAGAGTTTACTTTCTTTCTTTATTCACTTATCAATCTACTTCTTCCTATCCTACCTTTCAAGTTAATAGATTTTTAACTATATTCTTAAATAATAATAAAATATTCCTCTTAGAAGGGAGTTTATTTTCTCAAACTTCTTAAGTCACTTCCTCTTATCCTTCCTTTTAAGTTGCCATCATTTTTAATTGTTGAATTTAATCTTAAACTAAAAATTTATACTTGTCAATTTAAAAATTATAATATGATAAACAATTTATGTCGATTATAAAAAAAGAATTTGTGAAAATCTATTAAGATGTCTAAAATTAAAATGCATAATTATTAAATCTTCTTCTATGATTTTAAAGTTTTAAATGCACTCTGAAAAATAATTTCAGAACCCCGTTTTTTAAAAGGAGAAATTAAACAATTTTGCTCTTTTAGATTTTAACACTATTAAAGGATACTAAAAGAATTGTACTTTTTTAACCAAAATAATATTGTCATAGCTTTGAAAAGACGAGACACCAATAGAGACAGGAACAGTAGAGGGGAAAAAATAATTGTATAACTTGAAGCAGGAATCATATCTTGATTGACAGGAGGTGGAATCATAATGCTACCAGCTGCAAACCGTATTTGTTTATTGGCAGAAAAAAAAAAATACAGCTCTGCCAATCTATTACCAGCTACAACGTGCTCGGTATTATGGTTAAGCTAATAAAAAATAATTAAAAATCTACAACGTGCTTTTGTTTTGCAGACGAAGTTCAAAGTAACATGATTTTGAACAACAAATCTTAATGTTGCAAAAACATCTGATGCAATCAATGACGTCAACTATATTTCTTAAATGCTTTTAATGTCATCAATTTAAATTTGTATTTGTTTACTGAGGTGGTCAGATCAGCACATTCTTTTCATATTTGTATTTGCCAGCTCTGTTACAAATTCTTTAAACATTGAAGTTTCTTGGCGTACATGCAACTTTAATCATTGACTTGGATTGCCTGGACTTTTTTTTTTTCCTTCACTTAGAATTATTTTCATGTACATGTTTGTCTCATATTTATTGTGAGGATCATTGTTTGTGATCGTGATTGATCAGAATTTATAACCTGATTCTAACAGGTTTTTTGTTTAAATTTTAAATGTATATTCAATCTCCATACTTCTTTATTACTCTCTCCTTGGAATCTATGGTATCTATTTTATGGTAGATGTTTGTCTTATATTTATATTCTGAAAATGATGGATGGTTTTTTTTCTTTTCTTTTTAAGAATGGTTGCTATTTAATAAATTGTCTTGTCTTTTTATAATATTGTATTTAATCTTGACGTTTACTAATTAGTTTTTAATGGTAGAAAGTTTTTTTTGGGTTTTTAAACATTTCATATAATCAATGATGTTAACAATTTCTAAAATACTTTAATGTCATTAAGTTATAGTTAAGTTTCATAGTATTTTTGTTTGGGTATATGTTTTGTCTTATATTAATAGAGAATATGATTTATTTATTTATGAAGAAATGATATTTTTAAAATTCAAATAAAATACATAATACAATGAATATTACAAGTAGGGCAGCATGAACTGTCATAAAAATACAAACTATTGTCACATGTCTGTACTCATAAGAAGATAGCAAGCAAGAAGTCTACCAAGCATATAATAATTAATATTTAAGAATTTTTCATTAATAAAATAGAGTTTGGCATTTACTTGTTGGTGAGAATCTTATAGTGACTAGTAGTGGTAGGTGATTAGGAGTTTTTTTTTTCAAACTAGTTTTCCACTAAAAACTAAACTAGTAGTAATATGTATCTACCAAAATTTCAACTACATTAATAATGATTATTTGATTAAAATAACAAGAAGTTGAACATGAATTGTTCATGTAATATTACTTTCCACAATGTGAAAATCAATTGTATGTAATGCATTTTTCTCCAAAGATCTAGATGCATTACTCTCTCTTATATGCCTGAAGAAATTCCACTTCTAAACACGATGTTGTCATGTTGTCATAAATGATAAATCTATGATAAAAAATTATATATCCATATTTTTAGAAATACTTACCAAAAAATCTTTTTGATATTTCTATAAATAATGTATAAATACAAAATACAATTCTCTAAGAAAAACTTAAACCAAATTAATTCAGCCTACTCAAAATAGATGAATGGCTCTCATTAAACATAAGGACATGGAAAATTAATTGAAAAAAAATATTCTCATAGACACCAAAAAGGTTTTCACAAAACTATAGTATTGTGATGTAAGAAAATAATGTGAATTTTCTTTATTAGAAACACAAGACCATCCTTTACTAAAAGCATAACATTAAATAGGGATTGTATATTGAAATGAGTTGTTTTCAATCCAATTTATATATCATTATATGGTGGAGATGATCTTTAGGATTAAGGACTCTAATTTCTTAAGAAGCATTTGAGGATGGGAGAGGACATGTGAATTCATGTGGTTGATGGATGAAAGGAATTGAAGATTAGAATAAAATCAATGGTTGAAGATTTCTTTGGAAGAATTGGATGGATATGATTGAAATCATATTTGAAATAGTTTGGATAAACATTTAATCTATGCGATGTGCACTTTGACATGTGTATCCTTTTGCAGGATGTGCACATGATAATAAGGGTTAAGAATGTATAATAGGATATGAAGGTAGTGGCTATGCAGCCATAAAATAGACAACATAGAAAAGGACATTATTAAAAAAAAGTTAGTATAAAAAATCTTCCTTGGTATGGTAAGTAACTAATACTTATTTGCTAATGGAGTTACTGATAAAATATTGATTTACATATTGATTGAATAAAAATTATAACTTTAAAACTCATAACCATTTCAAAATCCAAAAGATGGATTAGATTCCATGTTTTTCCTACTATGAGAATTTTTTATTATTATTTTGTATAGTTTTCAATGAATTAAGGTGGTTAGACACAAGAGCTTCTTTATTCCAAAAAATATTATAGTAGAATAATCAAAATTAATTATTTACTTAGAATAAAATTACAAAAAAAATGCATCATATCGATGCATGAATCTTCTTCTTATATCTAGAATCTTTAAAAAAATATTATTATTTGATTGTGATTAGGAGATCAAATATAAACCTACTTATTTTTTCCTAAAAAAATTCATACTTTTGCTCTGAAATTCCAAATTTTGACCAATTGAATTTTTTTTTTTTAATGAGATAATGGAGTGATGGAGGTCCACTCTGATACCACTAATGAAGTACTGCTCTGATACCACTTGATGAAGGTACACTCTGATACCACTGACGAAGGGCCACACCACCCTTACCAAATCACAACCAAGAATGCAACAATATGAAAACAATTTTATTATATTTGAAAATCCAATAGCAATTACAATAACATTTCTCCAAGATCTCTCAAGATCCAATCCAAGCCTAAGCTAGTCCAAATCCACACTCTGGTAGAAACCTCCAAGATCTCAACTTGTGCTCGCAAGCCACCAAGCAACCTCCTTGTTTCTAAACCACAGCCACTAGCTCTTTTCACAAACCTAATCCAAGATCCAAGTGTAAACTGCCTCACATTCGGCACTCTGTCTAGACACTCACAACTCCATCACAATCCTACTGTAAACTGCCTCACATTCGACGCTTTGTCCACAGACTCAGGAAAACTCGCTCTTCACTTTCTCCTTTTTCACACCTTCCAGCTTTCACACATTCAAGCTTTTCCTTCCAAAGCTTCTACTTCTCGAGCTTCTACTCCTCAAGCTACTCCTTGAGCTTCTTTTTGAGCTTCCACTTCTCAAGCTACTCCTTGAGCTTCTCCAAGCTTGATTTAGAAATGCTCATATGCCTTGCTTAAATAGGCACTTACCACCCCATGCATGACTTATCCGCAAGCTTCTAGAATTCTGCTACAACCTTCTACAACTTTCGTAACCTTCTACAATATTCACAACTTTCTACAATATTCATAACTTTCTAGAATTCTTCCCACACACCTTGATAAATGGAATGACAACCATTTATTTTTTTATTTTTTCTATTATGCCACCTATGCACCTCGAAAATATAAATCCTCTTTTCCTTTCTTTTCTCCTTTTTCCCTTTTTTTATTTTTTTATTATTTCTCCTCTAATTTTCGTCACTTTCTCTCTCCTCCAAATTTTTTCTTTTTCTTTTTCTTTTTGTTTTCAATTATTTTTTTCCTCTTTTTTTTTTCAAAATTTTTTCCATGCAAGATGCTCCTGCATCAGACTCCCCCAGTAGATAGAAAAGTGTGTCCCACACTTTGATGCCAAAAGAAAGATCTACCACCATCTTCATCTTCACCAAAGGCTTCCACCTCAATAGGGACAACAAAACCACCATGCAAATCCTCCACATCAACATCTCAACCATCCAATCAACATGCTCATTCCCAGGAAGAAATTGAACATAATGCTTCATTCGAAAACCCTCATCCACATCAGCAACTAGTGAATTCACACCAATACCAAAAAACCCTCCAACAACAATCAGATCATCCAAGTGCTCCACAATCTCCATGTCAGACTCAACCAACTGATCATGAAAACCAATCTCCATCCCAACATCAGCAAGGTTAGGAATATCCTCAACAACATCCTCTATTTTCTCTATAGGTTCTGCATTAGGCTCCACAAACGGATAAGCAAAACCATCCTCTTCCACCTTGACCTTCTTACCTTGATCAACCAATCTAGCATCCAACCGAGAAATCATCTTAGAAAAATTCCTCTCCATTATATCATGGATTTTTGCAATCATCTTAGGGTCCAATCCTCTTGGAGCCATCTTCCAAGATCTTCGTAAACCCTCTGCAACAAATCCTTCTCAGGCTTCTTGTGACAACCTCAAATTGTTTGCAAGTTAGATCGCAACCTGCCACCGCGCACGAACAATCAGGAACCACATCACAAGTCTAGGACAATGAATTTGCAATCCACAAGCTCTCTACAATCATGCCACAACAAGTTTAGTCTTCCATCTCTGCATCAATCGATCAATTTGCATGTCCTCCCAAGGTCCTAGTGCAAACTGCCTCAGCTTCGGCGATTTGTTTACATGCTCAAGAACTCCCACTCTAATAAACTTCACCCAACCAAGGTCCTGGTACAAACTGCCTCACACTTTGGCGATCTTCTTGTACACTCAGGAACTCCTACTGTGATAAACTTCACCCAACCAAGGTCCTAGTACAAACTACCTCACACTTCGGTGATCTGCTTGTACACTTAGGAACTCCTGCTCTGACAAGCTTCACCCAACCAAGGTCCTGGTACAAACTACCTCACAGTTTGGCGATCTGCTTGTACACTCAAGAACTCCTACTCTATTACCACTTGATGGAGGTCCGCTCTGATACCACTAATGAAGTACTGCTCTAATACCACTTGATGAAGGTACACTCTGATACCACTGACGAAGGGCCACACCACCCTTACCAAATCACAACCAAGAATGTAACAATATGAAGACAATTTTATTATACTTGAAAATCCAATAGCAATTACAATAACATTTCTCCAAGATCTCTCAAGATCCAATCCAAGCCTAAGCTAGTCCAGATCCACACTCTGGTAGAAACCTCCAAGATCTCAACTTGTGCTCGCAAGCCACCAAGCAACCTCCTTGTTTCTAAACTGTAGCCACTAGCTCTTCTCACAAACCTAATCCAAGATCCAAGTGTAAACTGCCTCACATTCGGTGCTCTGTCTACACACTCACAACTCCATCACAATCCTGTTGTAAATTGCCTCACATTCGGCGCTTTGTCCATAGACTCAGGAAAACTCACTCTTCACTTTCTCCTTCTCTTTCACACCTTCCAGCTTTCACACATTCAAGCTTTTCCTTCCAAAGCTTCTACTTCTTGAGCTTCTACTCCTCAAGCTACTCCTTGAGCTTCTCTTTGAGCTTCCACTTCTCAAGCTACTCCTTGAGCTTCTCCAAGCTTGATTTAGAAATGCTCATATGCCTTGCTTAAATAGGCACTTACCACCCCGTGCATGACTTATCCACAAGCTTCTAGAATTCCTCCACAACCTTCTACAAATTTCGTAACCTTCTATAATATCCACAACTTTCTACAATATTCATAACTTTCTAGAATTCTTCCCACACACCTTGATAAATGGAATGACAACCATTTATTTTTTTATTTTTTATATTATGCCACCTATGCACCTCGAAAATATAAATCCTCTTTTCCATTCTTTTCTCCTTTTTCCCTTTTTTTATTTTTTTATTATTTCTCCTCTAATTTTCGTCACTTTCTCTCTCCTCCAGATTTTTTTTTTTCAATTTTTTCAATTTTTATTTTCTTTATTTTATTTTTTCTTTTTTCAATAATTTTTCCATGCAAGATGCTCCTGCATCATGGAGCTATAATTTTGGAAACAACATTCAATTTACTAGAGATTATATTAAATATTCCAATTTTTTTTATATAAGCTTCATAACTAGTTCAAGATTTTAGATCAAGTAGACTAACCCTAATGTCCTAATTTTTCATTGTCACTTAAGGCCATAGTTTGGCCCACCATGATCTTGCGGATACCCTATGATTTCTATTTAGTAAATATATAGCCGCTACCAAAAATGAAAGAATTCATTGGTTTTAGCTCATTTCACTAAAAGGTGAAAGGGAAAGAGAAGTAAACAAATAAATACATTTATTCATTTTTTTTAGGGATGAGGGTGCAAGATTTAAATAAATATTAAACAAGGACATAGAGGGAAAAGGAAAGGTAGGTGCTCTACAACCCCCATATGCAGAGTCTACCAAGAAAATTTCTTGAATAAGGAGAAATTGATGATGTCATTATCACCTTGTATGGTTGGTGAGAATCAAGGTGTTCTTAAAACTAACTAATTCCTATTTGTCTAGAAATATATTGAATATCTCAAGCATGGTAATTTTTCCATTTTCTTCTTAGAAAATCCTTGTTCATAATTATCTTCCCCAAGTATTAGACTTTACAACAGTGGTTGAGGCTTACATCAATGCCAGAAGGTGAAATTGGAAATCCAAAATTGCTACTATCAAATAGATTGTTCTAAATGCGTGTTCCCTTTTTGAAGGCACAAAAGTTCACCAAATCCTACCAAGGCCAAGAGATGAAGCCAACACAAGAGGTGGTTGTAACGTACTTCGCTCCCCCAAATCTAGTCTTAAGCCTAACAAAAAACATCCATAGTAATAGAGAATTAGAAAACTAGGCTTATAACTAGTGTTGTTTTCTTTGTTTCCCTAGATATTTCCAAACTTACGCCTAAGAACTATTTGAATGATTGGTTAAAATAGGTTCAGGTAAAAAAATTGGTTTTCATTTCTCCTTCTATTGTATTTTGTAAAAAGGACTATTTCTAATTTTATTCTATAGTCCTGACTTCTAGAAGTCCATTGTGGACAGACAATACTAGAAGGTCAATTCATGTGAATTTATAGTCATACCATGGTCCATTGAAGCCACTAATTATGAATTTCTTTCTTTATCTAGCCCATTTTGGCTTATCATTGAAAGCCCCAATGCCTATCTATGTAATCTCATCCCATGTGTCTTGGAACCAATGGGGAAAGTAGAAATGATAGACCAATATAACACTCTCATTCCAAATAGTTATGGAAAGGCGTTGAATACTCTCAACTTGGATAATTAAATTCTAAATAAACTATATTTTCAATTTGATAATAAATTTATTCTATGCCCCCTTATCTTCTTGGGAGGGATTAATTCTTGTTATTTATGTAGGAAGGAAGGTGATAGGAGGCAAGAATGTCCTCTAATTAAAAAGAGAATGTCTCCTTCCCTCATGTAATCTTACCCTAACTCTACCAAAGGGGAGAACCAACCTAACAATAAAAATAATCCCCCTGTACCCAGTGTCGACAATGTTAAAAAGGGTTTTACTCATTCTGAATGGATTAATGACTCATAAAAACTATGGGCTTCCCTAGAGAAATTGATAGGTCAACCCAAACATCCACCCACCCACCACTCCCAACACCCCCTCCCCTCACCACAACTTGCAATTTTTTCCCTAAAGAACTAAAGGATATTCTCAAATCCCAAGATATTTATTTTGGACAGAGTAGCTCAAATGGAAAATCCAAGCATCATACATAAGATGCATAGAAAATTGCACCAGATATATTCAAGAAGAAAGAAACCTTTTCTAATTCTACTCCCCCTCCAAAATAGGAAACTTATCAAATCTCCACCCCTGACACCTCTTGAGCCTCCTCTATGTCCACTTATGTATAATGTTGTGATGTGGAGCCTAATCAGACTCAGAGGTTTACTCATCATAGTTCCCCCCAGATTACTTCTATAAGGGTTTGGCGGCAGCGTCCCCAATACAAGGTCAAAGGTCAATAGCCCTTACATGGTCCTAGGGTAGCACCTCAGGTGTCCTCCTTGTCATAGTATAGGGTGGGGTCGAGGGGCAATCTCCCTATGGGGCTTTTCTAAGGTAGTTCCCTTAAAGCCAAAAATGACCCTACTATTGGAATAGTCATCGGCTATTATTTTTCTATTGGACAATGTATTCTAGCCCTGATTTTGTAAGTGGAAAAAGCTTGTATAAAATGGCTTTGGTTTAGGGATTTCATAATTTATGGTGATATTGTAGCTTCTTGTAGTGGTATTGAGCTATAAGAGATTTTAGATTGTAATCACTTGATAATGATAATATTAGACCTATTTTTGGTGGACATAGCCTAGTGATTGGGTGAACCATGTTAAATATTTGTGTCTTGTGTTCTCTTCTATGTGATCTATTATTTTTTGATATTGGTTATATTTTCATGTAATTGTTATTTCTATCTATATTTAATCCTAAAAAGTGGTATCAAAGCCAAGTTGTTGTCATTTTTTTAGCCCAGAAGTTCATCATTTATTTTTTAGCTATCCTCTACAAGAAGGTCTCACAATGGAGTAGCAGTGATAATATATGAGGGTGAGCTAAAGGTTGAGAAGTTTAATGGGCTAAACTTTCAATTATGGAAAATATAAATGGAGAACTATCTTTATCAGAAGGATTTATGGAAGCCATTGGAAGGAAAAGCAAATAAACATGAAACTTTGATAGATGAGGACTAACAGATTCTAGATAGAAAGGTACTTGGAATCATTCAACTATGCTTGGAACCATCACTGATATTTAACATTACAAACTTGAAGACAATGGAAGAGTTGATGCAAACCCTATTAATGTTAGATGAAAAGCCCTCCACTTCAAATAGGGTATTTCTCATGAAATATTTATTTAATATGAAGATGGTAGAAGGTGAATATGTTGTAGATCATTTAAATGAATTTAATATGGTTACTAGTCAATTATCTTCTATGAATATTAATTTTTATGAAGAAATTTGGGCTCTCTTGATTTTATGTTCTTTTCTAGAAAGTTGGAATGACTTGGTAATGGCTATGAGTAATTTTGTTTTTGGGTCTAATACCCTAAAATTTGATGATGTGATTGGTGTTATTTTATGTGAGAAAAATTGTAGAAATGCCTCAAATAAATATAATCAAGAAGTGCTTTGAATGCATAAAGCAGAGGTAGAATGGCTGAGAGAGAAAGTAATTCTGAAAATCATCAAAAATCAAGAGGAAAATCAAAGGGAAAGAGGTCTGAATCCAGAGGACCATGAGATTGTTGGTACTGTGGTAAACTAGGGCATAAGAAGTAAGATTGTTGGACTTGAAATAATTATGAAGGAGATAAACCAAAAGGGAAAAAGGAGGAAAATGTGGCATGTAACAAATCTGAAGAGGATGCTTTTCTTCTTTATTTAGAAAGTGTTGATGATTCTTGGGTTTTAAATTTTGGGGCTTGATTTCATGCTACACCCCATAAAGGTTATTTTATTGATTATATCCTAGGGGATTTTGGGCTTTTTTATTTGGGCAATAATGAACCCTGTCAGATTGTAGGAAATTGAAAAGTTAAGATTAAGTTGCAGAATGAGATTTATTGGCTACTACATGAGGTAAGAAATGTTCCAAGGCTAAGTAGGAATCTAATTTCAGAAGAGAAACTTGGTGATGAGGTTTGTGTAGTTACTTTTAATGATAAAAATTGGAAGGTTTCAAAAAGTTCCCTTGTAGTAGAAAGAAGTGTGAAAGTTGACTTTTTATATATTTGCACAAGTCATACTATTCCTTCTACTTTAATTTTTTTAGAAAAAAAAAAGTTTAGGAATAGTTGATGTAGTTGAGCAGGGAGAACAAACAATTGTTGTAGATTATGATGCAATTCTTTGGCACTACATACTTGGGCACATGAGTAAGAAAGGTATGAAATTACTTCATTCAAAGAAAATTTTACCAGGTGTAAAATGTGTCAATATGGATTTCTATGAAATTTGTGTGTATGGAAGATAAAAGAGTGAGTTTTGTGAAGAGTGGGAAGGAAAAGAAAAATGAAAAATTAGAGTTTGTGCATACAAATGTATGGGGACCAGCTCAGGTATCTCCTTTATGTGGATCTCATTATTATGTTTCATTTATTGATGATGCAACAATAAAATCATGCTTTTATTTCCTTACACTAAAATTTGATGTATTTCAAACTTTTAAGAAATGAAAATGCTTTTTTGAGAATGAGATTGGTAAAAAGATAAAATGTCTCTGATCTGAAAATGGTGGTGAGTATTATAGAAAATAATTTGAATATTATTGTTCCTCTAATGGTATTTATAGAAAAAAGACTATTCCAAGGAAACCATAGGAAAATGGAGTGGCTAAATGCATCAACAAGACAATAACAAAGTGTGGAAGTAGCATGAGGTTGCATGTTGGTCTACCCTTAAACATGTGGGTAGAGGCTATTAATACTACTTTTTTTTTTAATAGAGGTCCATCTACTCCTTTGGGTTGTGATATTCTAGAGGAAATATAGATTAGTAAGAGGGTGAGTTATTCTTTTCTCAAAACCTTTGGTTGTGAAGCATTTGCACATATTTATTCTGAAAATGGAACCAATCTAGAAGATAAGTCAAAGAAATGTCTATTTATTGGATATGGAATTGATAAATTTAGTTATAGGACTTGGAATTTTTAAAATCGTAAAATTATGGGTATGTGAAGGATCATGGCCAACCAAACTATGCCCTTAAGTCGCAATGAATATTTAGAAAATCAATGTTATGTTGACATACAATTTTCAACTTGTTATGAACTTTCTATCAAAACATTGAGAGAAAAGAATCTCTAGGAAATTGAATTTATCTTCTAAAATGCTAGGCATTATCTTTTTAAAAGTAAAATTTGATTGGTCAAAATTTTGAATTTTAATGTGCAATAGTACAAAAGTTTAAGGACAAAAATAAGAAGTAGACATCTGTCTAACCACCCTAATCTAGCTAGAATGATAATATCTTTTAATCAGATTCTAGATATAATAATTAGAGTCATTCTCAAATGTGATTCATATTTTTTGGTATTTTAATTCTAGATAATTAATTAATTATAAATTTTCTATTATATTTTTTTCAAAATTAAAATACTCTCATGTCTGACCACCTTAACTAATTCAAAAATCTACAAGATTTTAGTTTTATTTATTTTTCCTTATACTAGAAGAAGCATACAATGTGATACATCTTTTGTATTTCAAAAATGTTGTATCGTTTGGAAATTATAGTTGTTTTTCTACCATTGTGTCAATCAACAATTTATACATAAATCCATTAGAAAATAAGTAATAATTACTTACTAAACTTGTAATTTTACAAATGTTATATTTATGGAAAGATAAGATCATTCTTAAGAAACCCTTTTTATTTCATCAAATTTGGGTGAGAAAACAATTGTGAGATACATGTTTGAAGTAAAACACATACAAGAATAGGCCAAAAACACATTTTTGGGACATTTTTAAGTTGACCATGTAGGGTTGATTTCCAAAGATATACTAGGCCTTATAAAGGTATTAATTTTCTAGTTTGGTATCATGATGGGTGGGAAAAAAATTAGAATGGATTTAGAAATGCTTTGAGGCATTTCAGAACTACATATATTTTAGATCGCCACTTTTTGGCACACCATGATCCTACACATACCCTTGTAAGAAGTAGGGATGCCATATTCAATGAGAAAGTGGTGCACAAAGATTTGTTGCAAGAATATTAGAACAAATAAAATAATTATGTAGTGTTCGACTATACTCAAAAGGAAGATGTTCCAGTAGTCCCACATATTCTACAACAATTGCAACAACAAATTCCATGCACCCCACTGAATTTTAGAGGGTCAACAAGGCTAAGTAGACCCCCAGAAAGTTTCTCTCCCTCTTTATATTCTATTTTATTAATAGATGTTGGTGAAGTTGAATGTTATAGTGAAGTTGTGTAGGTGGATACAAAGATTCAATGAGAGTTTGCAATTAAAGAAGAAATGGACTCCTTAATGAAAAATTAGACATGGGATTTATGCAAGTTGTTGATAGGTAAAAGGACTTTACAAAATAAATGGGTTTATAAGTTGAAAGAACGGGATTGAGGTAAGAAATGATTTAAATATAGTTTAGTGGTAAAAGGATTTGCATAGAAAAGGGGCATTAATTTTAATGAGATATTTTCCCCTATTGTTAAAATGACTTCTATTCGTATTGGTTTAAGCATTGTGGCTATTGAAGATTTTCATTTGGAGTAGCTTGATGTTAAAAAAAAATTTCTTCATGGTGATTTGGATGAAGGGATATATATGGCACAACCACAAGGATCTGAGGTCAAAGGTAAGGAGAATATAGTGTGCAGATTGAAGAAAAGTTTATATGGCTAGAAGCATGCACCTCACCAATCGTATCATAAATTTGACAATTTTATGCATGAGCATGGTTACACTCGGTTTCATTCTTACCACTTTATTTATTTTAAGAGGTTAGATGATGATAGCTACAATATTTTATGTTTATATGTTAATTATATGCTTGTAAATAGGTATAACATTGATCACATTAAGGGTTTAAAAGAATAGTTAGCACATGCATTTTCTATGAAGGATTTGGGGGCAAAAAAACAAATCCTTGGTATGAATATTTATAGAGACATGAAGAACATAAAATTGACATTATATTAGGTTGATTATATTGTGAAGGTGTTGTAACATTTCTCTATAGAAAATGCTAAAGCTATCAACACACCTTTACCTGTTCATTTAAAATTAACTAAGGAGATGTGTCCAAAGACACAAGATAGTAGGATAAGTGTCCAAGTTACTCTATACTTAAACTATAGGAATCTTGATATATGTTATGGTATGTAATAGGCCAAATATTACACATGTAATGGGATATGTTAGCAGGTATATGAGTCATCTAGGGCTTGAGCATTGGAATATTGTTAAATGGATTATTAGATATTTGAGAGAAACATCCAATAAGTGTTTACATTTTGGGGACTCTACTATGATTTATAGGGATATGTTGACTCATATTTAGTAGAAGATATTGATAGCAAGAAGGTACTATAGGTTATGTATTTACTATTGGTAGGACAATAGTGAGTTGGATTTTTTGGTTACAGAAGTTTAATGCTTTATCCACTATAGAGGCAGAGGATATTGTTGCTACAGAGACAACCAAGGAGATGATATGGCTTCAATTCTTCATGGAAGAATTGGGACACTTATAAAGGGATAATTATTTTTTTGTGGATATTTGGATTGTCATTCATCTTGTAAATAAATTTTCTCTACATTCAAAGAAAAAATACATACAATTGTGGTACCATTTCATTCGGTCAATTTTGGATGATGGATAGTTAAAGCTAGAGAAGATACATACTAATGATAATCCAGTAGATATGTTTACCAAGGTAGTAACAAGGGAGAAGTTGAACTCCTCTTCAACTTCATTTGGTCTTCTAGACTGAATAGAATAAAAGAACAACAAAGTCCAAGTCGGTTTGATATTCCAATGGGAGCTATAGGTTTAGCGGAGCTATGACCAGTCTCCAAGTGGGAGATTTTTGTGATGTGGAGCCTAATCAGATTTAGAGGTTTTCTCAATATAGTTTCTTCCCATATTATTTCTATTGGGGTTTGGGGGTAGCGTCCCTTGTAGGGTCCTAGGGGAGCACCCTAGGTGCACTCCTTGTCACAGTACAGGGTGGGGTTAAGAGAAAAGGCCCTTGTGAGGGTTTTTAGGGGCACTTCCTTTGAAGAAAAAAATTACTCTAATATTGTAAAATGCATCGTCTATTATTTTTCTATTGGATGACTTATTCTAGCCCTAATATTACAAGTGGACATAGCCTAGGGATTGGGTGAACGACATTAAATCTTTGTGTCTTATGTTCTCTTCTATGTGATCTATTATTTTCTTACATTGGTTATATTTGCATGTAACTATTGTTTCTATCTATAGTTAATCCTAACATATCCCTCACTCGCTACAAAGAAGGTGAGGCAAAAATTGATTCCTAGATTGGGCCTACTAATTTTCTCCTATTGTGGATGAGGTAGGAGGGTAGGTGGTAATGAACCCACATCTACTTCCCTTGTTCACAAATATTGATGACTTAATAGTTTCTCTCTTATTATTATTTCATTCCATCTCCCTCTCCCCCTCCCCCCGCCACCCATGATCAATGAAAATATATGTTGAAGGAAAGTTCAATCAAGGAACCTCCTTTCTCACCTAGTAAGTATGACGTGAAGGGTGTTGAACACATTACCCTTATAGAGACAAAGGATTTTTTTTAAGATACCAAGAATGGAGAAGAAAGTCTCAAGGTAATATTCCTTCATATTTACTTATTATTCCAATATTAAACCCAAGAAGAAAAAATTTACTAATAGAAGGAGCCAATAGGGTTTGAATATGCGGATATTCTTGATGAGATGCATAATCCCACTTATGGGAGGTAACCCAAATCCCTATAAAGCCACTAAAAACTACATTCCTAGTTGTTTCAAGAGCCTTCAAGATCCCATGGAGACTAATTAATAATCCTAATATAAAATGAAGTTGAACTATGCTTCATGGAATGTAAGAGGGTTGGAATCCTATGAAAAATTTGTTTTTGTTAAGAGGTTCCTTAGATGGAAAATAATCAAGATTTATTCATGCTACAAAAGGCGAAATTAGTTCCAATTTTACTCTATAAATTGATCTTGAATGTATTTGGAAAGATGTAGTTGACTACTCTACCAAATACCAAAAGGGAAAAAGGGGTTCCTCAATACTGATAAGCCCTAAGTGGAAGAAGTATATTTTAGAGTGGGATTGTTCCTCGTGTAATAAAGCAATGCGGATTAGATCAAATGTCAATAACTTTATATTTGGGAATATCTTTAGATAAATGACCAATGACCATTAGGAGAGGATTATGTTTTGGCAATTCCTAATATTCCTTAGATAGTCACAAGGCCTTCAACATGATTGAAAGTTCTTAGGGAAAAAATGGATATATTTTACCTAAACAAGAACTTCCTTAGTTTCTCTAAGTACCCCAAGGATAATTATGTAAATGTCCTCTCCTTCACCCTCTCAAACCATCACCTAATTACCTCTAGCATATTCTTGGCTCCAAACCAAGAGGATGGACCTAGAAAGAAGCCAAACATCTCTCTCAATGGTTCCCTATTGCAGGACAATGATATCATTATTACAATCAATATTATTTCTTAGTACAACACTCACATTATTAATCACTATAGTGAGATGAATATGTGGGTTCAAAATACCAAGTCCTAGTAGAACATATTTAAGGCTAGTAGCAAGAAGAAATCCAAGGATGCTAGTAGAGAAGATAACTACTGATTCAATTTTATCAAAGGTGTAAAGGGGGATGCTCAAAAATATCAAGTTGACCGTTAGGTGATTGAAAGATTTGTAGTCATTATAAATTCTCTTAGGAAATTCCAAGGAAGAAATATTAGGGATGCAAAGATTAGGTCAAGTATTAACTAGATAAATTCGAGTGACAAGTTCTAAGTTTTTCTTCCATGCACTCAAAGTGAAAGAGGCTAGAGATAAGATATTTTGTACCTATGATCAAAGGGACACCCTTACTTCCCAAGAGGATATGATCAATGCTTTGTATAATTTCTATAGTAATAATTTTTCTCTTTTGATGAGTAGAGATATGTTGGGTATTGCTAGAAGTAAAATCAAGAGTATTATCCCAAGAAAGATATTTGTTAAAGAGGCTAAATCTATCATCAGGGGGTTAGTAGTGGATGAGATTAAATGGAATATTTCAAAGCTCAATAATGATAAAGCTCTGAGACCTTATGGGATCTTAGCAAAATTATATAAAAAATAATATATATTTGATTGAAGACTTCCTAAGAGTTTACAATGAAACCTTCATAAGAGGATCCCTGGGACCTAGTGTAAATGTTGGGTTAATCAAATTGATCCCCAAGTAAGGAGACAAGTAAATCATTAAAAAATGGAGACCCATTACTCATCTAAATGTGTCATATAAAATATTATCCTTGAATTAGTGGCCCTCATAATTAAAAACATGCTTGCTAAAATAATGAGTCTAACTTAAATGAGTTTTCTGAAAGTAAGATACATTCTTGAAAACCTCATATCATGTTGGGAGATACTAGATTGGGCCAAGTCATCTAGGAAAAAGAAGAAGGATTTTTTCTAATAAACTATGAAAATCCCTATGACAGAATTGAATAGGGTTATATTCTTGAAATATTGGATTACCTATACTTCCCCCTTCATTTTTCCAAATTACTTCCACATTACTTCCAAATTACAATGGGGCAAGGCCATATTTCTTTTAGTTTCTTAGATCAATCAAGAAAGGATGTTCTCTTTCCCCATCCCTATTTTGGGTAGCAACATAATGCATAGGCTACCTCCTAAGAGATGACACTTTATCTTGTAAAGTACATGATATTTTGTTATCGAACAATGATGAAATCTCCATTGTATACTTTAAATATGATACAACTATCCTAAATACCCTTGGAGGAGAATATAATGGAATACCTCATGGGAAATTCTAAGTTGTTCGACCTTTCCCCAAGTAACAATATCTGATTTTCAAAGTCTACTTTACTAGGTTGGGAAGACTATACCTTGATCTAGTCAGATCGGATTAAGGTTGCTCTAGAAGGCTTTGGTCACATTGTCAGAAACCTTTGCATTCACCTTTCTATTAATCATAATATCAACAACATCTGGTTGTAGATTAAAGATAAAATAGTTAAGAATATTAACAAATGGAACAATTGTAAGGAAACTTGAAAGAAAACTTATATAACCATTTCCACATAACCCATAATAGATCTAAAATAAATATGTAATTGAAATTCACATTCAAGAGAATAGAAAACATATCCACAAAAATGTGACACAAGATAGACCCTGGGAAACGTTTATTGAGGGAAAAATCTAGCCTCCAAAAGCTTCCATTACCATGTATTATTCAGCAAAAATACCATAGGAATACAACCACAAAAGCCTTCAAAGCCATAGCCACAACCAAGAAATCCATGTGAACAAGCATGAATCCACATATCCCATGCCATGCTTCCAACCTTCATGAATTCTCCCTTGGCTAACTTGTCAAGCCTTTTCTTGCTCAACTTTCCTTTTTTTCTTTTTCTCCTTTTTTTCTTATCTCTACAACTACCCTTATGGTTTTTTATATAGTAGCAAGTTCCACAAAACCACCAAGTGGTATTGCATAAATTATGTGCTAAAACCATGTGCTATCTAACCCATTGACCCCACATTTAATAGTGGACATTTAACTCTTTTCTCCAATATTAAATAATTGCATGAAATAGTATCACAATGTTACAATACAACTTATTAAGAATATCCCATGAGAATCTTTACATTTTGTACATCCATCTAGGTGGTCCTAGGTGCAACATTACATAATAAAATAAAATAATACAATATAACAATATTATGCAATGTGTGCAACACCCATTTTCTCAACAATCTCCCACTTGTTGTATATATTACACAAGGTCAATCTGTAGCCACATAAATGAATCAAGGAAACAATCCCTCCTAGCACATCCACCATTACGAATCAAAGTAAATCAAGTGCTCCATCCTAGCACTTGCAACAAAATTAAACTATCCAACATCTCAAACATGAATCATCCACCTCCTATTATGTCACTGCCACTAGACATACATAGAAGCCATCCAAAGAGAAAACCACCCAACTTATAACTTAAGAAGATCATAAAATCTTATACCAACTATAATGCCAAGCATAAACACTTGATCCAAAGGTAATCATATGTATACCTTGTTGTCAAATATCCATAGCTAAGATAACACCCACAACAAGTGTTAACTAATCCAACTATCCATACCTCCAAATGTATACCAAGTGAATCTTGTATAATCATTAACATATCCAATATGTAACTTGTAATCACATTCCTTGAGAGCAATACCTACCACATGTATACCAAGAAGCTTCCACTGCAAAAGATAATGTCAAATCTGTAATCAATCCACTCACTACATTTTAAAGAAGTGAATCCATGTAGTATCAAGGGCATCCCTAATACATAAACCAATAACCTTCAAGAAAAATTCTCATAACAAGTCTCCAATTCTCTTCCAAGTTCTTCACAACCAACAAAGGAAAGAGATAAAGGAATAACCATGCCATCTCTGACATGACATACATGAGCACAAACCAATGATTAGAATCTCCAACCAGTCTCAAATCCACTATAAGTGAAACCAAACATCTAGGAAGATAACCAAGACCAAAGAGAAACCATGCAAATCATAACCTATATCATGTCATTCTACACACTTCTAGATGTAAACTATGCAAGTATAATCTCCCTACAACCCCAACCAAGAAGCCACAACAACACCCAAACTATACCATATAACTAATTATGGATGTAAGACTCTCACAAGAAGATCAAACTCATAAAAAATTCCTAAACCAAGGAATAAACATTCCTAAACTAGTGAAGAGTGAGACCTACTATGAGATGGATTCAGTTAAAAGACTTTGGAGGTATGTGCTTAGAGCCATTATTGAATATATATCTCTAGACATTAGATTTGATAGGGTTAGAACACATCACTTTATTTTGATTAATTGTTTTCATTATGGGATCAAGATTTCCTTTCCATTTTATTTATTTTCCTCCATGAATAAGAGTATTTCTGGGCACAAGAAAAAACCCACTCTATATGAGGGTTTACTGATTTTGATATATGAGCATTTTAAGGCTTAATCTAGAAGTAAAACCTAGTTGTTGGGGCTACCTATGAGGATACAAGGAGCTCTAACTTCTCTTCAGACTCAAAAGAGATTCACAGTATTAGCTTAGAGGAGGATGAAGCTCTACATTCATCTAGAAAAAAGGCAAGGGGTAAAGATAAGAATACACCTACTCTATCAAAAACATCAAGTAGGAAAAGTCTCAAGGGTCTTGGTCTCAAAATTGTTGATCAAGGGGAAGAGGAATATAATGAAAAAGGTGAAGACATGGATATAGATGAGGAAAATAAGCATGAGGAAGATGAACAGATGGAGGAGCCAGTTGAAAACCCTAAGAAGAAACATAGGAGGATTAAAGAGGAGGTCAAACCTATAGAGAAGAAAAATGTGTCCAGTGTGGAAATTTTGGTGCTCCCACCCTCTGCAAGTCTCACTCAAGAGTATGAAAAGGAAAAAATGGAGGAAGGAAGTGGTGAAGTGGTTATAAAAGACAGACGTCTAGCATGGAAAAATTTTAATGTTAGAATTTTGAAGATGGGGATAGTGAGGGAAGCCATGAATCCACAAATCCTAGAAGAGAATCAGGGAAAGGTCCAGATGGAGGATCTTATAGATCTGACACTAGTGGCTATAACTGATAATGCAAGGGAAGTGGGAATGAACTTTCTTAATAATGAAATAAATAGTATGATAGATAATTTTAGATCAATCAAATGGATGTTTCATGAACTGGAGGAGGTTAAAGAAAGAATAGGACAACTGGAAAGCTAGGGGAAGAAATTTGAGGGTGATAATGTCATAGATTAGAGGGACACTATTAGGTTGGTCAAAAAAAGGATGAAAAATTTGGAGACTTACAACCATAACATGGCTAACCAAATCATCTCCATTCTGAACTCTCTCAATGAAAATATTATTACTCTTGCTGGAAAGCTGAAAACCTCCTAGGGGTCTTCTAGAGGATAATGAGGGAAAGGATAGAGATGAAGACATGAAGGATGATGAAACCATAACAAACATATCCGATAGCCGGCTAGATAGGACTTGCTTGAAGAAATAGGAGAAAATGGCTAAGGAGTGTCAGAAAGCCTATGAAGTAGTGGAAACAATGTAGGAACTTGAAAGGAAAGCAAAAGAATAAGGTCTATCTTTTTCTATCTTTTATTTTTTTGGATTTAGTAGGTTTATCATTTGGCTTTTTGTCTATGCTTTGTTCTGGGTTCTTGTTTGGCTGTAGTACTATTTTGGGCTTTTGTTGATTTATTTATAGCCCTATGATGTGTAATAACTTTTGGGTTTCAAGATCCTTGTAAAACCTATTTTTCTTATCAAAAACATTCCTAATCCAAGAAATATGCCCAATATAAAACCATCTCCCAAAATCAACCAACATAATGAAAAAAATATGCAAAAGGAGATAACCAATGCTAGTCCATATTTCAAATGAACTCTCCAAAAATAACTTGTGTACCATAGCTCAAGATCCATATCCATGAAAGATAAGCATAAATATAATGTACCAAAGAAAAATAATGGGCTATACCTCTCAAATAGTAACCAACGAGTAAACTAAGATTGGGGAATGAGAATACTCATCAAGATATCTAGGTCTCCAACCAAGACTCAATGAAGAAAAATCTCATCTCAATTCAGATTAGGTGAATACCCCTTAGACTTCCTTCTAAAAGTATCAGCAATCCCAAAAAATACTTCTCTAATCCAAGAGAGATTAGCATCACCACCATCTCTAAATATCCATGAGCACCTATAACCAATCAATCCATGCCAACTCCAAATGAAACACAACAATATCATGAAGTATCTAGCAAATGATCAATGTACTCAATACCAAGAAAATAAACCAAGATCAATGTCAAAGTTCCGAGCATGGCCTCAGGAACATAAACATGATAACATGATCTAAACCATCTCAAAATAGATAACATGCTCCATATGAGCATACCATAACATGTCAAAAAATCTAAATGTATATGAAGAGTATACCATGACATAATAATGAAACCATCCTAAAACTAAGGATAACATGTCAAATGAAAGCATAAACCACATCTTTACTAAGAACTCCATAAAACCTCAAGATGAAACCATCTTCATATGCCATGAAGAAAACCATCTCTACATACCATGAAGAACCATCTCTACACACCATGAAGATAACACAGGACCCCATGAGTCCTTAAGATCCATCCATCTTCATACACTATGAAGATAACAAGTACAACATGAAAATGTCAAAGATGCTTCTATAGCAATAAGATCTAAGGAAAACCTCCAAAATCTACAAATACTCAATAAATATATCAATGCCAAAAACTCCCACACAACCATGGTATCAAGTCACCCATGGCATCATAAAATCCATCTCCTACATGAAGATCCTCCAAGTCTACACACATAGCTAAAGTCTCAATACCAAATGAAACCAATATCTCTAACCCAAGATGGTACAAACCAAACCAAGAACTAATCCTATACTACCACCTCATCACTATCACAAGCTCTAACTAAACTATGTATCTGAGATATCCATGACATCATGATGCAAAAACCATCCTCTAAACTTGAGAATCAACCAAGGCATCAAACCATCAAAGAACTCAAAGTGCTCATCATGAGCTCCTCAAAAGAAACCAAATAACCATGATCCTCAACCAAGAAGATATACCACCATAAGTAAATCAGGAATCCAAACCAAATGAACATCAAGGGTGCACCTATATATCTAATCATGTCATGTCAAAATCCATGGCACCATGATCACATCCATAAACCAAGCATCTAACTCTCAAAATATCCAACCTGTTAACATAAAATAGTCAACCATGATTCTTCACCATGACTATGCCTCTAAGAACATCTCATCCCTTCTACATGAAGAAAAAAAAAGAAAATAATTTGACTTAGGGAATAGACAACCCAAATCTAAGCCACCAATCTGAATATGCATCAATAATGAAAGATCAATGGGCAAAGACAACCCATAACCAAGCCATAAATGCAACCTATACATATAGATCACTTACAAAACTGCATAACTTGTAGATGCAACAAGTCATCATACATATCCAAATCCAAATACTAATAACCATATCATCATGAGACCAATCTAAATATAAGCTAAGTATACAATGACATCAAATCTCAAATCCCCCAAATATGCAATGTCATAAACTCATAATGTTACCATAGGAAATATATATCATAAACCATTCAGATCAATATATCATCAAATAAATCATGTCAAACCTATACCAAATTTGAACCAATGTGTAGAGCTCTCCAAGAGCTTTTTGTTGACTTCACAAAGTCCAAAGTCTGACTCCATATGCTCAAGTTATGCACTAATCTATGCTCAAAATAAACAACATCTAACTTTCAAGCTCGTAAAACCTTAAAAAATGTCCAAATCACAAAATCAAACCTACACCAAGTTGTAGTGCTTTGAATCATCTTTCCAACGACTATAACAAGTCCAAAATTTGATATTTTGAGAGAAAGTCATGGTTTTTTTCACTAAGACATTCTTTTTACCATTTTTACTATGATTTTTTATGTTTATTTTTTGTGATGAAAATTTTGATGGGATTAAATTCGAAGGCCATCATGGGCTAAAACTAAAAAACCTTTGCATTTTCCCTCAACATGGTCAAACTAGGGCATATTAGATATCAAAATTTATGAAAAAACCAACCCAGATCTAATGGTGAGGTCTACTTTTGCCTAGGAGGTCATTTTTGCAAGCTCCCCCCTGAAACTATCATTTAAATGAAACATCCAAAAAATCATTTTTTTCATCATTTTCACATGCCCAATATCTAACAACAGTCCATCATAACAAAAAATCCAAAACCCTCAAATTTGCAATAAACAACTCATATATATTGCCTTTTCTTTCATTCACTCATGAATTTAGATGGATTCAATCTAGGGTTACAACAACAAAACTAGGCTTTGATACCACTTCTAAGGAAACATGCAAGAAAAATTATATAACCAATTCCACATAACCCATAATAGATCTAAAATAAATATGGAATTGAAATCCACATTCAAGAGAATAGACAACATACCCACAAAAATGTGACACAAGATAAAAAAATCTAGCATCCAAAAGCATCCATCACCATGTATTATTAAGCAAAAGCATCATTTCAATAGAACCATAGAAGCATTCAAAGCCATAGCCACAACCAAGAAATCCATGTGAACAAGCATGAAACAAGCATGAATCCACACATTCCATCCCATGCTTCCAACCTTCACAAATGATCCCTTGGCTAACCTATCAAGCCTTGTCTTGTTCGACTTTCCTTTTTGGCTCTTGGTCCTTTTTTTCTTGTCTCTATAGCTTCCCTTATGGTTGCTTATACAGTAGCAAGTCTCATAAAACCATCAAGTGGTATTACATAAACCGTGTGCTAAAACAATCTACTACCTAATCCATTGACCCCACATTTAATATTGGACATTTTAATTATTTTCCCCAATATTAAATACTTACATAAAATATTATCATGATGTTACAATACAACTCCTTAAGTATATCTCATGGAAATGTTTACATATTGCACATCCATCTAGGTGGTCCTAGATGCAACATTACATAATAAAAAATAATAATACAATATAACAATATTATGCAATGTCTGTAACACCCATTATCTCAACAAAAAGAAAAAATTCCTCTCCTTTGTAGGGAGAGTTCAAGAGTACCATAAGATCTTTATTTTTCTATTTTTATTTATTTTTACATGGAGTTTCAAGCAAGACTCATTTAGCTTCATACAAAAGAGAAATAGAGACTATTTGTGGTATGGTGAAAAAGGGATTAGAAAATATCACATAGTCAAGTAGGAGTCATGTGGTAGAAGAAAAAAAGAGGTGGTTTGTGGCTTAAAGATCAAAATACCCAAGGTATTGCTCTAGCAGTTAAATAGATGACAACAGTCACTCAAGATAGTGAGACTTGGAAAGCCCTTATTTGACACATCTTTTCTTAGGGTGTGTCATGTAGAGAAAAGACATGGAGGTCGCTTATCTTTTTCTTTTTTTTAAACTATGGACTACAATGTAATATTAGAATGACCTAATGTGTTTAAATCTAAATAGAAAGTGTAGAAATTTCTTAAGAATGTCTTCAAAGAGGTTAGAGGCATTGAAGGGAAGCATTTTGTTTGTGGATTAAAATCAATATGGTGGAATTTGAAGAATGGTGATAAATACATTTCTTTGGTGTAGGGATGTTTCACCAAGAAGTTGGCTAAAAATACAATTAGAACTTGCGAGAATGTTATCAGAGATGAAAAATTTATCCTTTGGGATATTCTTAAGAAAGAATTTGATATATCTCATATATTCAATGGAGAACACCTTCTATCCTCTCCTCTTCCATTTCCAAACTTGACATTCCTCATTCTTGTTCTCCTCCCAGTTTTAGATCTTTACTTCTTAGATTGATGAGAACTATCTTCATTAGACCAAGGCTAAGGATATCTACTCAATGTTGAAAAATAATCATGATATTCTAGATCACCTCAATTGCAAGTGAAATTTGAATCTCTTTCCCATTGTGTGGAGTAAATACCTTTCTTCTATTAATGCTTTCCATATTGAACCCAAAATAGCTTGTTTCCTATGGTGTCAATTTGTGCATAAAATTCATTTCAAAAAGATGAGGGGGGGAACCAAATATTTCTTTAGTTTGCAAAAACCCAAAATTTTTATTTCATATTTTCTTTGAATGTTCTTTTGAAAAAGAAATCTAGAACGTGTTTGGTATGGTCATGAATAGAGAATTTTTATTGCAAATTGTTGTATCTAGGAAAATTATTACTGGCATAAAATATTGTAACAATTTCTCGTATATATTTTTTGTTATAGTATTATGTATTATTTGAAAAGCTAGGAATAATGACATTTCTGCGGGGAGGGAAAGAAGCCTTACTAAGTCTCTATGGAGCCTTATTTATGTTGATGTTTCCTTGAAGATTAGAAAAATAACAAAGATGAAAGAAATTAAATTTCTTCAAGTGCTTTAAGATGGATAAATCATTGTGCAAAAGAATGAGATCGCTTATGGGTACACAACTATCAAGGAAAAGTATGAGTTTTAGATCTCAATGGTAGAGTTCATCAAACAGTTGAAACAAAAGTGTCAATGGAGAAGGGAAGATAGTAGGGATCTAGGTACCTCATAGGGTATGGATAAGTGGTTCAAGACTACTAATACTCTAAGCAATAAGATTGTTTCTCTAGATGCCAATGACTTAGATTTTAATCAATAGAAACATCTTGATTATGATAGTGAAAATATAGATGATGATATGCAATAGTAGTTATAAGATACATTCATTTTACTATTTTGCATTAATATGTACTAGAACTTTTCTATCAAGATCTCAGATACTCTATTATTTTTTGACAAATTATGGATAGATGTACTTGAACTCTAAATTTTCACTTAACATGATAATCATTAGAAGAAAGGCTTAAATAAATATATGAATTTATTTATTAAATGTGGACTATAGAAGAAGAATGATAAAATGATTTAAGCTAGGAATAGAGATTTTGTGGGCAATGGTGAACATCAATTTTAATAAGAATAATTATAGTAATTTGTAGTGGTATATTTCAAAATTAATCGATATAGTCATAGGATAAGGTAATAAGGCTATTATATTATGATATATTTTTCTTTGTTAAACATATGTTTGTCTAACATTTGTTAGTGAATCTTATTTTGAAATAGATGTTTCTTTCTTAAAAATGGGGAGAAGTGGAAAGTTTTGTCTAACTAAAAAAAATATTCCTAAGTGTAGAATTGACTCCACCGACCTAAAAATGGATCTTGATCAAACACTACAAGCTAAAAAAAAATCACTTTTACAAAAAAACTAGACAAAACATAGTATGAAGATCTTTTTATCAATTACTCCTAAAACTAAAGAAGATCAATATCATTTTTCCTCCCTGTCATGTTCCCTATCTATATATTCCTCTTCTTGTTCACTAATGTCCTTTACCTATGCATCTTCTTTGGCTATTTCATATTCTTCCTTTTAGTCCTTGCTTTCCAAGACCTCCAAATTTTCATCATATTTATTAAGTTGAGAGGCTTTCTACAGTGGTAGCAATCTTCAATGTAAACATTTCTCATTTTTAAAAAAATTGGCATTCCTTTACTTGTTACAGAAATAAAATAGAATCTTAACAGTTACAAAGACTAAAGATAATTAAAATCTTGAAAGTTGCATGCAATGGATAGTTTAACTCAATGTGAACTGGTGGTTTTTTTATTTACATATAGTTCCTCCTTAATGTAGGGTGGATTTGTTCCACTTTCCAAAATATGGTTTACAATCTTCTTATGATTATGCTATGAATTAGAGCATAAAATAAAAATAAATTCAAAACATTTATTACCATTGCTTATTTTATTGCTATGATTTTTTTGATTGCTATAATTTTCTTTAGTTTGTATATTTCATGTTGGATGTGATGAAGTGAATCATTCTCTAAATTTGATTTGTTAGGATTTTTCAGTCTCATAAAACTAAGGAAGAGTTTTAAAATTTAAGATTTCTATGTATTAAGGGATAGTATATATAAAACAAATAAACTTATACTAATTCTATTGAAATTGGATACATCTTGGCCCTTATTTTCCAAAAATCATTGAATTAAATTTTTAGGTATGCTAGTATTGATACACACAACCCAAATTCTTATACAATTTGATTTTATTCATAAATAATAAACATTTATGATGTGTCCATAAAAAAGAAAATTTTAGTATTTTATGTTTAATTCAATACAAACACTTATTTCTTAGATCCTTATGGTAAATTTTTAATAATAATATTATAGTTTTTGCTCAATATTCAAGCCAATAGGCTTCTTCTCTCGGAGAGACTTCAGTCTAATTGTTTGGAAAATATAGTTCCCTTACATATGAAAAGCATGTAAGAAGTGCTAGAAAATTAAGAGGAATGATGAAAGTAGTCAGAGGTAAGAATGCTTGATAGGATTATGTACTCTTAGGTGTTGGTTGGAGGGCTATAAAATAGACAAACATTTTCAATCATCATTGAATATTTACACAACCTCATTGTTATTTTCTTCATAAATTTGTTTTGTATTTGGGTTCGAGAGAAAAATAGATATTTGTAGCATATTCTTCTCAATGCAACACCATTCTTGGAGACCTATTATGGGTCGGTATAATGGCTATATTGGATGAGATTCACTCATCTATAGGGTGAAAGAACATGCATATTGATATCCACGACTCCATCCATTCCAAATGCTAGAGGATTTTCTTCATATTACTTTCCTCTTTCATTTTTCCTTTTTGAACTCCTCTCTTCTTCTCCTCCTTTTTTCTACTCTCTAAAATAAACTCTCGTCCCTTTTTTATTTCAATTTTTAGGAGTCATGTCTATTTGTTAAACATCTCTTAAGTTTTCATTAGATTTAGTTCATTTATATTATTCTATGTTATATTATTTATTTACTTACTTATTTGTGTTTATTTTATTTATTATTAAGTTCTATTTAGAAAGTTAACATACTTTCTACAATATTGTCTCTTGTATTTAATTTTATTTCTTTCTTTACTCATTGAAATTTAATTATTTTTTAATTATTTAAAGTATCACACAAAATATTATTTTATTAATAATATAGATTAAATAATTATTATTTCCTTGTTTTATATTTTAGTATTAATTTTAATATAACTTTATTATTTATTTAGTAGCATTGTATTATCTAATTATTATTAAAATTCTATCTTAAAATGAGGATATGACAATCTACCTTTCCTCAAATTGCTTGTTCTCAAGCAATTAGATAATTTCTTTTGTTGAGTTGAAATATATATTTTTTTTAGTCCAAATTATTAGGTTGCTATTATGGATATGTTTGAATCCTTTCTAATATTTATTAACTTTCTACATTAGTATTTCATATAAATTATTTTTTAAGATCCTCTTTAACCCTACAAGATGGCAAGATCATGCTCTAATACCACTATAATGTCCCCACTCCTCAGGACATATTTACCTATAGAAATTATTAGCAACATAATCTATTCAATTCAATTCTAATGATTGATATCTAGGAATGTTACTATTTCTACACATCTTTGAGGATCCCTTAATCTAGCTTTCTAACCCTTTAGGAGGATCCCATGTATTCATGAGGAATGACCTTTGATTATTTGGCCTTCTTCCCTGAAACTACCTTTCAAGTTGGGCTTCATGATCCTCTAGGAAGACCCTTTGGGTTCCTCAAAATGATCCTCAATTAGTTATTCATTATTCTTCAAAGACCTACAAGACTATGTTAACACATGTACTACATTTCTCTTCAATAGATTGATTAATATAAATAAATTCATAAACATAATTAAATAAATATAATCCATAAACATACCTTTCTTACCTTCTTCTTTTCTTTGTCCATATGGCTCTATCCTTAGTCAGCCCTTCAATGAATTATTCCTTCTAGATTATCTCAACTCTATATGTACTTTCCAAAATTCTTCATTTTCTAATTATAAGGAAAGGAAAAAATATTATTTTCATTTCTTCTTTTCCAAGAGTCGCAACCTTTCATAATACAAATCCTTTGAAAAGTCACAACACTTCATAGTTATAATCCTTTTGAAAAGTTATAACACTTCATAACTAAAATCCTTTGGAAAATTCCAAATACTTTATAATCAAAATATTTTTGAAGATTCATAACTATTCATAATTATAACCCTTTCAAAATCATTGATACCTTTGTATAAAGTCACTTCCTGATTTTCTTCATATTACTTTCCTCTTTCATTT
The DNA here is from genome assembly GCA_028749045.1 of Cupressus sempervirens. Lineage (NCBI taxonomy): Eukaryota > Viridiplantae > Streptophyta > Pinopsida > Cupressales > Cupressaceae > Cupressus > Cupressus sempervirens. The sequence continues at coordinate 133,980,022 of CM053790.1, forward strand.
TTCCTTTTTGAACTCTCTTCTTGTCCTCCTTTTTTCTTCTCTCTAAAATAAACTCTCCTCCCTTTTTAATCTCAATTTTTAGGAGTCGTGTCTATTTTTTAAACATCTCTTAAATTTTTATTAGATTTAGTTAATTTATATTATTCTATGTTGTATTATTTATTTACTTACTTATTTGTGTTTATTTTATTTATTATTAAGTTCTATTTAGAATGTTAACATGCTTTCTACAATATTGTCTCTTGTATTTAATTTTCTTTCTTTCTTTACTCATTAAAATTTTATTATTTTTAATTATTTAAAATATCACTCTAAATATTATTTTATTAATAATATAGATTAAATAATTATTATTTCCTTGTTTTATATTTTACTATTAGTTTTAATATAACTTCATTATTGATTTAGTAGCATTGTATTATCTAATTATTATTAAAATTATATCTTAAAATGAGGATATGATATTCATCTAAAGTGGCATCCCCATATGATGTAGCTTCAACACTCTTTGGTGTGCTAGGACTCAACCTTGATATCTGTAATGGTGCAACACTTCTACTCAGCCTTTGAAGAGTGTGACTAATAAGAAGAGTTGTAGAAACTGGTGATGTAACCAGAGTCTATATTGCAATTTATTCCTCAGGTTTAGTAATCAACTTTAACTCTTCATTCTTATCCCCTTCCTTTTGGACTTCACCTTGTGATGGTAAAATAAGTATAGGACTTTCTTCCTTTCCTGTGTGCACTTCTATTCCATCTTTATCAACAATTACTAAAGCTGGTAAACCTGAACTATTTAGGCTTGGCATTGATATAGTTGTAGGTTGTGCTTCTACCTCTTTCATTTGAACAACTATTGGCATTGTAGATGGTTTTTGTGTTGTATCAACCTTCTATTTTAGGTTTACACTTTGATCCTATGATTCTTTTTCCTTAACCTCTATGGATTAAGGGGGCACATTTGATGTGTTTGTGGTTTCTCCCCTACATATGTAAATTCTCCATTCTCAATCTCATCCACTCTCACCAATATAGGGTTGCTACATAATATTTTTGCATTGGTATAGTCTTATAATATTTTCTTCAAATCCTCCTTAAAGGATTAACAATCTATGTTGTTGTGTCTAGAATATCCTTGATGCTCACTGAGTCCTATTGACTCACTTGGTCTATATGTGGGGGACTATCACTCAACACCTATAAATCTTGCTTCTCTTCTTCAACTGTAGCTTCCTCTGTTGTTCCTTCTATTCTCTCTATAGTATCATCCTTGACTGGGACCTCTATTTATTGCTCACTTTTCTCTTCATCATCTTTCTCAAGCTCCTATTTCTCAACATCTCCTTTCTTCTCTACATCTAGAGTGGATGGTTCATAAATGACTTTCCAAAGCAATGTTCTTTGTGTCACCACCTCTTCTACTTGATTCTTCAAGATGATAAATTCTCAGTACTTGGGGAAAAATCTTCCCTTATATTTACTAATGGCTTTAGCCATCATCTTCTTATCCAAAGTAGGCATCACTCAGGCTAATGTAGACTCTCTTATCTATTTCTCAGTGGTCAAACTCTATTTCCACTTTTGCTCAACTCTATCATAAAGACTTTTGGGTAAGGAGTTGACAATATCTAGTGGAGTAGTATTGAATGTAGCCATCATATAATATATGGCTTCTTTAACCTTACTTTTATCTACACTTCCTAGCTTTTCAAAATCAACATGTGTAAAACTAGACAAATCTACATTGGTTTTGATATTATCACATAAGTTGTCAAAATCAGAAGAGGGATTGTGGCTTAAACCACCTTGAATTAACTCAAGTCATTAGACTTTATCTTCTACTCATCTAAATCTTCCTTCTTTTGTTTCTTCCTCAACCTCCAATAGGTGTTATTAGTAGGCTAGTTCAGTTCTATTGTGAAATGTTATCTTTTTCATTTAGTCTTAGAAAATATTGTAGCTTGTATAGTAACTGCCTTAGTGCTTGACCTAGTTAAATGTACAATAAGATTTTTTTTTTACTACTTCAGTGTCTTCCTGGGTTTCTCCACTTCTTATTTCTTTGCCTTCATCTTTTTCTTTATTTCCTTAGGTGCTTCCTCCTCTTCTTCTCCCTTAGAACCTTCAAATTCATATTTTTTATCTTCATCTTCTTCTTCTTCTTCTTCTTCTTCTTCACCTTTATGGAATCTTTCCTTGAGATTCTTCACCTATTTTTTATTTTTCCTAATCACTGAGTCAGATTGTAAATTGATTTTTATCCTAGACTTATCTTCCTCATAGTTTTCAAAGGATGTTGCATCCTTGTCAATTTATTCTACAAGTAGAGTAGTGATTACTACAAAGACATCATCAACATTGATTTCATATGGCACGGGTTTTAACCATCTAACCCTGGGTAATAGTGCTTGCACATATGTATAATTTGTATCTACTAAGAAATACACATCATTGTAATATTGTTCCACTAGATATATAGGAATCCTCATTCTTTGTTTCATGAATTTCTTAAAATCCTCAAAGTAACTAGTCATTACTGACTCAAAGTTAACTCTTAGTTGCTCAATGAGCTTTGCAATCTATGTATTACTAACATGTTTGTCTTCCACACCACTTTACCAAAAGTAGGAAATATGTTTTACACATTAAAAAATATGCAAAAAATTAGAGATCCAAACTTACATGATGTACTTTTGGCTTTCCTAATGGCCTCCAAGTTTGTTGATAGGTGTTGTAGTTGTAACTAGGCAAAGTCATTTGAATCTTTCTTTACAATTTTGTAACCCAAATCCATTTCCATATAGTAAACACTACTCATTTAGCTTGACTAAAAGAACTTGTGAGCTATCACTCTGACTACAAAGAAAATAAGGGGATCTAATATATTGTCTATTAACATCCACTAGTAAATTTGGACACAATTTTTGACCAATTTTGGTCAAATTTTGACCAAGGTTTGTCACTATTTTTCTCATCAAAATTTTGACCAAATTGCAGGTTGGTCAAAATTATGACAAAGAAATTGTAGCTTGGTCAAAATTTTGATGGATGTATTTGTCAAAATTTTGACCAACCTGCAATTTGGTCAAAATTTTGACGAGAAAAATAGTGACAAACCTTGGTCAAAAATTGGGTCCAAATGTACTAGTAATCCCTTTCTTATTCCACATGGCACCTATATTCTTTTTAATAACTTCCTTTGCATTGCTACGCATGCTCTTAGGTCTATCTAGGGAAGGGTACCCTAATATCTTGTTCACAACCCTATGTTTTAGTCTAATTGGTCCATTTTCCAACCAAATTTGATTGTCATATATGCAACTTAAGATAATTTTGATCCATTCTATTTTAAATACTTGTGGGAAGTCTAGGTCACTCGTTAACCCTTTCCTCTCCAAAATCTTATTCTCCTCCTTTAAAACTCCATTCTCACATAGTTTACTGTAGATATCTCTAATTTCCATGTCACCTATTTTACCAACTTTATATGTGTAACAAGAATGCACATCCTGAATCATTAGGACCTTTGATGGTATCATAAATAGTGAACTAGACAAGTCTCCATTGTATGCAATTTTAGAAATGGTGCAAAATGGGGGCTACCTAACATCATTTCTTATCAACTAAACATTAAAAACCTCTTTCCTGATTGTAGATGAAGAACTAGCTACCATTTTTAACTTCCAAGGGTTTGTGAAAACAAAACAATGTAACTCAGCACTAGTTAAATACCTCTTGAATCCATAAAATGATGTCAAATAACAGTTGAATTTAGTTCACAAATACTTGAAAACTCTTTTTTCCAATCCCTTTCATGCTCTTTGTGCTCTTTGAATGTTGGTAAATGTAAATGAGTCAATATTTGACTATATAACCCTTCATATTTGACATTAATTACTTAGTTCTTACATAGCTATAAGCTCGGCCAATATAGGATTTCAAACTCACTCAGCTAACATAGGATTTCTTGTATGCTTGGCTATAACTAAAATTCCTTTCATGCTTGGTAACAACTGTAATACTTTCCATGCTCGACAATAACATAGAAAATATCAAAACTATAGATTTTCTCTAGGTTCTAATCATTTCATTGCATCTTAATTCATGCATATATAATCTTTTCAGATCTTAGATTCTTGGAATTGATGCATAATATAACTTTTCAAATATCAATTCAAAACATACCTCTTGATTGCCTAGATGGGGGTTGATATGATCACCTAATCCATTGGATGAAGTGATCTAATCTGCACTTGATGTACTAAAATCTTCCTTCTTTTTCCATGTCTTTCTCATTTGCACCTTTACCTTTTCAACATCAACCTTTTCTTTTCCCTTGCTAGATTCATTGCTTACTGTTGGTGACCTTATTGGATAGTTTTTTCTGACATGACCAATCTTTGAACAACTAAAGCCTATAATCTCATTCAGCCATATATTGTGGTTACCTCTGAAATGTGTTCTAATGCAATTTTTAGGAATGTGACCATACTCTTGGAAATACTGACAACTGTACCTTGTGTTATAATCCCAATCCTATTAATTTTCATTGTGGTTTACCTTTGTTTTCTTGTTTGATGTCCACTTGGATTTGGATCTGCATTCATATGCCTTGTGTCCATAATTCTGATAGTTTTAATAATAACCTTAAAAATTTTGTGTGTTGGTAGCCTTGGTCCTACATTCATGTGTCTGATGTCTTTTCTTCTTGTTGACGACAAGTGGGCTTGATATTATTTTCTTTATTTTTCCTTTGCTTACCACTTTTAGATGATTCTCCTTTTTCAATTGTGGAATAACATAAACCAGCAGTGCCATTGCTTGATCTTGGTGATTCCATCAATTTCTCAAAATACTTGATTACTTCACTAGGATTATTAAACTTTTCCTTCTTAGTCTTTCACTTATTTTATAGTAGGGTATTCTTTGTTTCCAAAGTTGTAATCTCAATGTCTTTCCTATTTAGTTCTTGATTTGCAATCATCAATTGATTCATTTTATCCCATTACATGTTTGCAAGCTTTTGCACATCTGATGACTTCTCTACAAGTCTATTACCTAGAAGTCTTTTGTCTTCTTCAATTATGGCTCTATATTCTTTATCTTTATTTTTTAGTTCAATTGTCTCACATAGAAATATTGATTGTGCTTCTTAATCTCTTTTGAGATTCCTAACTTCTTCATTTAGGGCACCATTCTTTTCCATCAGATCAGCAATAGTTGCATCAAACTCTTTAGAGTATCTATCTTCAAATAGTCCAATATCTACTTCTTGTATTGAGTGTCATCTTGTTGAATAGCTCTCTCTTTCCTTCTCTTCAATGAATGATGCAGTTTGTCTCTTGCCTCCTTGAGTCGATGTAGGGAAAGTTGTATTTCAATATTTTGGTTCTCAATAGTCTTTCCCAATTTGTAGACTTCCATCTTCAAGATCTTACATCCATAATTGTCAGACTTTCCTTCAAGAGAACAAATCTCTGATACCAATTGTTGGAAATAATAATGTGAAAGTAAATTCTTGGGGGGGTGGGTGGGTGGGTGAATCAATACTTAAAACTTTTGCCTTTAAAACATATCAACATCATCTATCTCATAACTTAACATATAAATTAAAATAACTTAACTATGCATCACATCCATAGCATAAAGTAAATAACACCTAACACAATAAATTGGTTACCTAGAAACCCTCCAATGGGAAGGTAAAAATGGGGTGGAGATGATACCCATAAATCTTCACTACTATAGTTGTAAAGTGTGACCAATTATGGTTATACAGTATTTGATCATTAACTATGATCTACTCTATGAGTGGTCTTCCCTAATGATGCAAGAGCGTTCTGGGTGTAAGAGAAATATTGCATTTCCCCAAAAATATTTTTATTTCAATCTTTTCTATTTTAATAAGGACTACTAGACATGGTGGTTACTATTTATGGGAACATTTTTTTTTTAGTAAGTTTGTCATATGAGCTTGGAATGTTCTCATTTTCTATAAGAAGGTTCATTTTAGAGTTGTAAGACTACCATAAAAATTTCATTACTCAATCATAACTATTGGATAAGTTATTATGGATTTTTGGTGGAAACATTTGTAGAAAAATATTTAGGCTCATTGTTGGAGGCCTTAGAGTGCCTAGATGAGGTCTGAAAACTTGATGAAAGGGTGCTAGTGCAGTTTCAAGCATGTAGATCAGGAATTAATGTTTCTAAAAAGTGGTTATAATAGCCAATCAAAGCAATGCTTTGTGAGTTATGATCTTTCAAAGTTGGGATACTTGAAATATCTAAAATAATTGTCAAAGATATATTTGGCTGACTCTATATGTATTGTTAGGGTCTGTCGGCCCTAGGTATTAAGTTTCAATGTCTAGAACCTTCCCAAGTGATATAAAATTACCTATTTAAGAAAGGCCTGAACATTGTCTAGGATAGCTCTAGGTGATAGTTCGCAACTTTTCTTGTAGATTATTGTAATGAAGGCACCCATGTGGGTTAGCATATTGTACTTGAGAATTCTATAATTCCACATTTGCAGTGCAAATAAGAAGTCCATAATTTGTTCTTGCATTGGCTATTGTTTCTTTGGTTCTATTGTGAGTTTATGGTTGTAAGGGGAGTACCCTTCATTAAGTGGTATTAGAGATAGAGTTCTTGAGTCCATGGACAAATTGCCAATTGTGAGGCAGTTCACACTAGGACTGTGGTTTGGGCTGAGTATCTAGACAGATCACTGATTGTGAGGTAGTTTGCACTAGGGTTTCAGTGGAAGCACAAAAATGCCTCCACAAAGAGAGCATGCCAGAAGAACTATAGGTGTTACACTTGAGGGATTTTTTCCCTCCAAAGGAAAATGCAAGCATTGGAAGAACAAATGTGAAGAGGAATAAATCTTCCAATAAGAGATGAAAGAAAGGACAAGGACAAAGTAGAAGAAAATGCAAGAGCAGAGGCATTTCTAAACGCAAAGGAAGAGAGGCTTTTTAGGGCCATCTCCAAGATTGGAAGAAGTGATAAGTTTGAGATTCCCACTTTTTTAGTAAATCTTAACATAGAAGAACTAATCAATTGGATCAATGAACTAGAGGAGTACTTTGAGTATGAAGATATTGAGGATCTAGATAAGGTCAAGTTTGTGAAGGAAAAACTAAAGGGACATATAAAGATTTGGTGGCAAGAGGTTTAGTTGGAGTGAAATAGAAAAGGAAAGGACAAAATCACCAAATGGGATTGTATGATAGATTCAATAAAGTGACAATTCATTCCTATGGATTATGAGCTTGATTTGTTGAAGAAGATGCAAGGAATGAAGCAATCTGTAAAATCTGTTCAAAAGTATACCAAAGAGTTCTACCAAGTTCTCATTAGAATTGGTCATGCAAAAGCTAATAAGGAGAAAGTCACCCATAATCTTAATGGGTTAAGGCTAAACATTTAGGATGAGTCAAGTTTGGTTTGAATGAATACTATTTAGGAGGTATACCAATTTTCCCTAAGAGTTGAGGAGAAACTGACTAAGAAGTTTGACAATAAGAATAGTGGAAGAGGTCATGGTGGAAGATCTGGTGAACGATCTTATGGAGGTCATAATGATGATCAAAAGAATAAGGATGAGGCTGTAAGTAGCAATCAGAACCAAAGGGGAAACAATTCCAATTGTTTCCATGATCATAACAATAAAAATTAGAGAGGAAGAGGTAGAGGACAAGGATCTGGAAGAGGAGGCTTCTGTGGTAAATGTTTTCACTGTAGAGAAGAAGGGCATAGAGCATTTGAATGTACCTAGTTCCAAGGAATGATAGATCAAAGAACTAAAGGCTCGAATAAAGTTTCACATATTGATGAAGATGCCAGATCCTCAAATTCTAAAGATGCTAAAAGAGGAGAAGTCCTAGTTAATAGAAGAGTTCTACTGAGTGGTGAGAATGAACCTAATCAAAGAAGGAGTTAGTTTTGCACAAGGTGTAGATGTGAAGATAAGTGTTGTGATGTGATCATTGATGATGGAAGTACTAAAAATCTTGTGTCAAAAATGATGGTCACCAAGTTGAAGTTGAAGAAACAGAAACACCCACATCCATACCATATTGCTCAGGTGCAAGATGACCAAAAATTTATGGTCAACGAGCAGTGCTCAATGAAGTTCAAGATTGGAAGCTACTAGGATAAGGTATTATGTGATATCATACCTATGGACATATGTCATATGTTGTTGGGTAGGCCACGATAGTTTGATAGGCATATTGTACAAGATGGGTGAGCAAATACCTACACTCTAACCAAGGGTGCACTAAAACATAAGTTGAAACCATTGAAGGATAAAGAAGAAAAGGTATTTGGTGATGTTAGAATACGTTTTTTTGATGGAAAAGAGTTTCTCAAAGGTATGAAGCATGAGCATGTGTATTTTCTATAATTCCAAAAGATAGTAAAGAAGAAATAGAGGAGGTACTTGTAGATGTTGTAGATATGTTGGAAGATTTTTCTAATATTGTATTAGATAATGTACTTGATGGATTGGCCCTAATGAGGAAGATCAGTCACTAGATGGATTTGGTTCTAGGAGCCAGTTTGCCAAACAAATTAGTACACAGAATGACACTAGAAGAAAGTGTAGAGTTGAACAGAAGAGTTCATGAGTTGTTGTAGAAGGGGTTGATTCAAGAGAGTCTAAGTCTGTAGTTGTACTAGCAGTACTAGCAACAAAGACAAATGGAGAATGGAGAATGTGCACAAATTCTCATGCTATTGGCAAGATTACAATCAAGTATAGATTTCCATTGCCAAGGATGGATGATATTATGGACTATTTGAGTGGAGCTAAGTATTTCACAAAGATAGATCTGAAGAGTGGATACAATCTGTAAGGCCCACACTAGTACCCTATTTTAGATTTGGATGAAATAAATATGATTAGGATTTAATTAGGTTATGACTGGCATTTTGTTACTAATAATGATTATGAGATCCTAATAGAGACTAATGTAGATTTTGATTATTATAAGGTTGATACCCTATCCAATAACATTAGGTCGATAGGATAAGACAACATGAAAATTAGACTCAAAATGTTCAAGTTGAGAACCTGGTCACGAGATTCAAGGTATGATCTATCAAGCAATTAGGAAAGATAAAATAACATTCACTTTACTGAGAACAACAATGAATGTAGGTTATAATGACAACGGGACATATGGTTACATTCAGAAATTGGTTTTAAATTATGATGTTATAATTATGGAAACATTCTAATAGTCTAAGGAGTTAACCTAAGGAACACACACACACACCCTCATAATGAAATAAAGGAGTATTGCTCAGAATGTTGTTATGATTAACTTGATTGAAAGGATACTAGTTACATGTTGAATATTAGTGATTTCTAATTGAGGCATGTACTAGGTTCCACTTAATTGTTTAAAGGATTTAACAGATATGACTTCATTATTTCATGGTTATGGTAAACAAGTTTTGTGATGGTGTTTAGAATGGTAATTTTGTTATGATAAGATAGACAAACTTTGATACACATATTTTGATATCGCAATGTTTTGAATATTTTATGGAAATGATTAGATGAAGGTTAATTATATATGTTAATGTGAATTATGTGATATTGGATTTCTCTACATTTATCTGCATGTGTTTCTATATTATCTCATTAGACTACTGATGTTTAAGTTAAGTGTGCAAGAAAATTGAACCATGGAAACTATTTGGGGAAACAAGGTTCAATCTATGTGAACATGGTTAAGCCAAGGTGAATCTTTGGAAGATTTAAAACCTTTTTGTAATGTGTTCATTTTGCAATGTGATTGTGCATGGGTGTTATAAGTTTAAAGATCATGTTTATTTAGCAACATGTCATCGTGATGTGTAAAGCATTTAATGTGTGTGTGTTTGCATGTGTGTCCTTTGACACTTGTGTTGTCCATGTGAAAATGACATGTCATATAGGATTTTTGGGCATGAAGTCACTTAACCTAAATTTAATTCCATTATGAAATTAGGTTAACCCACCTTGGAGAGTGTTAGGATGAGTCACCTTCATGATGGTAATCAAATTAAAATTGATAGAAACTTTAGAGAGCCTAAAAGTGGTTCCCAAGTGTTATTTTTGGTGAAAATAAGTTACCCACATGGTAGTAGTATAGGTTGGGGGTCTAAATATAACCATAAGTTAGCCTAGGTGATTTAGGAGGCTCTCTAAACTAGTCATTTTCAAGCCAATTCGAAAATCTGAGTGTCACATGACTTTTGTCCTCATCCCTCCACTTGGGTAAGTTCCTATCGGTAGAAGGTACAAGGGTGTAAGAGGGGTAGGTGAGGATGTAAGTGGAGATCTTTTTAGATAGCTTGTGCCAAACTTAGGGGTTGTTCACCCACTCTCGAATTGTAGAGATAGGTAGGTGTTTTTGGAGAGGAAGCTTGGAAGCCAAGGGAGGAAGGATTTTGGTCACCATTTGATAACCATAGCTTGGAAGGAGGTTAGTGCTTCATGCCATGTTTTCTTCATCTCATGAAGTTGAAGTTGGAAATTTTAAAAGTGCTTCTTGTAGGATCTATATGTGTGATATGGAATCATGTATTGTCATTGAAATCTTTGTGTTGTGTTGTGATTGTGTATATTGTTTCATGAATTTTCTTGGGTTTCTTCATGATTTCCTTGTTTAGTTGAATGTTGAAATTTGTTTATGGGTGTGAAGGCTTCACTCACCCTTGGGAGGGAAGAGAAGCATTGGGTGAAGGGGTTAGTTGGGCTTGAAATATAGTTGAGAACCTTGGAGTATGGGCTCCATTGTATGCCATATTCATTCATGACTTGCTTTGGGGTGATAAGGAAAATGATGGTGTAGAAGGAAAGTTTATGGGGTATGATTTTTTTAAGGATGCTATAGTTGATGGTTGTATGTTTGGAGGATGTTTGTGAAAGCCCCGAAAGGGCATGAAATTTTTAGTTTTGTGAAAGCCCCGAAAGCACATGAAATTTGTTGATTTGTGGAAGCCCCGAAAGGGCATGAAAATTGTTGTTGCAAATATGGTATGATATGGCAAATCTCCTGTTTGAAAGACCACCTTCACCCAATGATTATGATTCCATTTGTGAATCATTGTGCAAACCTTGGTTGGGGTTGTAAATGTGTTGCAAAATGTTGTGATAATGTTAGTTCTTTTTGTTGTGATGTTGTTTGAATGTATCCTGGTTGAGCCTTGTTTCCCCTAGCACAAGGGTGGCCTCCTTGAGCCCTAGGTTGGGAGGCGAGCCCCCATGGTTCTACATTTGTCTTTTATTTGCAGGTTTAGCTTGACGTCTTGGACATTTGGAAATTGTGAAGTCTTACCCATACAAAGAAGAAGAGAATGCTATTGTTCTTGTATTGAAATGGAGGATAATTCTATCATGTTATGTGAATTCATTGTATTGCAGAAGTGTTTTTATTGGACACGTGTATATGCCAAATAGAGTGATTGTGAGATGTCTTATCTTGAGAGGTCCTCCATTGTGTATCTTGATTTGATGATTCCACCACCCCATTGCTGGTTGTTATTGTGTTGATGTTGTCTTATCATTACTTAAAACTAGAATGTGTTAAAAACAAAAGAATTTGTATCTTGATACACCTTGAAGAATGGAATGGACTTTAACATTTTGATATCTTTATCTCCTCAAATTACATGAGAATATTTTTTTTTCTTGATGTTCAATATTAAAAATGAATTAGTTTTAAGAGATGCAATTGATAGCAATGGATTTGTAGGTATCTTAAATTATGAAATTTGGATGGCATTAAAGTATATTGAATATTTAATGCAATGAAATTTTAGTCTCAAAGAATTCTTGAGTTCCATCTTGCAATTAGATTTTGTTAGCAATATAATAGTTGCTTCATGTTAAAATTGCTTATTAGAATAGGAAATGATAATGCACAATACAATGATAGGCTATGTCCAATACAATTTTAATAATCATAGAAATTACATGGAAAGAACTAGACCAATAAGTAAACTCATATAAGAGCCTGTAGATGCATATTAGATTTTGGAAAATGTGTGGGCAAGCCAAAAAAGCCTCGTTCTATTATAGTCAAATAAAATAATAGATCTAGAATAAAATATTAATATCTTAATTAGTAAGTTGAAACTAAATCATCTTCAAAATCCTTCCTATTAAATAAATTGTTAGACCATGCCTTGTCCTATGATATGACCCTAAGCAATAGATATATTTATACAAAGAAAACAAAAATGAGAAAGAATGTATTAAAATACTAAACTGATCAAACAAATTAAATGGGGAAATATATTTTTATGTTCCTACACACTTACCCTCCCCTGCATGTACCAAATTTCTTCTTAGTTAGGGGCCACCTCAAGCAAGAAATTAATTTTTAAAAATAATGCAGCAAATCATGGTGGGCGGCCATGAGAGGTTGACCTTGGAAAAGTGTTTTAAAAAGAGATGACATTGCAATGTTAGTCTTGAGACCCACACCCTCCCTAGGCGCCTAGCATTGGGAGAGGTGAAATTAATAAACAAGTTTTTAAAAAACCACACACTCCTCCTTAATGCCACCAACTACAGTGCAACATATTTGCACCAGGCCGTGCCATTAAACATCATAGTTTTGTCTTTGTCGTTTCATCTGATACATGCACGATCCCATTTTATCATATTGTCAGTACATTTATATATTCAAATCACCTTTGCATTTGGGTTGATAGGCCAAAATAAATATGGTAAAGTGCATCGCATAGGTTGAATTAAGATTAATATAATTTAAATTTAATAAGTAAATGAATTTGATTTATTTGCGGTATGTAAATTTTGAAATTTTTGAGATAATTTTAAATTTAAAAAGATTAAGATTATTTTATTGTTTTAATAATAAAATATTATTATATTTTTCATTTAATAATTTGAGAGAATATAAGAATTATTTTTATATTGAGTTGGAGTTAAATCAAGTAATATAAGTCTTGAATAATTTATATTTACTTTAATAATTAGAATATTAAAAATATTAGTACTAATTATTTAATAAAACTATCATTTAACAAATTTTTGACACCCCTAAATATGTAGTAACTTTCGAATGTTAGAAAGATTGGACAACTTTTTAAAGAAACTAACAAAATAAAATAATTTTCATTTTCACATTTATTTTTCTTCAAAAATAACAATTGTTAAAAAATAGTAATTTTAATTTTATTTATTTGTCTTTAATTTTAATTATTAATATGTAAAATAAAAACATTATAATAGATTGTTGTACAAAAGTACTTTTGTACAAAGTAGCTTAGATATATTTATTTAAATATTATTATTCCCCCTACCTATTTTCTCCTCAACTTTTTACTATTCTAATGTTTGGTTTTTTTTAACTTTTATTTGGGTGTCTTATTGGTATATTAAATACAGTAACACAATTCACTAATTTATATATAATTTTTTCTTTTAAATGTATCTTTAAATTAATAATCTATACTTCACAAATTGGTTTCTCTTATTGTACAACTCAATAATTGTACCCTATTAATATGATTCGATTGACACGACACTACATGCTATTAGTATGATTCGGTTGATTTAGTAATCAATGATGCATGTCTATGTATGTACATCGAAATGGCATCCGTTTGGTGCAAATTTGTTGCACTGTAGCCAGTGCCCACATTCAGGGCCACAAAATTGTCTTTTATTGCCCCAGTCAAAGATACTACATGAAATTAATTTTTCCTTTTTTTGAATTATACTCTCCGATTTGGATGCCTTAATTAGGGCATTGGGTGTTGATTTTAAATATGTTTATGGGACAAAAAAGTTCATGGTATCATGGGATCTTAGAAAAAAAAAATCAAGTTTTTTTGTTTGATGTAGGGAGAAAAAATAAATCATTAATTCTATAATTCTATAATTTTTAAATAATTTATATATGTGATATTGCTATCAAGATTTAAATTTTTATTCTGATAGCAATATCAAAATTTGACTTGATGTGGAAATTGTGTTTGTCTTGAGATCATTCATGTATGTTTTCATAGACAAGGCATATAACTAAATATACAAATTATACGTGATAGTGAACTTAGAATGTGCTCAAATCTATCATTACTTATCATATTTTTGTTTAGTAAAATTAAATTTATATCTTAGAAATGACTTTATAAATGGAATAAATTAACTTTATTTATATTTTTGAATTGGGGGTCTTATTGGTGAGAGATTCTTGTTATAAAGAAAGAGCTCATGAAGTCTACTCTCTCCCAAACTTGCATGGTACTAACAGATGTGTGGCAATCATGTTAAAGAGTTTACTTTTATAAAAAGTACTATACCTAATTCAACATGCCTTCATTTGACAACCACTAATTCATGCAAGTTTGTTGAAGTATTTTAAAATGCATATTTAGCAACAACAATGGTCATGATTTCCTCTACAATAAAAACCATCTACTTAAAATAGATATATGAATTTGAGATTTAACTTCAATTTACTCCAACTGAATTCCAAATGCCCAAAGACAACAACCTAAAAAACTTTATACTAACCAAAAAAAAATTGCTATTACTTTAAATCTCAACCTTGTCTTAAACTTCTAGTGCTCCCCCAAAAAATAATCAACTAATATTTGCAAAAAAATTACCTATAAAACAAGAAATACATAATAGATTAAAATTCACCACCCTTCATACATAAGCAGGCATCATTCAATACCATATTAATCGAATCATAGTAATACTATGTCAATCAAATCATATTAATAGGGTACACTTATTGAGTTGTCGAACAAGAAAAATAAATTTGTAAAGTATAGATTATTAACTTAAAGATAAATTTATAAAACAATATTATAAATAATTAGTAAGTTATGTTAAGGGGAAATCAAATATTATCAATATTGTATTTAATACAAAAACTATCAATATTGTATTTTACAATTTTATATAATTTTAAATAAATTTATTTAAAACAAATCATTTACACTATATTTTTATTTTAGAAAATTTTAAATTTTATTAATATATTTTTATAATTTGTAAGTTTAAATTGTATAATAGATTGTAAATCTTATAACTCCAATTATGATATTTTTTTAAATTAAAGAAGAGCAGTGTAATGTCAAATCTAAGGAAACCAATTTTATATTTAAAATATGTAAATTTTGTATGCTTATTTTTATATCAAGAGTAAGGTTAATTTTAAGCAATTTTTGGAATTGTCTTAAATCTTCTATCTAAATATTTTTTTAAACAATAAAATAAAATTGCGATATAGTTTGAAATCCTAATTTTTTAACCATTGAAAACTAACTTTTAAAAACTTTAGAAATATACAACAATATTATTTTTTTTGACTTATTTGTCATTGACTACAAAATATATTTTTTGAAATTTTAAATAGAAAATTAAAAACATCGCACTACAAAAGTGTGAAAAGCCAATAGAAAAAGAGAAAAAAATTCTCAAAACAATAAAATAATCTTAATCTTTTTAGATTTAAAATTATGTAAAAACTTTCAAAATTTTCACTTCAACTAAATACAAGTTACATACCGCAAATAAATCAAATTCTTTTTTATTTTTAAAAAAATGAGCCGGGTAAACTTTTTTAATGTGACCGGTAGCGCTGGCGTGACACGCCCACCGGTACCACGAGGACGGGGGAGACTAGAACCCATGACCAACCCCCTGCAACAGGGAAGATTTAGCCAACCAAGCTAGGGCCCCCACCCGCAAATAAATCAACTTCATGTACATATTAAATTTAAATTATATTAATCCTAATTCAACCTATACGATTCACTTTACCATATTTATTTTGTTTGTCAACTCAAATGCGAAGGTAATTTTGATATATAAATGTATTGACAGTACGGTACAATGAGATTGTGCATGAGTCAGATGAAATGGCAAAGATGGAACTATGATGTTTAACGGCATGGCCCGATGCAAATATGTTGCACCGTAGCTGGTGCCCTCCTGGCAATGGCTACCCAGCTAGTTATTTCGATTGGTTGGGTATGTTGTCCATCTTCCTTTCATCTCTCCATCCTGACATTCCAACTTCTTGACGTACCACAACGATCAACGCATGGACCCCACTACAGAGTACAGTCTGATGCAAACCACTTGAGACTAGCATTAATTGCACTTTGTAACTCTCTCCCTTTAGTATATTATGTCAATCTATTCTTCTTGTCTAAGGTTATTGCAACACCACTTTTTTTTTCTTGATCATTTCTTGATTCTGTAGATGCAATGTAAAGTTCTAATATAGTTGTGACTCTATATGAATGAGTTTTAAATATAATCTACAAAGCAAAAATATTCATAACTCTTGATCCTTTTCAGTTAATTGATATATAAGATGATCAAATTATGATTCCAGTGATGGCTTGATTTGATTAGTGTTTCTTTTGATACTTATTTCTCTAGCTTATGCAATGAATATGGTAAATTTGTGATCCTTAATGTAATCATTGACAAAATCAATCACTATAGTGATCTTCCCTAAGCACAAATTTTGTAGAGATTTTTTAATTCAAAACCCAATATGAAGTCAAGATTATCGTAAGAATTCACTATTATTATTCTTAATGAAGCTTTTTAGTGGTTCACTCTTTTTTTTTGAAAAAATAAAAAATTATCATAACAAGAACCAATGCTACAACTAACCAAAATAGTTCACTTATTCATTGTTTACTTCTTCTATTTCAATCCATTCTTTTTATCTTTATCCATTCATTGTTAGAATAGAATAAAGATAAATAATACATTTTTTAACTTGTCTATTAAATAAATAATGAAAATTTAAATTTATTTTAATTTCTTATAGAAAAACTTAACCAAAATATTAAATGTTCAACATATAAAATTAAATGAAAACTTTTAATTAATTATATAAAATTTAATTAAAAAAATTGTGATTGTATTTGATAATATAATATAATACTTCAAACTATGCTTCACATGAAGTCTTGATTTACTCATTCTATGAATAGATTATTCTATCATTTGTAGGAAAATTACATTGTTCCTTTCAAGACACTTCAACAAGCACTTCCTTATCTGAATCTAGAATTTAATATCCGTTATCTAAACCAAGTGTTGTATCACTCAATTTTAGAATCTAGAATTTATAAAGTGCTGCGTATGAGAGTAGTAGTGGGAAAATAACAATCTTCGCCTCCCTGGAACTTGATCCCAACCTAGAGAGTGTTAATCAGGTGTGGCAATTGGGTAGCTCAGTCAGCAACATGATTCCTAGCATCCACGGTTTTGCTGAGGCCAACAAAAATAGTCTAGGAGACCTTAATCTCCAAGTTGGATCTTCCTCTGCTTCCCCTGCTGAATAACCTACACCAGCTATTAATAATGTGAGTATTGTGTTTTTTAATTATGGATTTTTTTGAGATATTAGATTACCAGGTTCTGTATTGTGTTTCTAGATTTTCATATTCATAATTATATGTCATTATTCATCATTACAAGAGAGTTGTAAAAATTTCATCATCATTGGATTTTGTACAATTCACTAAATGGTGAATTGTGGATTGTAATCTAAAGGAAAAGAAATATGCAATTCAATTTAAATAATTTTTTTCTTTTTTCATTTTAATATTTCTTCTTATATTTTGAAAATGTTTTAAAACTTCAAGATCCAGATAAGGAAGAGGAAACGAAAGGGGTTTTTATAGTCCACCACACCAGCTATAGTTTTTGGGTTGACATATGGTGACAATGATATGGGATTACCTCCTTTTCGGGAGGTACCTTAATGCACTACAAACAAGGCATACATACCCTACCCTACAGTGGGATTTGAATTTGTGACTTCTCTTTCAAGAGTACTAGTTCTATATGCATTATAGAAAGAATTCCAACAGAGACAATTTTAAATTTGAGTTTTAGTTTGAGTTAAAATTTGTTTAGCCTCTTTTAGCTTTTTTTTTATTTTGATAATGAATAATAGATTGCAGATCCAAAATAACCAAGTAAAATACTTGCAAACAATTTGAATCAGAATCAATATTAATCTACTAGATGTGGAATTTTGTGAATATTTAGCATTATGTGAAATTGAACTCTTTCTATAATCTTAATTAAATTCATAGTGAAGGTGATATAAGAGAGTGCTAGTAAAAAGTGGCTTCTGAAGTTCAAGCCTTGGAAATAACATGAAATATAGGTTGCATTCTTTCTATATTCTATAATCTATTATAACAAATTCATTTTCTTTATTTAGTTTGGATTTAGGAGCATTTTCTTTCTATTGATTTCAATTTGGGATTTTCACATCCCTATAATATTTTTGCTTTAGTTTGCAATGTTATGGGTGGAGATAGGATGAGTCAAATCCAATAAACACGATGACTTCTATAACATCGTGATAAATATCAGACAAACATCAACAATGACCACCAAAAAATGTATTATACATATCCAATGTATGGGGTTAATGATTTACACATGTCATAAGACTTAAATTATTTTTCCTTTTACATTGAGTTAAAATTAAATGTTTGGAAGCCTTTTAGCATGACCTATCTGTTATATTACTCGAATATTTTTCCTCACCTTTTAATATATTACCTAACTATATTTTCCTATCCAAAATACCAGCACTAAATACCAATCAATAATTAATTTTTAAGAGGTATATTCTTGAGCTTCTAAGGTTGGGTCCCATGGAGGGGGGCTTCATTAAAAATATATTAGTCCAAGCTTAAAAATTCTAGCTCCTAAATTTAGGGAAGTGAAGTTCCATTAATTTTAAATTTGAAGATTAACTAAGAGATTTTAAATTCATGTGTCATAATTGTATTACAAAGATGGCTTTTTAGGATCCATATACCACATGCCTTGAATTAATTTTTTTTGTCTAAAATCCATATCATTATAAATTTAAAAGTAAAATCCATAACATTCCTTTAAATTATATTTAAAAACTAAAATTTTTTAAAATAAATATTGTTTTAAGTTAGTGGAGCTATGTCTAACCCTGAGATCTAAAGACCTAAAAAGTAGGAGCTTCTATTTGGTATGAAAATATTTTAATACACTGTTAGGGAGATTAAAGGTCTATTTTTTAAGTAGATGAGGTCTCATGATTTTTTTTGGGCTACAAAACTAATTAGAATATTTTCTTTTAAAATAGAAACCCCATTTTTTAGGTCATAATTTGAGTGGATGAAAGTGAGGTGAGATTCAAACATTGACAAAAAATAATAATTTAATCTCATGTTTTCCCTAAATAAAATTCACATGTATACTCATCTTATTTTTCCTAAAATATCTCTATAAGTACAACTCCATTTTAAATTATAACACTATAAATCTTAAGTTTATTTTCAATATACAATTTAGAGGACCATTATCTCTATTAAACTTATTAATTTTTTTTAAAAAAACATAAGAATACTTGCATTTAAATATTCTCCTTAGTTTAAAGTTTTTTAATATTTTCATTGACCAATGGTTGTAGGAGTCAATTGTATGAGGAACACATGACTCAAGTTGGAATTGAGGATATAATTGATAATCAAAGTGCAATTGTGTTATGGATAAATGTTTGGTTTATATTACAAGGTATTATATTGCTATTATTATTATTATTTATTTTAATAAAGGCACATGATGTGGTAAGTCAAACTATGCACCCTTAATGGGAGATGTCGTGGGAAGAACGACTAATGTGGAGTTCAAATTCCTCACTATGGTTCCTCTCACTAATTTCAATATAACTTTAAAAATTTGGTGGAATTGCATGGAAAGAAACTAGAAAATAAGGTCAAATGTATTTTAAGGGGTTGAATGTTCCAAATAAAAAAAAGTCATTTGTGGTATTGTGTGGAAATAAATTAGAAAATCAAAAAACTAATATTTATTGTTAATAAAATAAAATTATGATTTAGATGTTCATAAGATATAAAAACTGAGGTCAATTAGGAAGTTGTTCTTTTAAAAAGTAATTTTTTATTTAACATATGTATTTTTTAATTCATAACTTGAGACATTAGTATATTATATAGGTTTTTCTTATTTTGATAAATGCAATCTTTAAATTAATTCTAATTTTATTATTATATGAAAATTATTTTATAGTTTGTCATATATTTTAATATTTTAGTAGAATTATTCTTATATTTTGTGTTGAGGATTACAAAATATAAGAAAGATATTTTAAATATAAAATTTTAAAAGAAAATTACACTTCAATAGATCTACAAGCTAGTAGTACTAGACCTTTTTAAAATTGTTTACATGAGTAAAAGTTGTCACAACATCATACTTGAATAATTCATTTTAATAAATTATTGTTAAAGTCATTGTTAACATATATTTTGAGTTGAAAATTTGTGACCTAATAATAATATATTGAGCTCGATAATGTATTTGACCACAATTATTTTTTCTACTAAAAATACTTATATTCATTTGTGCTAATAAATTATCTTAAAATATAATTTATCAAATTTAAGCTTCCTTCTGATCTAAGCACCACCAAAATGGGACTTGATAAAATAATGCCCTCCACTTCATTTCCCCATAACCCCATAACCCTTTAATTTTGCCCAAATCTAGCGCTTAATTTTGTTAAGTGATTTAATTTCTTTCACATAAAATGTTGTTATTGATTCTATAAGATATGCTATTTTGCTACTTATTTGGAAAAGTAGATGTTTAGTTTTCTAACTATATTATGCATGAGGAAGTAGAAATGTTACAATTTTACTATGACATTATGTTATAATTGACTTTTTGTGCTTTCAAATGAAGACATATTATGCCAAAGCAAAAGGGAATCAAGTAAGCTCTTGAGATTCTAGATGTAAGAATTGAGAATGGTGTATATGTTGTAAGCTAGTTAGGAAGATGATTTGGAGACTTCTATATATCATTGTATCTTTTATTATTTAAATCTAGAGTCTACTCTATTGGATTGCTATCATTTAATGTAATTCAACTTTGTTCAATAAAAAAAAAATGTTCTAGAAAATATCTATATTTGACAAGTATTTAATGATAGTGATCCAATTTATAACTTTCAAACTACACAAATGAATATCACGAGTTGTTGATAAAATGATTACGAACAATAAAAAGTATGAATACACAAGAAATCTTGTATAAGAATGTCATTATTCAATTGAAAATATATTAGTAAGGGCTCTAGTGGCACAGGAAAGAGAGGGAATTAACATATTTAAGGTAGAACTCCATCCTATAGATTTTTTAAAAAGAGACATTAAAGAGATCAATTTCTAGGATGAAGCAACCCCAAAACCTATTTCCATTTGGAAAATATTAAATCAGTCATTTAAATCTATTCAAATATTTGTTGCGATGTTTCAATTAGAAATCACATCAAGTAAGAAGTATATAAGGTAATGCAAATGAAAATTAGAGTCTTATTGTTGTTCCAATCAACAATAGTTAGATGTCCTTAGTTTTTTGTACCCTAGTGGCTCTTACATTATGAACTTAATCGTAGTTTCTTAGCTAAGTTTATTGATTCTTATAAGTTTAATATGGTTAAGTATAGCTAACTTATTTTATTATTCTTGTAACTTGGATATATATGTTTAAAATGGTGGGACCTATAATTTCAGCATAGTTTGTGTCTTGTTTGATTGCAATCTTAGGTTTCCCTTCATTGCCATAGAGTTTTATCTTGTTTGGTTGTAATCTAAGATTTTCCTTCACTACTTTTTGTTGGTCTTCATGTTATGTAATGAAATCATGATTGCTTTTGTTAATAATCCAATAAAAAAAGAAAACCTTAATAAGACTTTATGAATTTGTTAAAGGAATATCTCATTATTACATAAATGGAAACCTTCTAATTGAAAATAATAAGTTCAAATCAATAAAAATATGATAATAAGAATAATCTTCATTTATGTACACAAATTTAACTAAAAACTAAGTAATCATTATTATCATTCAGTGAAATAAATATTATTAAAAATTAAATTAGGACTTTACTCAGTGAAATCCATCTAAAAGAACTTTTATCACAGCTAGTTTTAGGGTTCAATCATCAACATCTAGGAAAGAAGAAATGTAGATAAATTGTTTGATGAAATGGTTACACCAAGCAAGCAATGCATATGCTATGTTTGGCAAAATGTCTTGAGAAAAAATCAAATGTATAGAACATTATGTTGATGATTGTCTCATTGGAAAACATGCTTCATGTAATGCCAAGGTTTCTAGAGTATTCACCCACACCTCACCATAAAAGTTGAATTATATTATTGAGCAAATTTGCAGAAGCTGGAGAAATGGTATTACCAAAGAATTATGAAAATCCCATCACATTCTATTCAAGGGTAACTATTCAAGTACATACAAGACAAAATACCACACAAAAGAAAAATATAAGAGAATTTAACATAGTGCTGAAAATATATTGTAAATGTAACAAGAAATACAATGGCAGCTTTTGAGAATGGACAATAACCCAAACAACTTATCCATATAAAATATGGATGCACAAACCAAAGAAATAAATGCATGTACAACTAATAGAACATTTTCAATGCAATGATAACTATGTGTATATATGTGACTGTACATTAATGATTAACTCTTTATTTCTAATTAATCATGAAACACACTAATCTACGCATCAATTTCAGCATGTTCAAGGAATTAGCATACAATCAAAATCATTAGAATAAGTAAAATTTTTCCCTTTCATTTATTATGTAATTCCAATCAATGCCATTGTGTAACTTTGTTATCTTATTCTAAGTCCTTCCAGTATAACCCATACACACGAGTCTACCTAGATTAAATCATAAGGAGAACAAGGACTTGATAAGTGAGTATTTGGTTGTTAAGATTGATGATTAATGTGATAAAAGGGTGTACTTTAGTTGATTAAAAATGTTTTAGAATTAGGAGTATGTAAGTGCAATTCGGGCATAGGAGTCGTGTTCATATGAATGGAAAAGAAGAGAATTACTACTACTATAAAGAGGAAGGAATTTTATAATTCTTAATTAAAATTTCTAAAAATTGAAAAATTAAAATACGAGTCATCAATCTTTTATAATAAATAAATTCAAGAACTCTTCTTTTAACCAAGATTGATAGAAGTGATTTGCTTCTATAATCTTAAAATTAGAATTATTTATGTTCACATATCAAATGTCACATTTTAAATGCTATTCATTTCGCTACAAAAATAATTTTAATTGTCATAAATAATACTACTATAAATTCTAAATTTTATACATAAGTACTTAGAATAAAATTCAAAAACAAATCCTACTAAACATAATAATAAGTATTTGTTAAATAATTAAAAATATAAATAAATAAATTTAGATTTATATTAATATTATTATTACATTTAAAAATAATAATAATTACTTTTAGATTGAATTAATTGAGATGTAGTGTATATCTATTGTTAGTATTTGTCTAAAGAAAATATTTTTATGCTAACATTTTATGGTGTCTTTAATGGAAGTAATTTATAATATTGTTTACCCTTCCTCATTTTTATTATACAAACAATAATCACATAAATTATAACACAAAGACAAAAAACTTGAAGATTGAAACTACATATTTTACTTCTATTGTTTTTGATTTGGTGCAAGATGACTATTCTCAATTGTATCAAATCTAAAGAGAAATTACTCTCCAATTAAAAGTATGCAATTGAAATGTTAAAAAATCAATTATTTAACTAAATATGATTAATTAGAAAATTAAATACAATTTTAAAAATAATAAATCTAACTAAAAAATTAAAATTTAATTAAAAAGTAAAATTGACTAAAAGTGAAATAAATCTAATTAAATGATTTAAGTTAAAAATAAGATAGCTTGAAATCTTTATTAAAAGATGTGATAAAATAAGTATCATTTCTCCTTTATGTTGATATGGGATAAGATTAGCACAAAAATTAATATTGTTTTAAACATCAACATGAAATTGTAATTTTTATCATTAGGAACATGACATTCCAATACAAGTACGTGGATAACAATTTTCTCATGAGAGGAAGGAACTTCTTTTCTTTTGCATTCAAGACCCTCCAAGACATATTGTGAAAAAAATAAAAATTAAAGAAAAACACAGAGCCTTTGAACACAATAGAAATCAACATTTTAGATTAGAAAAACCAAAATTCACCAAAAGATCAATGATAATTTTGCTGATATAAATTAAAATCAAAGTGTTTCAATCAATAAATTCAATAGAACCAAAATAGAGAGATGAACAATGGGTAACCATATCTTAAGAATTTGAAGGTTGCATTTACATAAATCAATGATCAAGAACTTACTAAAAAGATATAAAACAAAAATTAGAAACTTCTTTGCAAATTAAAAATGAGATTGCTAAGAATAAAGTTGGATTTTTAGAAATTTTAGAAATTATGAAATTTTTCAATGAATCATCAAAAAATCAATTGGAAAATAAAAAATGGACCAGGTCTTCAAAATTTTCCATCAATAATACAATTTCCGGGAGCAAAGCTCCAACACAAAGCCTATCAACTTAATTAGATTGTGTATGAGGAGCAAAGTGTCTTTCAATAAGTGGAATTAGATTGTGTATGAGTAGTAAAGTATTTTTCAATCATTTTAATTAGTAATATGTCTTAGAATCTATGTTAGATATGTATTTTACAAAAAAAAAAATTTACATGTCTAGGATTAAATTATGGTTACATTCTTATAATAGTGAGATTCTACTTTTCAAGTTGCTAGATATAGTTCACTTTGGACTATGGGGTCAGTTCTATAGTGTTATTTACAAAGATCTTTCTAAATAACACCATGGCATTGGTGCATTCTATGGGCCCTATAGACACATGTTTCTCCTTGGTCAATCCTTATAAATGTAAACTCAAAATTTAAAACAAATAAAAGAGCTCTAATATGCATATTTTGTATCCCTTTTAGTGTGAAAAATTGGGATGTGCTAATATTAATTACTTTTTAATGTCCAGATTGGAATAATTTCAAATGATTCCTTGCTTGTACTTATGGTTATAGTTAAAATGTCTTGAAATACAATAAGAAAACATCAAATTCATGAAAAAAGAGTGTTTAATCAATTGAAAACAAAAAGGTTGATGAAGCTAGGTATTTGAAAGTTGAATTTGAATTTTTTAAAAGAAAGGAAGAACTTCACAATTTTTGGTTTAACTTAATATAGGCAAACCATAATATCCAAATGACTAACAATCATGTAAAGAAAAGTGTATAAATATGTGTGATAATGAGAATTTAAATTTATTTTAATTTCTTGTAGAAATACTTAACCAAAATATTAAATGTTGAACATATAAAATTAAATGAAAACTTTTAATTAATTATATAAAGTTTAATAAAAAAAATCGTGATTGTATTTGATAATATAATATAATACTTCAAACTGCGCTTCACATGAAGGCTTGATTTACTCATTCTATCAATAGATTATTCTATCATTTGTAGGAAAATTACATTGTTCTTTTCAAGACACTTCAACAAGCACTTCCTTATCTGAATCTAGAATTTAATATCCGTTATCTAAACCAAGTGTTGTATCACTCAATTTTAGAATCTAGAATTTATAAAGTGGATCTGATATGTAGTGCACCCAATAAAAAGCTTCATTAGGAATAATAATAGTGAATTCTTACTATAATATTGTCTTCATATTGGGTTTTGAATTAAAAAAATTCTACAAAATTTGTGCTTAGGGAAGATCGCTATAGTGATTGATTTTGTCAGTGATTACATTAAGGATCACAAATTTACCATATTCATTGCATAAGCTGGAGAAATAAGTATCAAAAGAAACACTAATCAAATCAAGCCATCACTAGAATCATAATTTGATCGTCTTATATATCAGTTAACTAAAAAGGATCAAGAGTTATGAATATTTTTGCTTTGTAGATTATATTTAAAACTCATTCATATAGAGTCACAACTATATTAGAACTTTACACTGCATCTACAGAATCAAGAAATGATCAGGAAAAAAAAAAAGTGGTGTTGCAATAACCTTAGACAAGAAGAATAGATTGACATAATATACTAAAGGGAGAGAGTTACAAAGTGCATTGAATGCCAGTCTCAAGTGGTTTATGTCAGACTATACTCTACCACGGGGTTTGTGCATTGATCATTGTGGTAAATCAAGAAGCAAAAATGTTAGGATGGAGAGATGGAAGGAAGATGGATGGCATACCCAGCCAGTCAAAATAACTAGTTGGGTAGCCATTGCCCTTCTTTTGGACCATGTATGTACCCACGTCCTTGTCACCAACAAATTCCTAAGTGCTAGCAATTGGAAGGAAACTTGCAGGTTTAATTTTCTCTAACTTCCCATCCAACCAAAATGTGCATAGGAAGATGGTGCAACCTTAATAAGGAAGAGTACATGTCAGAACTTGGAGTACCTAAGACCAAAAAGATCCACTCTCCAAACGTGGCCCCTAAAGAGGGAGTTAGATGAGAAGAGCTCATCACCTTGGAAAAAGGAAGGGTTGGGCCACGTGACCTAAGATCCCAAGGAGATTTTGCATGGGGGCACATACACAAAAGTATGACAAGTGCATTTAAAAGGATAGATGCATGGTTGAGCACTTAGTAGGGAGAGTTTGGAATTTAGGGGTAAGGGAATTAATGATTGATGTTTGGGGATGTGTATATGAAATCAATAAACTAGAATATAGTAAATATAGTTCGACTTAGATGTTATTATTTTTATTTTATTGTGTAAGGTTATAGAGGCTGGAGGCTAGTGGTTAAGGGTTAGTGGTAGAGTTAGATAGAAGTTGTTTTAGGGTGGTAGTAATAATGTTAAGGACAAAAAAATAATAATAATAATTAAGTTTAGAAAGGAATACTATTATTAAAAAATAGTTTGTTTAGCTAGGAAAGGATGGTGGTTTATTTAATCATATCATTTAATGTTTAGGAGAGGAGTTTTTAAGATAAGTAAGAGGAAGGTGTGGAGTGGTTTAATTTGTAATATTAAATATTGAGAAGTCTAAAGTGTAAAAAAATATTTAAATTTAGATTTTGAATTATTAAATGTGAAAATAAAATAAAAATATATTAGGATTTAACTAAGCCAAACAAGTATGTTGTTTTGGGTGTTATCATCCTAGTTGATGTGGGTTAAGAAAGAAATTAAGTATGGGTTAGAGATTGATTAGGTATTATTAGAAAATTTAAGGCATTGCTAATGTTAAGGGATAAATTAATCTTCACAAGGGTGTTAATAGTATAATAAGAAATTAATGTTGATAGGAGGCAACAGTATATCAATTTAAGTCTAGATTAGTAAGCTAGTGGAACCTCGACAACTAAATAACTTACCATCTCAGTTGAACCCTGAAGTATAATTTCTTTATAAAAAAAAAAAAAAAGGTTGTGTTTTGCCCTGTAAGTTTTGGGCATGACATTCTAGTATCAGAGCATAGTTATACAACACTGGGCATTAATGAGCCCACAAATGAATGTACAATTGTAAGTTATCATAATATCAGAATACCATATTGTAAGGAGATAGGTCTCCTAGGATAACGACTTGTAATAAATCTTATTACTTATTTGGCAACAAAATTGAACACCCTAAATGGATAACACTAATTAGTCATGGTAACAACCTAAAACTACAAAGGATTAAGATATGATAGGATATTATCTCAACCTTGTGGGAGTTCAAATTTAAAAAGATCTCTATGTAACCCCCTCTCGATAGCAATGAGACTTAATGATTCTAGATCTTGATACATGTGAAAATATTTCTTCTTAAACCATACCAACATTCAAGATTGAATGGGTGGTAGCTCATATCGATGATGTTTAGGTATTGGTAAGAACTCGAAAACCCTTCTCTTCTTTCCATCAGGAAGACCCTGGTATTACCCTAATGCTTTTAAGAATTTGAATTTTTATGAATTGTTGTTGTTATTTTTTATTTTTGTATATTTTGGTAATTTCATGAAATGTTCATTTATGATGGTTTCTTGATATGGTCCCCTTTTGCCTTAGGACATGACTTGTTTTAACGAAAGATTTACCATTGTGGCCACACTTCTATTTAATTGGTACTTTTATTTTGTTTTAAGTTATTGTTGTCACTTAGGTTTGCACCCTTGTCCAAATCCTATGCATGAGGACAACGTAGTGAAACATGGAAACAACCTCCAAGCTGTGGGACTTGAACTGTGAGGTTGAGTCTTCAGAAAAGGTCAACTTCCTCTTATTATCAAGATGCACCTAACTACTCTTGGAGAGGAAAAGGGAGAAGGAGAGCATGAAAGCAAATCTACCTAATCTAATCTAAAGAGGTGATGCACCAAAATAGAGTGTTCAGACCAATCTCTGCCCATATATGCACTATTGAACCAGAATGAAACTAAGGATATTACACATTCAGACTTATTTTAATCAAATAATCACATGCAGATCAAAAGACCAAGATGAATGACACAAGGAAAGGGATATTCACTTATATTATCATTCATGGATGCAAGGAGATACAGTCATGTAGATTACTAATTTCCACAAAACACCAGTAAGAGAAAAAGAGTTCTTGCACTTTCATACCAATGGCTGAAGGAGATAAGGTAGAATATCATTCAGTTCAGAGGCAAAGGGAATTTTTACACTGAAATTGTAGAGCAATAGCAGAGAAAAGTCAGAGAAGGATTGACCTCTTCAAAATTTACAAAATCTACCTTTATAGCTTAGGCATAACTGGGATATTTTCTAGCTGAAGTTACTCTACAACCACCACCTTTAAGTCCTACAGAAAATAATCATAGAACAAATCTGAAGAAAATTTGATCTTGTTGTCAAATAATGCCTTGAGAAAATAGAAATGGCACTATTAAGCCATTCTGAACAGGTAGGTAGATTGGATCAGTGGGGTGAAGTGTTCTCCCCTATTTAGCATTCATTTCCTGGTAGTTGGAATCGATCATAGAGATCAAATTCGTGCAAAACCCTGGCTTTCCTTCATTTCTGGCTTGGGAGTTAGCATAGTCAGCAAGTCAAATGAGACCCATAAGTAGGAGGATCCACGTGGGCCAACGAGCTTATTTCATTTTTCCACCCCGCGAGTCCTCTTAAATTTGACCACACCTTATGGACTAATTGCACCACCTTAACCCTGACCACGACAGTCTTGCTAAAACCCTTAACTGTGGCAATTGTTTTAACTATTTTCATTAACTATTAATGTTACTTGAGCCATCGAAACACGTGTCCTCCATCGACCTTCCCACATTTTTTAACTTCCCTACGACTCCATAAAGCACGAAAACCTTGATCGTTGATCTCCGCGAGATCAACAATTGAGAAGATCTTTTGTATTTGCACCTTCCATATAATTTGAGCCCATAACACTTGGCACCACCTCACCAACCCATACCACACCTCAGTGTGACACGAAACCACCTAGCAACGCTCGGAGAGACAAGCCCCACAGGGACACGTGGTGGCAAAGTGCTTGCCCACATTTATTAAGGTTGACACAATTTCATCTTGCAAGAAAGTGTCATCCATTGATCTATGAAGATCTGACGGTGGGAGCTCTTTGTACATCATCTTGTGAAATAGGCAGGCTCGTGACATCATCTAGGACAGGTGTCACCAGGGTGCTTACCCGCAATGTTTAACTCACTCGCAACTTGATCAAGCAGGGGTGTGCCAACCATCGATTGCTGAAGATTCGACGGTACCCAAAACTTGTGCATTGAAACTCGACAAAGACCCTGGGTGATGTCATGTTGTCCACGTGTCAAAAAGGGGCAATCCCGCAATACATAAGATCCTTGCAACACCATATTGTAGGGAAGCGATGGCCATAGATCATCATAGATCTGATGGAAAATAAAACCTACATCTCTGCAGCTAGTCAAAGGAAGACAAACCCACCTTCCACATGGTGCAAAAGGGCTTGCCCGCAATACTTAAAACACTTGCATTTGTATCTTGCAGGGAAGTGCCTGCCATGGATCTGGCAAGATCTGACGGCGAGGAAAGTTGCACGTCGGCGGGGCAAAATATTAAAATACCTTAGTCATTAAAATATCATAAATTTGGTGGGTAGTCATTGGGTAGGCTGGGTAATCATTTAAAATTAAAATTTTGGCAGGGCGCAAAAATAAGCAACATTTTTGGCGACTCACAGGGGATGTGAGCCTGCTATGCATATGACTAGTGGCCTGAAGCATCCATTGGGCTATAGAGTCATAAAATGTGAATTAGTGTACTATGAAACCCTAACCTTACCTCTGAGTAGAAAAACCTAGAAACCATATCTCTGCAACTGGAATCAGAGACCAAAACTTCCTTCTGCAACCTTCAAAATTTTGAAAACTAGCTATCTAACAGAGAGACAACCTGTACTCATGCACTTCTTGGAAAAAATAGAGAACAAACGGGAAAACAAAACTAAACTAACTATATACATGAAACCTCAAACCCTGTTAGAAACACGGCTTAAGATAAATCCCATTGACTGGGAT
Organism: Cupressus sempervirens; assembly: GCA_028749045.1. NCBI lineage: Eukaryota > Viridiplantae > Streptophyta > Pinopsida > Cupressales > Cupressaceae > Cupressus > Cupressus sempervirens. Next base: position 134,010,532 of record CM053790.1, read on the forward strand.
AGGCAGAATTTCACCATCAGGCCTGCTTAACTGGAAAGCATTGGCCTGCTTGCAATAACAATTAGATAGGGACCACTCCATAATGCATCAAACTTTGAGTCTCTTCTTGGTTTTTCCCTATCTGCATCCCATTTTAGAACCAAATCTCCCTCCCTGAAGATTCTGACCATAGCCTTCTTGTCAAAACTCTTTTTTAATTGTTGTTGGTGTGTCTCTAGGGTCTGCATAGCTTTATTTCTCTTTTCTTCTAGCTCCATTAGCTCTGTCATCCTTACTACCATAGCATCATCTTCAATCAACTCCAGCTGATGAGCTAACTCCAGGGTTGAGAACTCTAATGAAATTGGAAGCCTTGCTTCTCTACCATATACCAGCACAAAAGGTGAATTCCCTATTGATCTTTTAGGTGTTATCTTGTTAGCCCACAGAGCAGTTTTCAATTTTTTATGCCAACACATTTGCTTATCCTCTATTGCCCTTTTCATGATCCTGGTCAGGTTCTTGTTGGAGGACTCAGCCAAACCATTACCTTGAGGATAGTAATTTGAGGATGTGCTCAAATAGATATTATGGTCCACTGCCCATGCACAAATCTGAGCTCCAATAAAAGATTTTGCATTATCTGAAATGATGGTTGAAGGGGCACCAAACTTGGTCACAATTCCATCAAGGAACTCAACAACTAAAGATTCAGTAGCATCCTTCAATGCAACTACCTCTAACCATCTGGTGAAGTAATCTGTAGTAGCTAAAATCCATTTGTGACCTGAACTAGAAGGAGGATTGATAGGGCCTATGAAATACAATCTCCATTGTGCAAAAGGCTGGTCCACCTGAATAAGATGAAGGGGAAGAGCTGCAAGCCTTTGCTTTCTAGAGAAGAAGGCACATTTTTCACACTTCCTTACATACCTATGGCAGTCATGGAATAGAGACGGCTAGTAATAAACAGCCCTCATGATCTTCACTACAATTGTTCTAGCTAAGAAGTGGCCACCATCAGGACCATCATGAAGTTCCTTGATCACCCTTTTAGCTTGGTCTTTGTCAATACATCTTAGTAGGGCTTCATTTAAATCTTTCCTAAAAAGGATACCATCAACTATGACATAAGGAATTGACTGCAATCTATACTGTCTCCTTTTAGCTTTGTCTAATCCTTGAGGGTATCCATTTCCTAGCAAGAAATTCCTCATATCACCCATCCAATTCCTTGGGTCACCATTTCTCACCTCTTGTTGCTCTGTCAATATCATAGCAGCCTCCTCATCAAGTTCTTGAGATGATAACATCTATTTACACAACCCTTTCCCTCTTACCAACTTGGTAATCTAAATGTCAACATCATATTCCATTACCTTTGTAATCCAACCAGCTCTCTTCTCACTAATATCTTTGTTCAAAAGGAAATCCTTCACACTAGCATGGGGGACTAACAAATGAATCTTATTATGAGACAAGAGATGTCTAAACTTCTTTAAGGCCCTGATGACTGCAAGGGCTTGCTTCTCTACATAGTTGTATTTATCTTCATACTCTTTGAGACCTTCACTAAAGAAGGCTATGGGCTACTCTTCACTCTTGTCATTTGCTTGAGTCAAGACAACAGAGATACTTGACTCACCACCTAAGGTATAAAGAATGAAATCCTTCTCAAAATTTGGATTCATGAGAGTAGGGGTTGAGGCTATGGTTGCCTTGATCTCTTTAAAACATTCCTTCCCTTCCTTGGTCCATGCAAAGACCATACCTTTCTTGAGAATAGTTGTAAGAGGTTTCACCATGGTAGCAAGATTAGGGATAAATCTTCTCACAAAATTTATCCTACCTAAGAAACTTTGTAGCCCTTTCTTGTGTTTAGGAAGAGGGAGGGCAAGTATTTCTTTTGTTCTCTTTGGATCAATAGTCAAGCCATCCTCAGATACAATGTGTCCTAATAATTTTCCTTGGTTAGTAGCAAAGACACACTTGCTTGGGTTAAGGGAAACCCCAAACTCTCTGCATCTTAAGAATACCTACCTGAGATGATCAAAATGATCTTCCAAATTCTTTGAATACATAGTGATATCATCAAGGTAAACTGAGACAAACTTGTCAATCAAATTCTTGAAGGCCATCTTCATTGCCTTCTGAAATGTAGCACCTGTATTGGTTAGCCCAAATGGCATCTTACAATAAGCATAGGTACCCCATTTAGTGGTAAATACAGTCTTGTACCTATTAGGCTCCTTAACCAGTACTTGATTGCAGTTAGAAAATCCATCAAGAAATGAAAACCTCTTTGAACCACTGACCTTGGATAGAATCTGCTCCATAGAAGGGAGAGGATAGTGATCTTTAAGGGAAGCTTGGTTGAGGTCCCTAAAGCCCACACATAATCTAATTTCCCCATTCTTCTTCCTAACAGGGACAAGTTTTGCTACCCATGATGAGTGCTTGATAGGGAAAATTATGTGGGCCTCAATCAATTTGGATAGCTCCTTTCTCATTAAGGGTTCAATTTTAGGATTCACTGGTCTCTGTTTTTTTCTTACTGGCTTTACATCATCAACTAAATCTATAGTATGTTGAAATAACCTTGGGTCAAAACCCTTTAAATCATCATATGTCAAAGCAAATATATCATTAAATTCTTGACATAGATGAATAAAATTTTCTTGTTCAATTTCAGAACATACCTTACCCATGTTTAAGGACTTTCCATCAGCAACCATGATTGGAATATGATCATCTTCTTCAGCAGCTAGGTTCACACCTCTGCCTCTTGCTTGGTCATTAGGATTGAAGGCACTTTCTAAGGTAATGAGACCCTCAGGCAATTTATTATAACTAAGATGAATGATCTGATCACCATACTGATCCTATAGTCTTCACTAATTTCTCTCTGAAAACTCTGCCTCATTCTGCAAGAAGCTCACAATTTTTTCATCAGACTCAAACACTTGCCAATGGATGTTGTTATCAGGGATGGCAGGCCTTACTACCACTCCAATTTGTTGCTTCTTCTCCTCCTAAATATTCCCTAGCACATCATAAGATGCACGTATTGCTGCAAGTCTATCAACATGTCTGTTTTCTTTTTTAGGGATGCTTTGAATATTAAATGCATTGAAACCTTCAAGAAGATCCCATACCCTATGTTTATAAGACTTGAGCAAACCATTCTTGGTGTTATTCTGATTTCTCACTTGGTTAACCACCAACTCACTATCCCCATACACCCGTAAGGCTTGGATTCCTCTCTTTTGAGCAAGTAGGAGACCTTGAATCAAGGATTCATACTCGGCTACATTATTAGTGCAACGGAACTTGAGCCTAAATGAGAAGTAATACCTTTCTTGTGCAGGAGAAACCAACATCACACCAGCTCCTGACCCATTTTTATTCCTTGATCCATCAAAGTACATACTCCATATCCAACTCATATCTTCTTTAATACCCACACGATTGGGAACTAGAACATCTTTTTCCAATATACAATATGTACTGAGCCCTGTTTCAAAGATTTCTAACATAGGATCAAATTGATATGCATTAGCCCATTCATCCAAGAAAAAGTTAGGTATCTCTACTAGGGAAGTGGTGGGCTCACTCACTATGTCATTCTCATCCATCTCTAGAATAGGGAAATTCATGTTGATGGAAATAGGGGTGTAAGATTCGGTATGATGGAGGGCTTGAGGCTCTGCTCTAATTGAAGCATTGGCTCCATATCTCATCTTAAAAAACATATATGACCAATCAGAAGATATGTAACCACCTATTTGGGCAGTAAAGTCTCTTGACAGATAGATGGTAAAATATGGCTTGACCTCAGCAACAGAGATATCTTGGGTTATAGTACAACTAGGGCATGCATGTAAGGCCATCTCCACATTCCTAAAGATCCCTATAGTCTTGACAGTACTACCATCCAACTGTAATACATCCCTAACAATGGGCTCATATTTCATTCCTAAAGCATCAGCAACACACCTAGGCATCACTGACCTGTTAGCCCCTGAATCAATCATGCAATTATGGACTAGCTTGCCCCCTATAATTAGAGAAACATAGAATGGAGGAGGTCTAACCTTTTTTCTTGTTTCTACCTCCCTTGATGGTTGTACTAGGCTTGTGGCACTTTCCATGCTGAATGTTTGATCCTTTGGTTCAATTCTTTCCAATTCTTGCTGTAGCAACCTCTTTTGCATGGGTATGGTAGCAACGACATCCCACATGGAGATATTCACATTTTTCTTCTTCATTTTCTCTACTACATTGAATGGCATAGCAGGTGTTCTGGTAGAACCCTTGGGAGCTGCAATTTTATGAGGTTGAGATGGAATAGCCTGAGGATCACTTGTATCTTTTCTGCCATGGTTTTGTCTTTGCTGCTAAAAGGTACTCGATTGATTTTTTTTGCTTGCTCATGAGATATTGCATTTGAAGTTGAGGCCCAATTGGGAGGAGGAGGGACAACATCTTCCATAGCTCTTTTTTTTCTTCTAGTGTTATGAGCAATGGAATCCTAGTTTACATTACAATGCTCCTCCATCCGATGATTCATAAAAGAGAAATCACCCTGTCTTTGCATATCTGAGGCATCCTTAAATTGGTCCTCCTTGTATGATTGTTTTGTTGTAGGTTCTTGGATTGTCAAGGCCATAAAAGATTTAGCCTTCTGACACATACAATAGGCATAGGAGTAGTTACAAGAGGGACATAAATCTTGATCTTGAGCCATGTTGTTTTGAGGGACTATGGCCCTACTTTTGTTTACATTTGAGGTTGAAGCATGGCCACCCTATCTACTCTGATCAAAGGAATTATTCCAATGATTAGGATTCAGAGGCCTACCACTATTGGGAGCTTGGTATTACAATTGATGAGGCTTACTACCTTGAGCTTGCTGTCTTTCTAAAGTCACCACCTTGTTGCTCATTTTCTACATCATAGAGAAATTATCCTCCAGCCTTTTTCCTTGATCTTCTAACTTCTTCCCTTGATCTTGAAATTTTTTAGCAAGGTTCTTCTCTCTTTTATCCATGTTCTACATTAGAGATTGCATCATCTCTTTGATTTCATCTATCCCATTTGAAGATGTGGAAGCTTGAGAGATTGGGACAAGGGATTGTGATGTAGAAGTTGTGGGAAGAGGAGCCATTGCTAGCTGATGATTTGGAACATCAAGAAAGAAGGGCATAGGAGGCCTTGGAGCTAGCTTACCTCCTTGTATCAATATATTTTCTTCCCTTATTGCTATGTCATAGGCATTATGCAAGGTATCTCCTCCCATAGTTTGGCTTGTAGTGGCAATATCACTATTAAAAGCTCTAAGGTAATGCAAGAAGGCGTTACCAGGGGTAGGCTTCACTGAAGTACGTATTCTATCCCATGTCTTCTGAAATCTATAATTAAAATCAGTCATACATTCATGGGGGGGCTCTTTTTATAGTAGTCAACTGCTCTAAAAGTGACAAATGGTCACTTTTATCCTCAAAATGTTTTCACAATCCTGCTCCTAATCCATCCCAATCTGTTATAGAACCGTGAGCTAAACCTCTATACCATTGTAGTGCTTTTCCTTTCAAGGATGAGGCTAGGAGCCTAACTACAACATCATCCTTTGTAATACCATGGATATTACAAACATTTGCAACCTCTTGAATGTGTTCTGAGGGAGAGATAGAAGTTTCACCAGTAAACTTTGGTATACTTTTGAGAGCAGCTACTGGTATGTCATGTCTTTGGGCTAATAAGAGAGGGCTTCCACAATTAAAGGTGGCAAAAGTATGAGCTCTAGGCAACGCCATATAGACAAGTGATCTATTGATATGTATTGATGGCAGTCTAGGCTAAGATTTAATAGTAGGAGGAGTAGAGATAGATCTTATAGGGGTATTTGTTACTATTGCACTCCTAACTGGTGATAAAGATACTCTAATCTTCCTTCTTCTAGGGTTTGAAAATGAAAGCTCTTGATATTGAAACTTACCTCTAGAAGATGCCCTTGTTTCAGCTCTGGGCATAAATTACTGCAACTTTTGGTCTGGAACCAGATATGTATTTGAAGCTCAGATCGCCTAGTACTTCGAAGCATGAGCCTCTTGAAGGCTTAAACACCAAAGCCAATACTATCTCCTCATTATTGATCTTGAAATTTTCCCTTTTGACACCAGTAGGCTTGAAATTTTCTAAAAGTGTTCCCACCGGGCGTGCCAAAAACTGTTGTCACTTAGGTTTGCACCCTTGTCCAAAGCCTATGCATGAGGACAACCTAGTGAAACATGGAAACAACCTCCAAGCTGTGGGACTTGAACTGTGAGGTTGAGTCTCCAAAGAAGGCCGGCTTCCTCTTACTATCAGGATGCACCTAACTACTCTTGGAGAGGAAAAGGGAGAAGGAGAGGATGAAAGAAAATCTACCTAATCTAATCTAAAGAGGTGATGCACCAAAATAGAGTGTTCAGACCAATCTCTACCCATATATGCACTATTGAACTAGAATGAACTAAGGATATTACACATTCAAACTTATTTTAATCAAATAATCTCATGCAAATTAGAAGACCAAGATCAATGATACAAGGAAAGGGATATTCACTTATATTATCATTCATGGATCCAAGGAGATACAGTCATGCAAATTATTGATTTCCACAAAACACCAGTAAGAGGCAAAGAGTTCTTGCACTTTCATACAAATAGATGAAGGAGATAAGGTAGAATATGATTCTGTTTAGAGGCAAAGAGAATTTTTACACTGAAATTATAGAGCAATAGTAGAGAAAAGTCAAAGAAGGATCGACCTCTTCAAAATTTACAAAATCTACCTTTATAGCTCAGGCATAACTGGGATATTTTCTAGCTGAAGTTACTCTACAACCACCGCCATTAAGTCCTACAGAGAATAATCATAGAACAAATCTGAAGAAAATTTGATCTTGTTGTCAAATAATGCCTTGAGAAGATAGAAATGGCAACATTAAGCTATTATGAACAGGTAGGTAGATTGGATCAGTGGGGTGAAGTGTTCTCTTGTGTTTAGCATTCATTTCTTAGTGGTTGGAATCGATCACAGAGATCAAATTCGTGAAAAACCCTGGCTTTCCTTCATTTCTAGCCTAGGAGGTAGCATAGTCAGCAAGTCAAATGAGACTCGTAAGCAGGAGGAACCATGTGGGCCAATGAGCTTATTTCATTTTTCCACCCTGTGGGTCCTTTTGGATTTGACCACGCCTTATGGACTAACCATGCCACCTTACCCCTGACCATGGTGGTCTTGTTAAAATCCTGACCGTGGAAATTATTTTAACCATTGTTGTTAACTGTCAACGTTACTTGAGCCATCAGAACATGTGTCCTCCACCTGCCTGCTTGCATTTTTAAACTTCCTTGCGACTCCATAAAGCAAGAAAGCCTTGATCGTTGATCTCCACGAGATCAACGATCGAGAAGATCTTTTGTATCTGCACCTACCATATAATCTGAGCCCATAACACTTGGCACCACCTCAACAACCCGTACCACACCTCAACATGACACGGCACCACCTAGCAACCCTTGGAGAGAGAGGACACATAGGGACACATGGCAGCAAAGTGCTTGCCCGCATCTATTAAGGTTCATGCAATTTCATCTTGCAGGAAAGCGTCATCCATTGATCTGTGAAGATCTGACAATGGGAGCTCTTCGTACATCATCTTGTGAAATAGGCGAGCCCATGACATCATCTAGGATAGGTGTCACCAGGGTGCTTACCCGTAATGTTTAACTCACTCACAACTTGATCAAGTAGGGGTGCTCCAACCATCGATCGCTAAAGATCTAACGATACCCAAAACTTGTGCATTGAAACTCGACAAAGACCCTACATGATGTCATGTTGTCCACACGTTAGAAAGGAGCAATCTTGTAATACATAAGATCCTCACAACACCATATTGTGGGGAAACCATGGCCATAGATCATCATAGATCTGATAGGGAATAAAACTTGCATCTTTGCGGCTAGTCAAAGGAAGATGGACCCACATGCCACGTGGTGCAAAAGGGCTTGCCCGCAATACTTAAAAAACTTGCATCTGTATCTTACGAGGAAGCGCTCGCCGTAGATCTAGCAAGATTTGACGGCGAGGAAAGTTGCACACCGGCGAGGCAAAATATTAAAACACCTCGATCATTAAAATATCATAAATTTGGCAGGTAGCCATTGGGTAGGCCGGGTAAGCATTTAAAATTCAAATTTTGGCGGGGTGCAAAAATAAGCAACAGTTATTTTATGAGGCAATTTTTTTGTGAGTGTGTTGCCTTACATTTATAAGTCAGTCATATCAGGGGAAAATTTTTGACAACCATCATGAGGAAATTTGAATACCACCCCTTTCTTGTCATAAGATACGATGTCATTCAACTTTATAAACATGGAAACACTTTAACCCTCGAACGAATATACCTCAATTTCACACCATGCTAAGACTTAAGGTAAAGGTGTTGGAAGTGGTAAGACTATAAAAACCAAAAGTGATAGGATATGCAATGTTATTCCTAACCTAATATCTAATTAGTATACCAAACCAATAGTGCAATGGCCAAATTTCTCAATTAAGATGTAACCAAGGAACACCGTAACCACCACGTGCCTACAGTTGAGGACTTGTAAGCGGAGTTGATGTTAAACTAAACCCAATGAATTCTTGGAGTTTTTACAAAAGATATCAACCCTTCATCGATAAGTTGATCTTGGACTATCATCATAGACCTTGTCAGTGCTTAGGTGAGTGAGTGACTCAAAAATAATAGGGAGTAAGATAGTTGGTAAGAACTAATGAAGAATATGATGACATTGGTAAATGAATAGTTACCCAAACTAGTCATAGTATATAAGATCAAAAGCTACAACACCAAAAGAAAACCCTAAAATCAGAATAACCATGTGAGAAGGAGGAAATCAAGTAAGTATGCCAACTTAGGTACAACATAGGAGGGGATGGGTAGACAAGTATAACTAACCTGTAAAAGGAAATGGCCTTGATTAAACAAGTTGACAAGGTAATAAGACCATGCAATGAACAAGGAACTAACTTAACAATCAACGAGGTATGATTCTAGTAGATATTGAATACATTATTCATGATAAACCATTCTTAACTGCCAAGAGACTGGGAATGCTACAATGAGCCTGAACATTCTAGATATAAGAGACAACCACCCTATCCATTTAGAAAGGAGTTAGCACAAATATATTTATATTGGGTATCGATAAGTACCCTAATGTGGGATGATACCCGAACAAATCAATGGTGATGTTAATCAATTTTAAGAAGAATTATCCCTCAACGAGTTATGGGATGATATTTTATAAGTCTGTATTTTGATTATATGTAAACTTGTTAGGAATGTGAGTTGATCTTAAGGCAAGGCCTAAGTGGAACAATTATGTCAGATCAAGTTAAGCCCTTTATATGGAAGTTATGTCCCTAGTTATAGAGACTTCCAAGAGGAAGTCGATAGCTAGGGGGGCGAGGATGTAAGGCCCACACTAGTACCCTATTTTAGATTTGGATGAAATAAATATGATAAGGAGTTAATTAGGTTATGATTGAAATTTTGTTACTAATAATGATTATGAGATCCTAATAGAGACTAATGTAGATTTTGATTATTATATGGTTGATACCCTATCCAATAACATTAGGTCGATAGGATAAAACCACATGAAAATGAGACTCAAAATGTTCAAGTTGAGAACCTAGTCACGAGATTCAAGGTATGATCTATCAAGCAATTAGGAAAGATAAAATAACATTCACTCTACTGAGAACAACAATGAATGTAGGTTATAATGACAATGGGACATATGGTTACATTCGAAAATTGGTTTTAAATTATGATGATATGATTATGGAAACATTCTAATAGTCTAAGGAGTTAACCTAAGGAACAGACATACACACCCTCGTAATGAGATAAAGGAGTATTGCTAGGAATGTTGTTATGATTAACTTGATTGAAAGGATACTAGTTACATGTTGTATATTAGTGATTTCTAATTGAGGCATATACTAGGTTCCACTTAATTGTTTAAAGGATTTAACATATATGACTTCAGTGTTTCATGGTTATGGTAAACAAGTTTTGTGATGGTGTTTAGAATGGTAATTTTGTTATGATAAGATAGACAAACATTGATACACATATTTTGATATTGCAATGTTTTGAATATTTATGGAAATGATTAGATGAAGGATAATTATATATGTTAATGTGAGTTATGTGATATTGGATTACTCTACATTTATCTGCATGTGTTTCTATATTATGTCATTGGACTACTAATGTTTAAGTTGAGTGTGCAAGAAAATTGAACCATGGAAACTATTCGGAGAAACAAGGTTCAACCTATGTGAACACGGTTAAGCCAAGGTGAATCTTTGGAAGATTTAAAACCTTGTTGTAATGTGTTCATTTTGCAATGTGGTTGTGCATGGGTGTTATAAGTTTAAAGATCATGTTTATTTAGTGACATGTCATTGTGATGTGTAAAGCATTTAATGTGTGTGTGCATGTGTGTCCTTTGACACTTGTGTTGTCCATGTGAAAATGACATGTCATATAAGATTTTTGGGCATGAAGTCACTTAACCTAAATTTAATTCCATTATGAAATTAAGTTAACCCACCTTGGAGAGTGTTAGGATGAGTCACCTTCATGATGGTATTCAAATTAAACTTGATAGGAACTTTAAAGATCCTAAAAGTGGTTGCCAAGTGTTATTTTTGGTGAAAATAAGTTACCCCCATGGTAGTAGTATAGGTTGGGGGTCTAAATATAACCATAAGGTGGCCTAGGGGATTTAGGAGGCTCTCTAAACTAGTTATTTTCAAGCCAATTCGAAAATTTGAGTGTCACATGACTTTTGTCCTCATCCCTCCACTTGGGTAAGTTCCTATTGGTAGAAGGTACAAGGGTGTAAGAGGGGTAGGTGAGGATGGAAGTGGAGATCTTTTTAGAGAGCTTGTGCCAAACTTAGGGGTTGTTCACCCACTCTCAAATTGTAGAGACAAGTAGGGTTTTTGGGAGAGGAAGCTTGGAAGCCAAGGGAGGAAGGATTTTGGTCACCATTTGATAACCATAGCTTGGAAGGAGGTTAGTGCTTCATGCCATGTTTTCTTCATCTCATAAAGTTGAAGTTGGAAATTGTAAAAGTGGTTCTTGTAGGATTTATGTGTGTGATATGGAATCATGTATTGTCATTGATCTCTTTGTGTTGTGTTGTGTTGTGATTGTGTATATTGTTTCATGAATTTTCTTGGGTTTCTTCATGATTTCCTTGTTTTGTTGAATGTTGAAATTTGTTTATGGGTGTGAAGGCTTCACTCACCCTTGGGAGGGAAGAGAAGCCTTGGGTGAAGGGGTTAGTTGGGCTTGAAATATAGTTGAGAACCTTGGAGTATGGGCTCCATTGTATGCCATACTCATTCATGACTTGCTTTGGGGTGATAAGGAAAATGATGGTGTAGAAGGAAAGTTTATGGAGTATGGTTTTTTTTAAGGATGTTATAGTTGATGGTTGTATGTTTGGAGGATGTTTGTGAAAGCCCCGAAAGGGCATGAAATTTGTTGTTTTGTGAAAGCCCCAAAAGGGCATGAAATTTGTTGATTTGTGGAAGCTCCGAAAGGGCATGCAAATTGTTGTTGCAAATATGGTATGATATGGCAAGTCTCCTATTTGAAAGCTCACCTTCACCCAATGATTATGATTCCATTTGTGAATCATTGTGCAAACCTTGGTTGGGGTTGTAAATGTGTTGCAAAATGTTGTGATCATGTTAGTTTTTTTTGCTGTGATGTTGTTTGAATGTATCCTTGTTGAGCCTTGTTTCCCCTGGTGCGAGGGTGGCCTCCTTGAGGCCTAGGTTGGGAGGTGAGCCCCCATGGTTCTACATTTGTCTTTTATTTCCAGGTTTAACTTGAGCTCTTGGACATTTGGAAATTGTGAAGTCTTACCCGTACAAAGAAGAAGAGAACACTATTGTTCTTGTATTGAAATGGAGGATAATTCTATCATGTTATGTGAATTCATTGTATTGTAGGAGTGTTGTTATTGGACACATGTATATGCCAAATAGAGTGATTGTGAGATGTCTTCTTTTGAGAGGTCCTCTGTTGTGTATCTTGATATGATGATTCCACCACCCCATTGCTGGTTGTTATTGTGTTGATGTTGTCTTATCATTACTTAAAACTAGAATGTGTTAAAAAAAAAAGAATTTATAACTTGATACACCTTGAAGAATGGAATGGACTTTAACATTTTGATATCTTTATCTCCTCAAATTACATGAGAATAATTTTGTTTCTTGATGTTGAATATTAAAAATGAATTAGTTTTAAGAGATGCAATTGATAGCAATGGATTTGTACGTATCTTAAATTATGAAATTTTGATAGCATTAAAGTATATTGAATATTTGATGCAATGAAATTTTAGTCTCAAAGAATTCTTGAGTTTCATCTTGCAATTAGATTTTGTTAGCAATATAATAGTTGCTTCATGTTAAAATTGCTTATTAGAATAGGAAATGATAATGCACAATACAATGATAGGCTATTTCCAATACAATTTTAATGATCGTAGAAATTACATGGAAAGAACTAGACCAATAAGTAAACTCATATAAGAGCCTGTCGATGCATATTAGATTCTGGAAAATGTATGGGCAAGCCAAAAAAGCCTTATTCTATTACAGTCAAATAAAATAATAGATCTGGAATAAAATATTAATATCTTAATTGGTAAGTTGAAAATAAAGCATCTCCAAAATCCTCCCTATTAAATAAACTGTCAGACCATGCCTTGTCCTATGACCCTAAGCAATAGATATATTTATACAAAGAAAACAAAAATAAGAAAGAATGTATTAAAATACTAAACTGATCAAACACAATAAATGGGGAAATATATTTTTATGTTCCTACACACCGACCCTCCCATGCACGTACCAGATTTCTTCTTAGTTAGGGGCCACCTCATGTAAGAAATTAATTTTTAAAAATAAAGTAGAAAATCATGGTGGGAGGCCATGGGAGGTTGACCTTGGAAAAGTGTTTTAAAAAGAGATGACATTGCAATTTCAGTCTTGAGACCCATACCCTCCCTAGGCACCTAGCCTTGGGAGAGGTGAAATTAATAAACAAGTTTTAAAAAAAACCACACACTCCTCCTCAACGCCTAGCAAGCAAGTGGGAAAGGCACATAATAGAGACTTGCTTTTATGAAGTCTAACATGGCAGACGTCCCTGTACATGCTTAGCTATGAGAGCTATTGAAAATAATATATCTGCACACTACCCACGCCTGGGAGAAAGGAAAAAGCACTTAAAAAAAATCTAGGTTGCTTTAAACTATTTCCTTGGCAACTTCTTTTGGGTCATGTATGCACCCACGTCCTTGTCACCAGCGAATTCCTAGGCTTAATTTGCTCTGACTTCCCACCCAACCAAAATGCGCATAGGGAGATGGTGCAGCTTTAATAAGGAAGAGTGCATGTCAAAACTTGGAGTACCTAAGACCAAAAAGATCCACTCTCCAAACGTGGCGCCTAAAGAGGGAATTAGAAAAAGGAAGGGTCAGGCCATGTGACCTAAGATCCCAAGGAGATTTTGCATGGGGGCACGTACACAGAACTATGGCAAGTGCATTTAAAAGTATAGTGCATCGTTGAGCGCTTAGTAGGGAGAGTTTAGAATTAAGGGGTAAGGGAATTAATGATTGATGTTTGGGGATGTGTCTATGAAATCAATAAACTAGAATCTAGTAAATATAGTTCGACTTAGATGTTATTATTTTTATTTTATTATTTTTATTTTATTGTGTAAGGTTATAGAGGCTGGAGGCTATTGGTTAAGGGTTAGTGGTAGAGTTAGATAGAAGTTGTTTTAGGGTAGTAGTAATAATGTTAAGGACAAAAAAATAAATAATAATAAATAAGTCTAGAAAGGAATACTATTATTAAAAGAATAGTTTGTTTAGCTAGGAAATGATGGTGGTTTATTTAATCATATCATTTAATGTTTAGGAGAGAAGTTTGTTAAGTAAGAGGAAGGTGTGGAGTGGTTTAATTTGTAATATTAAATATTGAGAAGTCTAAAGTGTAAAAAATTATTTAAATTTAGATTTTGAATTATTAAATGTGAGGATAAAATAAAAATAGATTAGGATTTAATTAAGCCAAACAAGTATGTTGTTTTGGGTGTTATCATCCTAGTTGATGTGGGTTAAGAAATAAATTAATTATGGGTTAGAGATTGATTAGGTAGTATTAGAAAATTTAAGGCATTGCTAATGTTAATGGATAAATTAATCTTCACAAGGGTGTTAATATTATAATAAGAAATTAAGGTTGATAGGAGGCAACAGTATATCAATTTAAGTGTAGATTAGTAAGCTAGTGGAGCCTTGACAACTAAATAACTTACCATCTCAATTGAACCCTGATGTATAATTTATTTAAAAAAAAAAAAAAATTGGTTGTGTTTTGCCCTGTAAGTTTTGGGCATGACACCATCAAATTTGTATTAGAGAAGGTGATGACTGAAAAAGTACTTTCAAGACAAGGGAAGGACTGTATGAGTGGTTAGTCATGCCTTTTGGGCTAACCAATGCACTAAGCACTTTCATAAGGCTCATGAATGATGTATTGAAGGAATTTTTTAGTAAGTTTGTCATTGTTTACCTAGATGATATATTGATCTTTAGTAAGACACTGGAGGAGCATTTGATCCATATTTGCAAGGTGTTTGATAAGTTGAGGGAAGAAAAATTGTTGATAACCCTGAAGAAGTGTAGTTTAGTAAAGGAGTTGGTGTACTTAGGATTTTTTGTCTTAGTAGAAGGTCTAAAAATGGATCTAAAGAAAGTCAAAGCTATTCTTGAATGGCCTACTCCAAGGAGTGCGATAGAGGTAAGATATTTTCATGAACTAGCTACATTTTACAAAAAGTTCATAAGAATTTTTAGCAGTATTTGTGGACCTTTGACTGAAACAGTGAGAGGGGATAGGAAAGAGTTTAAGTGAACTATAGGAGTAGATAAGAGTTTTAATCTTTTGAAATAAAAAGTTACTGAGAAACCTATTTTAGCACTTCCTAATTTTAACAAGGTGTTTCAAGTAGAATGTGATGCTAGCGGTACTACAATAGGAGTTGTTTTGAGCCAAGAAGGTAGACCTATTGCTTATTTCAGTGAGAAGTTGAATGATGCAAAAAGAAAATATTTTGTTTATGATGAGGAATTTTATGCTATAGTTCAAGCATTGAAGAAGTGGAGACACTATCTTGTTCCTAAGGAGTTTGTTTTGTATATTGATCATCAAGCTTTCCAATATTTGAATAGTCAAGGAAAATTGAAGCAAAGGCATTTAAAGTGGGTTGAGTTTTTGTAGAGTTATACATTTAATTTGAAATACATGAGTGGGAAGTCTAACAAAGTTGTAGATTCTCTTAGTAAAAGACAACTTTTGCTAATAGAAGTGCAAATAGAGGTGGTTGGGTTCAAAGAACTTAGTAGTTTGTATCCAGATGATCCTAATTTTAGTGAAGTATGGAAGGCTTGTACATAACCTATTACACTTGACAAGACAAGGTGGTTGGATTTCACTATCCAAGATAGTATGTTGTTCAAAGGAAGCCAATTGTGTATTCCTTGTAGTTCAATGAGAGAGAATCTCATCAAGGAGAAGCATAGTGTAGGATTGGTTGGACATTTTGGCAGGGATAAAACCATAACTTTGGTTGCTGAGAAGTATTATTGGCCATAGTTGTAGCAAGATGTGAAGAATTTTGTACAAAGTTGTAGAGTATGTTAGGTGGTGAAAGGAGTGAAGTAGAATACATGATTGTATTAGTCATTACCTATACCAGAGAAGCCATGGGAGGATGTTAGCATGGATTTTGTTCTTGGATTACCAAGGACTTAGTGTGGGCATGATTCTATTTTTGTGGTGGTTGACAAGTTCTCAAAGATGGTACATTTTATTCCTTGCAAGAAGACTAGTAATGTTGTTCATGTACCAAAATTATTTTTTAGAGAAGTGGTATGGGCTGCCAAAGAGTATAGTTTCAAATTGAGATACCAAATTTGTTGGGTGTTTCTAGCATAATCTAAATTTTAGTTCATCACATCATCCATAGACTGATGGACAGACAAAAGTGTGATTCATAGTTTGAGAAACTTGCTAAGATATTTGGTTGAAGACAAGCCAAAAGGATGGGATCCAATTTTACCACAGGTAGAATTTTCATATAATAATTCTATCAATAGGAGTATTGGTAAATCACCAATCGAGATTGTATATGGGATTAATCTCAAAAATGCTTCTAAATTGAGGCAGTTGGATAGAGGAGAGATAAGTAGGGCTGAAGCAGAATATTTTGCTAAACATTTGAAGAATATCTATGAGGAGGTGAGGAAGCACATCATAAAGATGAATACAAAATATAAGGCTAAGGCAGATGTGAAAAGGAGGTATAAGGAATTTCAGATTAGAGATGATGTCATGGTTCACTTGAGGAAGGAGTGTTTTCCAGTGGGTACATGTAATAAGCTAAAGATGAAGAAGTTTGGCCTGTGCAAGATAGTGAAAAGGCATAATTTTGTAAATGCTTATGATGTGGAGTTTCCTGCTAAATTAAATATTTCACCAGCATTTAATATTTTAGATTTGATAGGGTACTATGAAGGAGGTGATGGAGATGAAGTTGCAGAAGTCCAGTGGAGTATTCTAGCAACTAGTTTAGCTACAAAGGAGATTGAGGAGAACTGGACAGTTGTGTTGAAAAAAGTACAAGGAATAGAACATATGAGGAATACTTGGTCAAATGGAAAGGGAGGCCAGTAGAGGATTCATCATGGCTAGCAAAGGAGGAGGCTAACCATCTTGGTTTTCCTCTGAACACTTAAGACATGATGGAGTCACTTCTCAAATTACCTCAGGTGTCTGATGTCGAAGCATCCTGGGTATACGAGCAGTCTTGCATCACCCCAAAAGTATTTGTATTTCAGTCTTTTCTATTTTAATAAGGACTAGTAGATAGGGTGGTTACTATTTATGAGAACTTTATATTTTAGTAAGTTTGTCATATGAGCTTGGAATATTCTCATTTTCTATAGGAAGGTTCATTTTAGAGCTGTAAGTCTACCATAAAAATTTCATTTCTCAAGCATAAGTATTAGAGAAGTTATTGCAAATTTTTGGCGGAAAATTTTGTAGAAAAATCTTTAGGCTCACCATCAGAGGCCTTAGAGTGCCCGGATGAGGTCTGAAAACTCGACGGAAGAGTGCTATTGCAATTTCAAGCCTATAGATCAAGAGCTAGCATTTCTGAAAAGTGGTTATAATAGCCAATCAGAGAAATGGTTTGTGAGTTATGGCCTTTCAAAGTTGGGCTATTTGAAATATCTAAAATAATTGTCAAAGATGTATTTGGCCGACTCTATATGTGTTGTTAGGGTCTGTCAGCCCTAGCTATTAAGTTAATAATGTCTAGAACCTTCTTGGGCACCATAAAATTGTCTATTTAAGGCCTGAATATTGTCTAGGACAACTATGGGTGATACTTTGCAACTTGTCTTGCAGATTATTGTAATGAAGGCACCCATGTGAGTTAGCATATTATACTTGAGAATTCTATAATTTTGCATTTTTGGCACAAATAAGTCCATATTTTATTCTCACATTAGTTGTTGTTTCTTTGTTTCTATTATGAATTTATGGTTTTAAGGGGAGCACCCTTTATTACCTGACAAAGGCTTATAAAGACTATTAGGTCTCATCTTTCTAGAGGATTTTAACTCACAACTAAGTAAGCACTTGGTTAAGAGATTTACATCAGCCTGTTAGGACTACTCTATTAGGAGATTTACGTTGTATCACCTATTAAAATGATTCAACACCATGATCCTTTAGTTAGCACTCTACTGCTTAATGTTAGATCTTCTCTTTACTATAACTCTATCTTGATCCTCCTGATCAAATCTATCTTTACTTAACCTTTCACTACTTGTCTTTGTTCCTCCTAGACTGAATATGCATTACATAAATCTATCATAGCCTCCATAGCCACCGTGAATGCTCTCTCTACACTTAGCATTCATCTCTCACATGCATACAAACTCTTTAGGGTTTGTATCCTCAAATAAACATAGGTGGTAATGGGCTAGGTCAAAATCAATGGCTATGGTTGATCCATATTGCTACCTAAAACTTCCCTTAATATAATTGGTTGCATGTATGACTCAATCCTTATCTTCTACAATCAAAAACTAATTTTTATGTCAGCCAAAAATAGTATACATAGAAGTTTGGGCCATTACAAACAACTATGTCTTTGACTGGTTACTCAAGATCCAAAGACTCTAATACTTGGCCTTCACTATGCTCTTAATGTTATACCTTAGCTTCTAAATAGCTTGACACTCACTATTTACTCGGTACCTAAATGACTCATCATGCATTTACTGCTTCACACCTACTAGTGCTTGGCACTAACTATCATATTTTTGGGCATGTATTGTCTAAAGCCTTATGCTTGGCATACACTATGCACTCAGCTTGCACTATTTTCTGCTAGATAATGACTTAGGTATTTTTGCCATTGCCTTGTCAAAACCAAAATCATATCAACATTACAAGATGAAATAGAGGTGATAGTCTTATGCAATGATGATATCACATATACTATTGACCCTATAAAAATGGTCAGAAAGAGCACCGAAAAAATCAATGCACAAATTCTTAGCTTGATGATTCAACCAAATCAAACTAAAGAGACATAGGTAATAAAAGAAGAATTGATATGGAGACCATGTTGGCTAGAAGTAAGCAATGTTGAATTTTTAGCTATAATAAAAGTTCAATAAAAGTTTTTTATTAAACTATTTTATGGATTGTGATCTAAAATATGCATGTGTTCTTCTTACAAGGCTTTTTGAGACCTCAGAGACCTTCTCAACATGATAAGGGTACTAGCAAAATTCCTTTAGGTAAATAATCCTTAAGGGACATTGATAAAGATAATAAGTTACAAAGAATTTTTTCTTTGGAACATTCACAAACTAGATTGGACTTAAATGGTTTTAGGAAATGAATGTTGTTCTTGTTTGATGAAAAGGAAATATGCAACAGATACATGAAGATTTATTTGTTTTAGGATTGAAAAAAATGTTTTACTTGATCTATAACCATTCATTTATCCTTTGCATGCATTATTGACTCAACCTATCTTTGGGACACTTCTAGTACCCCATTTTATTTTTATCCATTTCAAATTTCTTTGCTACCAATGTACTCTGCAGGTCTTGATGAAGTGCAAATGCCTGCTTTGATGATCACCATTATGATATTTCTGACTACAATATCAACAAGAAGAAGCATACAAGCATCCATGTTTTCATTGACTAGAGCTAGTAAATCCTTATTTTACTATTTTTTTAATGTGTTAAATATGCATTGATTTGTTTTTTCTTGGATGCATTTCATTTTCATAGATTAATTTTGTGTAGTAAGAGATACACCTCCTTGGAATAGAATAGAGACTTATATTAGTGATAATTTACCATCATTTCCTAGATCAACATGTGTTGCTAGTACTGGATCATTATAGGCATCATTATTGTTGATCGAGATGGATATGATTCTATTAAAATTACCTAGGCTTATTGGTACTTTAAAACTATTATTTTTCATTGTATTTTACTAATTGATAAATCGTTTTGGATTGATTGTCCCATGTTGTTTTTGCAAGAAATGATGTGTTTTACGAAACTCTTTATGAAATGACATTGAAGCTATTTGGGCCCACCGTACATAAAAGGTACATAGCTTCATATCATTGGTAAAATATTTTTTATTTCATCCATTTATTGTACTATATTCAAGGTATGTAGCTTAAGTTAATTATTTTATTTAAATTTTTTTTATACTTCTCAAAAGGTGGAATGAGCAAGATGTTGGCTTAAAAAATGAGCTCATAAAATCTTTAGAGGGGCTCTTTGGAAATAACATTTTGGACAATGCCGAAGCTCTTTAGAAATTTTTAATACATCTAAAGTGTGTGAGGTAGAAATATAGAAGGGATTTAAATCTTAATCCATAGTATGAGTGTCCTCGTATGATTCCAAAGATAGAGTGGAATTAAATTTGAAAATGCAAAAGAGAAAAGGATAAATGATAAAGAAATTTAACCAATAGATGATAGAAGAGGGTATGTGATAGTATTAAGTAGAATGTAATCATGCACTAATTAATGATATTTATATTTATATAATCTAACATATTTCAAAAAATTATAGACTATAAGGCACATCAAAGGCTATAAAGGCTTGACAAGAAAAGCATGGCCAACACAAACTTGGCTCTAGTGACTATATCAAACTTCACACATGACTTAAATTAGTAGTAAATAAAATTTTGAATCAAATTTTTTATATCACTTTTTTTTAAAAATTGTTTAATCAAACCATACATGAAAAGTTGATGATATTAATCCAAAAATGTAGGGCTTGGAGTTTAATGTAGTGCCTAGGGAAAAAGACAAAAAAAAATTCTTCAAGCAAAGCTATAAAGTCATGGTTGTACACTTATACCAAGATTCCTATGCCCAAACTAAAGATTTTGGTGCATCGAGGTAAGTAGGAAAAATGAAGCTATATAAAATTGAATACTTGAGAAATAATTTATTTGATGTTAATTTTGAACATAAATTGACTATTCTTGTTTTATAAATAAAACAATGATAACAATGTGCATGACATATCACTAGAGCAAAGGCCTTGATGTACATCATAGTGATGAAGGTATACATTTTCTATTGAATATTAATAATGTAATATTAGTAAAATTTAACATCTTCAATTGCAATTGGTGTAACCTTTTCTTAATATTTTAGAACATGTAGAACATCATGGTGAACAAGTGGAGCATGATTTGAGTGTTTAACATGTTGAGGTGGGGCTGATCAAAATGATATTGTAGCTGATGTAGCATTTTTAGGTAAAGAAACATCCATGTTTTTTATCATTAAAGGTAGCAAGAGGGTGATGGCCCATGAAACAAGCTAGCATATTAATAGCACTAGCAACTTTTAGCACATAAACAACATGTGGCTTGCCTCTATCAAAAATCAAAAATATAAAGTTCAGAGTATTAATAGTACTAGTAATTTCATGCAATAAAATAATAATAACAGAGTATTTATGCCACATAGGATTGGTAAAAGTTTGAAATCCTTCCATGTTGAACAAAAAACTAGGAAAACCCATAAAACAAGTAAACTAAATTTTTTCCAACTACTTAGACATGAGTGTGGAGGTCCACTCTTCCTTGAGGAATTAGAAGATATCCTTGTAATATTCACCCACATTCAGCTTAGTCCCATTAAAGTTCTCATATACAGCACAAAGGATCATCAAACAAACATGCATAACTTTAACATAAATCTTATTGGAGTCCTCAAGATGGTTGTTAAAGATGTCAACCTACCTTCTCATCTCCTAAATCTTTGAGTCCTCTCTACAAATTTTGATCTTTTTTATTCATAGCATCCCACTAGTAGCCAAGCTAGTAGCATCCTAAGTCTCCTCCAGAACCTGCGCAACAAAGGGGTTGGGAGAGGGATTTGGTATAGGGTATTTTTTCTAGGTCTCCAAGGGGGTGGGAATATGAGTGTGTTTGACATTAGAGGGAGGGGGGATTCCAAGGATTTCCTCGAAGAAGGACCTAAATTTCCTCAATAGGGTTAGCCATGGAACTACTAGAATTTGACCCACTAACATTTTTCAAGGCTTGTTTACACTTCTCTTTAGAAAGGCAGTTAGACCTATGAGATCCAAGGGTTTTAATAAAATCACCTTACTCAATAGTATAAACCTCATGCTTTCCTTTTTTGGTGAGCTCGCTAGATTTTTTGTTAGATGGAGATTCTATTTTGGGTCTTTTCTTGCCAATATGGGATGGGTCAACATCAAGGGGCCTAGGGGTGGTTGCATGAAAGATAATGGGTTCCCTAACTGGTGGATAGAATGTGTAGTGAAACTTATAAAGCTTGAATAGTAACCCTTGATGAAAAATGAAATTATCCTTGCCTTTTTTATTATCCTCTAGAGATGTTTCACTTAATAGAATGAAGTAGGTAAAACATAATGGAGATTAAGGTTTTGTAGCATAAATGGTTTAGAAAAGGAAAATGGTAGAAGTAGTAAATAGTAAAATTACCTTCAAGAGTGAAGTACTTCGTAATAATGTAGAAAATATCTTTGCAAACACCCATAAAATCTTCCCTTCTGAACCCATCATTCTTTTTGACCGATTCCTCCAAGGGATTCAAGAATTGGTTAAGGGCATTGTAGTCAAAAGTATTACTCATGTTTTTTCATTTCCTCCCCTCCATGGCCAGACCCATGTCTTTTAAGATGATCTCTTCATTGACCTTGAATGTTAGGCATCCCACCATCTCCTTCCTATTATTCCAAGATGAAACAAACTACTAAAAAATATTCTCATCCTTGTTGGAATTCTTTAGAATAACTGAGGGGGGTTGAATTAGCTATCCAAGGTCCATATGTATAAATAAAACTTTTCAGAGCTTAGTGAACCCATAAAACATTTATCATCATGCATGCATCCATAAGATTATGCAATCACTTAAAACTTGTAGGTTACTGTCTAATCAATTTACAAAAATGTAAACATGAAACATAAAAAATTCAACAGCACACTTGACACAATGATTTATGTGGAAACTTAATTTGGGAAAAACCACTAGTAACATGCTATTTTTTCTCACTTTTTTGAAATGATACCCTATGAAAGGCCAACCTTGTTAAAGGTTACAATGCACACTATTAAATGTGACCCTATTAAAGGATTTCAATCACCCTATTAGGAGTGAGCCTTCTTAGAGAACTTTAGACCATTCACTTGGAATGCCACCTAAAGATTTACAAATTACTATTAGGTCAACCTTAATCCAAAGGATTTACCATAAACTTATACAATTATTAGAGAGTAATAGTAAGGCTTGATATGATAACAACTTACAACTCAATTTGATGATTACAAATCTCTATTTTAGTCCTCCATTCTATTTGCCTTTCACACACTTCAACTCTAATAGCTTGTTCACCCTTTAGGGATCCATACCCTTAAGCTTCTTTCTTAACTTGCCAATGCAAACTCTTCACTTAGGTCACTTGATGAAGCAATACCCTAGACTCCTTGTCTTTCTTAGGTTCTCATGCATGACAACCCTTGCTTCTGACTAGACATCCCTATAAATAGAGAGTTAGGATATTTTATTACTCATTCTCCATCGTCCAATTTAGGGTTAAGATAGATTAGGTAGGATTTAATGAACCTACCACTCATTTCATCTAATTTCTAGAAACTTCTCCATTAATCCTCTTTGAATTCACCTCAAAATGGTTTACAATGAATTTTGCGCCACCAGCTCATCAATCTTATCTTGCACCTCATTCACACAATCCAAGAAAAGAAACTTGTTGTCTTCGATCTATCAAATTCACAATATTTCTAATAATGTTGACACTTGGCATTAACTTTCTTTTGATGCTCAACACAAACTGTGTTGTTCAGCATCTTTACTAGTGCTCAACATCAACTAAACTTTACTTGGCATCTACTATTTTTCTCGACATACACTAAAATAGTCTTTTACTTGGCTTCAACTAATTTTTTGCTTGGTTTGTACTAACTTTTCTCAGAACCTATTGTCCATTTGGTCAAGCTTGGTAGACAAACATTTTTTAATTTGTTCTTCTAAACTTGCTTAGTGTAACCAACCTTTGCAACCTTAAGTAGATTATCAATACACTATGATATCACTATCTTAGTTGATTATTGTACTCTTTTTTTAATATCATAACTCAACCTTTCCTCTAAGTGCTATTGTTACATCATTTGATCAAATCATCTTCATTAATCAAATAAGTGATAGTACTTAAATCATATAAGCAATTGTCTTACTAGCAAAATAACAAGTTTGACATTAGTTACAAAACAATGATTGAAACAAATTTATCATACTTGTATCAATTATTTTTCAACAATCTCCCTCTTTGGCATTGATGGAAAATCAAACTGATCAACCAAATTGCCTCAATTAAAATAGTAAGATCAAAACAATACCGAAAAGAAAATAGTTCCTTGTATTGAAATCTCTCCCTCTATCAGCAACTTTCATCTTCTGAATATGTTACAAAACTCTATTGTGTCATCCTTATGACTCCCTTTGAATTACATCTTATATCTCCCTCTACACTATCTTCCTCTTACTTGGTAGATGTAATCAGTAGATACACTCACTTTCTTAGCAGTCTGAATTCCTCCCTCATACTTTGTGTTAGGATTTCTCCCTCTTTGTTCAGTTCCTTTATGTGTTGATAATAATATCTTTCTTCAACATCTCTTCTAATTAGTTCTAGTCTCCCTTATCCTATATATATATATATATATATATATATATATATCTTTTGATTAGTTACTATCTCCCTCTTTGACAACAATGCCAAAGACTTGTCATCTTAATATGCATATATGAACTTCTTCAGTTCCTCTTTTAGTCACTTTGCTTGTGACTAATTTGTAGTTTTAGCTTTTTGATTACTTTAGGTAGCCCCTAAAGTAAGATCCACTACATCAATGTGTAACATATGTTAATCAACTTGTTTGATGCAGGACACTCCTCTTGTTTCTTAGATAGTTTTTGATAGGGATATCACCACTAGTTTACCTCTTATATACTCATGAGCATCTTTAAGTAATTCTTTTATGAAGATATTAGAAATTTGTTCTTTTGTGTTAACATATTCCATCTTCACCTCTTTATCTTGAACTAATTCTCTTAAGTAATGATACTTGATTGCAATGTGCTTAGTCTTTGTGTGCATCACATGATTCTTTGATATATTTATAGCACTTGTATTATCACAATAAAGTATCACTAGTTCGGTGATCTCTTTCTTCATACCTTTCATTAGTTGTTTGATCCATACAATGTTTGTACAATTTACAATAGTAGCAACATATTCAACTTCAGTAGTAGATTATGAAGTGCAATTTTGTTTCTTGCTAGTCCATGTAACTAGCCTCTTGCCTAAGAAAAATGCTTCTCCACTGGTGCTCTTTCTGTCATCAATGTTTCCATCCCAATCAGCATCAATATAGGTTCTTAATTCAAATTTCTCATTTTTCTTGTAGTATAGACCATATTCCTCTGTTCCTTTTTGATATTTCATTATTCTCTTTATAGTCATCAAATGATTCTCCCTAGGATTAGCAAAGAATCTTGCAACTATCCATATAGATAATGCAATATTAGGTCTACTATGTACTATATATTGTAATTTGTCAATCATAGACCTATATAATGTTTGATTCACCTCAGCTGAATCATCATTCTTTGACAATTTGTGTCCTGTCACCATAGGTATACTTACTGGTTTGGAATCCTCCAATCCAAAAGTTTTTAGTATCTCCTTAACATACCTTGACTAAGTGATATATATACCATATTTCATCTGATATACTTGAAAACCCATAAAGAACTTGATCTCTCCAAACATAGACATCTCAAATTCTTGCTTCATTTCATTTGCAAAAGTCTTACATAAAGAATCTTGACCTCTAAATATGATATCATCAACAAAAAAATAAGATAAAAAATGCCTTTTCCTTTCTCTTTCTTCAAGTACAAATTATTTTTATCATCAATCCTTTCAAATCCTATCTTCACAAGATAATTATGAAGTCTCTCATACCATGCTCTTGGTGCTTGATTCAAACCATATAAAGCTTTGTGTAGTCTAGATACCATGTTCTTATTGTTAACATCAACAAATCCTTCTAGTTGTTCTATATAAAATTCTTCCTCTAATATACCATTCAAAAATGAAGATTTAACATCCATTTGATAAACTTTGAAACCTTTGTATATAGAATAAGCAAGTAGAGTTCTTACTCCTTCCAATCTAGCAATAGGACACTAGTACATTTACACCTATTTTTCTACCAAATTTTTTGACCAAAGCTATGAATCCTCCTTATTTTTTGTTTTCATTCCTGTGTTGGTCAAAAAAAAATATTTTCTCACTTTGGTTGAAATTTCGACCAACTTCAGTTTGCCCAAGTCGAAAATATGCAAAGTTTTCCAAGTTGGTCCAAATTTTGACCAACAAATTTTTGATAAACATGGTTGAGCATGCTTTTGAGTTTAATAAAGTTTTCATTATTGAACTTTGGTGATTTCATGGGTCTAAGTTTAATAAATTGTTAACTACTAAACTTTGGTGATTTTACAAGTTTGAGTTCAGGATTTCGGATTAGCTCTAGTGATTTCAATCATTTTTGCTAATGTTAGTGCCTTTTTTGAACCCCACAATTCTTTAATCTTCTACAATGTGAGATTTCATGCCATAAATATGATTTTTATCTCACTCTCTATTGGTGTTGTTGGAAAATCTGCACAAGAACTCATTTTCTGCTACATCTCGAATGGCAAAGACTGAGGCTACATGATTGTTTGGTTTTATGAAAGTGGCGGAAAGGGTCATCATATAAGGCCTAGGATCCCATTTTTAGTTTCTATGCCCTAGTTGTATTCTGCCATGGTTTTGTGCTTGATTCAGGAGCAGGCAAAGGGGGCACAAAGGTAATTAGACAAGGTAGAGTGAGGGGCATAGGGGTAACCAAGCCTTCCTTTTATGTAATGTGGTGAATAGATAGGTAAAATATTTCATTACCGACCTATAAATATCATGTGTTTTCATTTTGTAATGTTAAATTTGTACATATATTAAAAAAATTATTAGGGTGAAACCTTTTTTTTTCATTTTATAGTAGGTAAGTCAAAATAGAGGAGCTATTCACTACGAGGAATTGTGACGTTGTGGAAAGAAATGGAGTGTCGAGCAGTATACTCTATGGGAACTGATTACGGTCTATCTAAAGGTCAAATGTTAGCGACCACCTATTCAGGAAGCTACATCTTTTCCTTAGCATAGACATTTGGAAATCAACAAGATAGTAACCCTAAATTAGTAAAGGGAAAATAAACATCTATATCTATAATAGGTCAGAACCGTAACCATTAAACTCTCTTTGAGACTTGATATGAATTTTTTCATTTGCAAGATGTTGGTAGTTGTTTGATAGAGACTTTCCTTTGATTGAATGAAGAAATGGATGTTGGGTTTTTTAAAATAGTACACTGAGTGTTTTCTTCCTTTTGTATTTGGAGAATTGTGATTTGTTAAGATCTATACAAAGTTCTTTAAATTTGTTTCGTACCCAACTTGACAACATATAATCATATAGAGAACTTGTATTACTTAGTGTGGAACAAAGAGGCCCGTTATAGAGTTCCAACTATTTCTTTGCTTTGCCTTTTATTTGTATATATTTATATGTGTTATGAGAGTAGAACACTAATGTTGGTGACCTAGATTTGTATCAAATTGCTCCACTTTAGTTGCACACCTCTTATAAATAGGAATATATCTACATCAAGAAGGTTACCTACCTCAATCAAAGCATCAATGTTTTTCATTTTTACTCTATTTTTGGTCTCCTGAATAATTTTTCTTTCTCCATTTGTGGTCTTAATATGGTTGAATGGCAGAAAAATGTATGAAAGCTAGAAATATTGTAGTGTAAAGTTGTGAACATAATTCTATAAGCATATCTTCTACTTAATTTATGGTCATATAAGCATTAACTGTCTCATTTTCAAGGGAGATCCTATTTATATGATTAGCTATGGCATTATTTTTTATTAGGTTTGGTATATTCTTTGCACTATCATTAATCTTTGGAAAAGGCCAAACAAAGATATAAGACCATGACTGTCACCCTTATTAGGTCATTGTTTCCTTGAAGGTTGTTTCTCATGATACCTTCATATATCATATTCTTAACTATCACATGTCAACTAGGTATGTCAAATATCTTCATTTTATTGTATAATGCTTTGAACTATAACTAAATCACTCTTTGTGGTTTGTAATATGTTCTTTATGGTGATTATCTGGAGGTTCTACAATCTCTACTATTACTAGGACTTTCTTCACATGTTTTTTTCCCAAGTCTTGATATTTGCACCCTAAAATTGTCCTTAGAAGATTTCACTCAACTTGTAGGTACTAAAAGACAACTCTTTCTTATATTAGCATCTAGAAATATACTATGCACTCTCAATGGCACCACTACTTGTAAGTCTGCCACATCCCCTAAACATGATCTGCCACTATCACAAATCATCTTTTTGAGGGATGTCAATTGATTCTTCTCTTTTACCTTGTCAAAGCTCATACAAAACCTCAGTAGGTTATTATCTATCTATTGAATGATCTCCTTCACTAACACTCAATCATAGTGCTTTCCACTATTGTACATCAATGCATCATATTACAAAAGTTTGTCACTTATTTTTCTATATTGTTTCATGCTATTAAAAGCATAATGACTACTCATTAGAGATTTCATGCACTAGTACTGATTAGATGGTCTCCATTATCATGAGTTGATAATCTTTTCCACCTTTATGACTATTTGGCCCTATACGTCAATCTTGTGTTGAGATGACTATCACGTAATGATCCTCTCTACCTTTGATTATTTGGCCTATAGGTGACCCTCATTTTAAGATATGACTATCATAAACATTTTTCTTGTGCTGCCTTCCAAATTGTTGCTCCTCTAGCATTCACAAATTAGTGTTTTGGCATGTTGTTCACTTGATCCATCTTGTTCTCAAGAAAAGTTGTTTCTTAGCTGTGACCTTGATTGAAAAAATGATGGGGCTCTTAAATTTTTCTCATAGCTTTGAATCTATGTTCATTTCACCTCCATCACTCCTCACTTGCATAGTTCTTCTTCTTTGTATTGTGCTCTAGCAGTCCTTCACAACTTCTTTTTGACTACTCCCTTATAGTAGTTTTACCTTTGATAGTCTTCCCAATGAACCACTTTAAGATTGCATATGGTTATTAAGAATAATGTTGCCATCTTTTCTGGTCATTCATGTCTAGCACTTAAAATAACTACCTTGATGCTTCACTAACCTTTTTCCTTTACATGCTACTACATCGTTGATTTGGATTACATTTAATTCATATTGTTAACATACCTTCAACACTATCACAATAGTGTCGTTATCATTTCTTCATCATTGTTATTTATACACCCCTTTTACAACCTTTGCATGCTCACCATACTAGTCTTCAATACTATTAGAAGGACCTCATAGGTCTGTCACATAATGACAATTCCCTTTGAGCTCATGGAAAGATTTGAGACCTCGGTCTTCTTAGTGCATCTTTTTCTATTACATAATAGACCTCTACTTTTTCATGTCCTCCATGACTACTCTTATGGATACCTCTACTTTGTCTTGCCTATCCCAATTTGTTGCTCTTAATTTCAATAGCAATGTTTTACTTTTAGGATTTTTTATTAATGTTCCATCATTTTAAAGCACTATTATTGTCTCAAATTATTATCATTTTGTAAAAAAACACTATGTTAATAATCTTTAATCTATATTAGAAACTGACCATTTCTTTGGTGACAATTTATCCACTTTGTCAATTCTAAAATGCTCCATTGGCTGTCATACTAATTGGTCTACATCAAGTGTCTCATTTTCCTCTATCATTGTCCTATGAATAACCATTTTGATCTAAATGATCTTCACACTTGGTCTTAGGCAGAAAAACACCCTTAAGTTGCTATTATTGTGGATAAATCTTATTTCTTATTTAAGTCCTTGAAATGATAATATGAACAAGGAGAAACTCCAAGATTTTGGTTGCCAGATTTACACCAAATATGCCTCTGTGAAATAACATTTCGCCCCAAGCACTATTCTTCAGTACCTTTAACGTGGGTCTTAGTGCATTAAGCAGTTAAACACTTGATGAAACACATGTAACAACGTTCATAGTTTATTTATATTTTTCCCGTTAGTGAGAAAATTCATGTTGTTATTAGAGCTATAGAATTTTATAACATCAAGAATAACATAATCAGATAGACTAGCATAATATTTCTTGAGGTCAAACTTTGCACTTTTTGAACCTTCCTTGATAGGATTCATTCCATGAATACCATCTTCTAACAAATGCTTAGAAATGTTCATAGCTATATCTAGTTTGTACCAAAATGAATGATCCCATCCAATTGTGTTTGATACTAAAAAATTTTGATACCTTATAGAATTTGCAAGACCATTGCTCAAATTATTGATCATTTTTGTTATGCACATAGCCATAGAGAAATTGTAAAATGACTTCCTCTAATTGTATGCAGCCATAGAGAAATTGTATGTAAATAACTCCTAACTAGACTCTTGAAATCTAGAAATACTTAATACAATTGTTCCCCATATTGCTCCACAAATGAGAACAATTGAAAATTTTGTTAAATTTAGTAATGTGCAAACCCTAAAAAGACTTAAACAGAAAAAATTAATGGTAGTGAAATATCTTTCAATGAGGGAGCAAGTCCACATCATAACCAAACACCATCACTGGATGGAAACTCCCCTTAAGGGGAGCCATTTTCTATCTAAATTAAAGAAGGAGGTGGTAATTTCTCCATTCTACAACTTGACCAGTAAATCCAATGTCATAGGAACTTGATGGCCTTAGTGGCTTTTGCTAGCTTGTCACCTAAATCCTTAATGAAGTTCTTTATATTCACCATCTTTCTAATCAATGCCTTTAATGTTGTCTTGATGCCCCCATATTGTCTCTAAGAATGCTAACCATCTAAACTCAAACATGGTAGTACAAGGCCCCTATGTCCCCACCCTTTCCCTCTCCTATTGCTCCCCCATCTTGAATACAACATCTAGATGTTCTTGTTGAGGTAGCCTCACATAGCATATTGGCTATTCATTTATTAACAAGCCATTTTATTTCTCAGACCTCATCATTCACTTGGCCTCAAGATCTTAATAAAATAATTAATTTTTGTCATTTTTACAAATATTAAATTAAACCTTTCTTGAAATTTTATTTTTTATTTTTTCAAAAACCAAGTGTTTTACATAGGCACCAAAGAAATAAATGACTTGCTTTACATCAACAATTATTATTATGTCAACATCATCACAAAACACACCAAAAGCCATAAATATTTAGTTCTCAATACAATCAAAGACTCAAACTCTAATCAGAAAACTATTGAGAGTCATTTATAATGAAAATTTAGAAAAGCAACTAGACTTATTTACAAAAATATTAAAATGTGTCATTTTGAATCACACAGTTGTTTTTAGAAAAATATTATAGGTTTCATCAAATAATTAAGAAATGTATTCACCATGTTGAGCAGTAAACCCAAACCATAGAGGAAAATTCTTAGGCCATAATTACTCACTCTATTCCCCAAGTAATGCTAATAACATAATTTGAGTTCTAAGATAATAAGAAATCGAGATATGAGGTAATTAACCCTAGAGATGCTCGTATAACCCTAGACTCCAACCACAAGAAAAATATAGATTTAAAAAATCAATACTAGGTTGCAATACCCTAGTCAAAACATGAATAGGTCAAGACTACTTTATAATAGTCCTTGGCAAGCCTAGGTATGCCTAGCACCCTACCACAAGAGTGCAGATTTAGCTCAGCTATGTTTAAACATACCTGAACCAAATTCATAGGCTCGAGGTAGGACCCTGAAGAGACCAAGTGACAATATGCCTGGAACAATAAAAGTTGAGTTTTAAATGAAAAAGAACATAGAAGATGAAAGTAAACACCTTTCTATATTGATAAGTAGGATATATTTTCCATAGAAAGTCAACTTATGGTATTGCTATCAAGATTCAATTGTGTAGTTTTTGAGACCCATGTTTTTTGAGTAGTACTTCACAAGATAGCATGATAGACCATAAAGAACAATTATTTTAAAGCTAGGTGTTCAAATTCTTACTAGATGATAAGATAGGAAAATGGAGTAGGGTGGTTGGGAAAAGTGCAAATTATACAACCCTAGGGGCGATTTTGTTGCCATCTGTAAATCACAAATATGGATAAGCCCTCTATCATAGGGTTCACCAATTTTTTAACTTCAAGTTTGGAATTTTACAAATTTATTAAAAAAAATGTATAAAAATTATGGAAGTTTGTGAAGGTTTTTATTAAAATGTGTTTAGAAATCATTTGTATCCTAGGGTTTTTTTATTTTTTCTATTAGATAATAAATACACTCAATTACTTCCATTCCTTGATAATCTAGAGAACTGATCCAAACAATAAGAGTGAAAAAATTGTTTATGCACAAGTAGAGAGGAGAATGGAGCTACTGTGGTTATGTCAACTGCCTTGTTCAAGCAAGTAGAGTGCCATTAGCTGGACACATGTTGCTTCTAAATAGAGAAAGACCCAAGTACTTGCATTTATAAGAGATTATATAACATACAACAAAACAATATCATGATCAAACAGAGGTGTGGTGCTTAGGGTTCTTAAGGAAGTTGTGATCTTAACATATTACTAACTTTGCCTCATGAACCTTCTAGTTCACCTTTATCTCCATCTGCATAGTGAGTTGCAATTTACTCAAAGTGCCTAGGTGTATTGTCTCTAAGAATGCTAACCATTAAATTACAAACTACAATATCCAGTCTCTGAGAAGAGTCTTCATTGTTTTAATTTTATGGTTACATACAATGAAAAAAAAGTTGCTCTATAGTTTGCATGTGGCCTGATCATGGTAAGAAAAACAAAAGTAGTTCCTTAAACTCAACCTCCTATTATAATAATTTTAAATTACATCAATACTTTTCCCAAGCTTTGTCCTAATTTCTTTGATAAGTTTTTATTGGCACCCTTTTTAGCCCTGTAAATTCAATTTTATATTTTAGCTTTAGAATTCATTACTTATTCATCTTTTAAATAAATTAAAATGAGATTAATAATTTCAAAAAATAATAATGTTGATAAATACTCTAGAGATGAAATCATTATGAAGCTTTATATAATAGAAGCTAGCATTAACCATCGGCCAGAAGATTGGTAATGACAAGTAACACTGTTAATACAAGACTAAAAAAGACTCAATAAGAACAAGATAACAAAAGTGACAAAGAGTGACAAAGATAGTGAAGGATCCATTTTTAGATAAAAGAGAAATTTAATTTCTTCTATAAAAATGGGAGAAATATATCTAGCTTAAGTATTTGGACCAGCACAACAAGGCATTGGATTTTCTAGATTTTATATTCCTCTCTCTATCCCAACATGTTTTTTCACAAATTGGACAAAGATCAAGATCCCCATTTATTTATTTATTTATTTTTCCTCTATGACAATGTGATTATTGCACTCTTTGAGCTGATTGACATGAACTTGTATCACTGGCAACATCTGATCTATCTTTCTTACCATATTTGAGACCTTCCTTTTATGACCTCATAATTGGCTGAATGGGCTTTCTTATTCTTTGTCCACACTTTCTTAGTCCTCTTCCTTTATATCCCATTTTGTGCATGATCTTTAAACAATATTATTTTCAAAAAAACCTTTACTTTAGAAATTACAACTTGCACTTCCAAAATCTAGCAATTCATACACATCCTTAACTTCAACTTCTTCTTCACTTGAAGAAACTTTAGGTACATCATCCATATCAACTAAAGGACACAAATTACTTATATTACATGTAACATAACACACTAGAGGGTGACCTTAGATTCACATTTTTTTTTTAACAGCTTGATTCTTGCTTCGAGATCTTCATTCTTCTTGTTAACTTGATCAAACAACTTTAAATTTTCTTTTAATTCTCGATTTTTCTTTTTAACTTTCTCCCATTTTTTGAAGAATATCGTTTTCACATGAACTATCATGCATATCTTTTCTCGAATTTGTTATAGTTTTTACCAATTCTAAATTAGTAGCCTTTCCTTATTCTCCAATAGGTCATGGTCCCTCTTCAGAAGGAGGAAGCTTCGCACATATTTCCCTTTGCATAGCTAGTGTGGTGATTTTTACCCCAACTGAATGCTAAGTTGAATTCTACAGTTATGATTACAAAGTAGCAGCACTCTTTTGAAAACCACTGAGGACTTCTTTGCAGAATCTTTTTTAAAAAGCTCATTGGTTTGTGCTCAAAACATTTGTATCCATATGTTTATTATCTTTTTATGTTCTAGGTCATCGGAGACCCAAGGAATTGCACTCAAAATTGAAAAACTTCATTGTATTATAATGCAGAAGTGTTGTTACAATTAGAGAACACATTAGTTGCACCAATTTTTCTTTCAAAACCATATGTGTAGATATAAACTATTGGAATATTCAAATGGGAAGAGTAATTTTGAGGGTGGGGGGTGAATCAGAAATACCACACTTTGATCTTTTCAAATCCTTTAAAACAAATAATTGAAAGTAAATTGCATGCATGTAAACATATTAAATAAACATAAAATAAACACATGCATCAACACACATAACACCATAAATTTGGTAATCCAGAAACCCTCTAGGAATAAGAAGGTAAAAATGAGGTGGGGATGATACCCATAAAATCACTGCAACAATGAATGTTTGACCACTTCTGATGGTCTGCCCTATTAAAGGCTTTACACTATGTCAATAGTGACCTGGTTAAAGGATTTTAAACACTTTACATGAAGTTTCACCCTATTAAATGATTTAGTCACCTCTTCAAAGGATCTACAAAATAGCTATTAAGCTAACCTATCATCATAGGATTTACCACTATCTAATACAATTGCTGGAAAGTATTAGAAATCTTTTGACTTGATTGTTTACAATCTTCAATTGCTAATTTTAGGCACTTGATCTATTCATTCTAATGTGATCCTTGTTTGATCTGATATCTATTTGTATCCCTTGCTTTGTTCTGATCAACTGGATATATAATTACTACTCAATTCACTAAGTCTTTGATGCCCCTACTATTTTCCCTATTCTGCAATTTTTGTTATCTTCTTAGCAACTTCCTTAACTTCTATTTAGCAACATGAAATCATGGGGTCTAAGCCTTCTTATAAAGAATTCACAGACTTAGGGTTAGGTATGGATCTACGATCCATATTGAATCTTGAATTCCTACTCATTTCTTGCACTTTTCTCATTGGTTGCATGCCTTCTCCATTTTTCTTATTGGCTGCATGTTGATTGCATACGAAATATAAAAGAGGATAAGCTTTGAAATCCTTCTATGTCGGCTCAAAAAATGGTTTACATATGAGTTTGTGAAGCCACAAACTCATATGTTGATTCTATGTAACTTGGAACATACTAGACTACTGATGCTCAGTACATGTTTGATCCTGGTTTGCTCGACACCTATTACATTTTGTCTTTCTCAACACATGAAGTGTTCTGACTTGCTCGGCATCAACTATGACTGGGCACCTATATATCACTCAACACCTATATAATGCTCGATACCTGAAGTCACTCGACAACTGTTAGAATTCTAGCTCGATACATGCTATAGCTTGGCATATATAGTGTACTCGGCTTCTATGTAGAAAGTGATTAAGTGTGTTAACACTCAATTGTTGAAACCATTCTAAGACCAACAATCTCACCCTTTGACATGAGTTGTCAAGAACACTTAACTAAACATTATTGATCTAACCTTATGTGTACATTAATCATTATGCTCTGCATATGTACAAAATTTCAAAATTTGTTCAAAATACCTTATAACTCCCCCTGAGCTAATTGTGCCTTGTCTATTCTCACAACCAAAATTTTGTGTTGAATGTACTTGATATTCTTTGTCTTCAACCTGTTTCTATTTCTTGTACCTACTTGTTGAGCTATTCTATTTTCTCTGATTGTACTTGCAATTTTTATTCATATCTCCCCCAAAACATTATTTCTCCTCCACACTATTTACACATTAAGACTTATCTCCCCCTTTTTGGCTATATGCAATCTTTTCCCTTTTATTCTCCAAAAGAATGAACGAAAGAATATGATTACTAGAATACTTAGTATTTTCCCCCTTAAACATTATATCTACCTCTCTTATTGATATTTCTCCCCCTTTTTGACACTTATGTCAAAGGGTTCTAAGGAGTAATACCATATTTAGCCAAAAATGTACTATTTACCTCCATTATCATTTTCAGAGCTGCATCCCAATTTTCCAAAGCAATGTCTAGTGACTTATGCTAGATGGCAGTCTCTGCAGCAAGATGTACAAGCCCATCAAGTGTAGAAATATTAGGATCTTTCTGTAAAATAGTTTCAGCATAGACTTGCTCTTTGTGGAGGACCTCCAAATATGGGGTAATGGAGGACTGTATCTACATCAATTTGGCCTTTATATTGGACTCTTCACTTGTTAGTGCAGCTAATTATCTTTGAGTGCATAAAGCAATTAGGAAAAATGCTTCTCACTTTGAGCTAGATCTCTTGGTAATTGCATGCTAGAAATCTTTAGATTTCTCTCCAAGCTCATTATCCTTTGGCCTATTTCTTGTGTGAAATTGAAAAAATCACACAGCTTTTTATACAATGAGAAGATATTCTCAAGTATAGTTTTGACCTTTTCAATCTACTTGGCCAATTCAACTTGTTGGAGTGCTATGCCACTTGATATTTTCTTATTTACCTTTCCTTGAAACTTCCTTTTAGACCATTCCATAAGTTTGACATTTGTATCTTGGTCTTCACTTCTCACCTAGTCAATTATATTTGATAATTGTTCCATTATAGGATTTGACTCATTTGGTGATTGCAAGTTGAAGGCATCCATAAAGATTTCCTTAATTTCATGTAGTTCTTGCTTATTCTTATACTCTTTTCTGAATATTCCTTGTCTTCTCCTTCTATTTAATGCATCTTGCATCTCTATAATTTGCTCCATGGTGATAATCTTTGAGTCATAAGAAGGTATGACTATCTCTTCATCTAACTCAGGGTATCCATAGTGAAGTACCTTGGTAACCTTTGTAGAACTTGAGCCTAGTGTGGAGATTTGCAAAGGTGTGGCTTCAGTGCTCAGCTTCTGAAGAGTTTTTGTAGGAGTACCTATTTTTGGTAACTCTACCAGTGTTTGTATTGTGGCCTGCTGCTCTTCTTTTGATGTGTCCTCCTTGTCCTCACCAAACTTCCCTTCTTCTACACTCAACTTCTAAATGGTGTCACTTCCTGCTATTGCAATTGTTGGAGATGGTGGTGGAAGCATTAAAATTTGAGTGCTAGTATGTGTATAGATGAAAGGTGGTTCTTGTGGTTTCACCTTATCTCATTTTGGTTCTAATACTACCTTATGTAACTCATCTACACTTAGCAATATAGGATTTGTGCATAATTGTACCTATAGAGTGCATTAGTGAAGGATCTTGGAGAGATCCTTTGCAGTTAGGGGATTGATGTTCTTAGTAGAATTGTTAGGAACATCCTTGATTGTTATAGTGTCTGCAGGTGTGATGGTTACATGAGGAGGGCTAGGGGGTGGCTTTTGTGTGTCTTGCACACTCTGCTCCTCTTGTTGTTGTTGCTCAGTTGTTGCCATGTCTTCTCCCTTTTGTGTTTCCTCCTTTCCTTTTTCTTTATCTTCCTCATCTTCCTTTTCTTCTTCTTTTTTCTCTTCTTGTCCTTTTCTTGTTTCTTTATCCTCTTCCTCTTTCTTCTCTTCTTCTTGCTTCTCTTCCTCTCCTTTCTTCTCTTCTATTTTATTTTCCTCCCCCACTAGTTTGGTTTTCTTTTCCTTCTTGTTGGCTTTAGCCTTATCTACTTCTGCATCCTTGTCATCAGTAACTTTGCCTATTGACTTCCACAATTGTGTGGACTTTTTCACTACATCCTCAATTTTATTTTGCAAAATACTGAAGGCTCTATATTTTGGTACACATTTTCCACCATGTTTCTTAGTAGCCTTAGTAATTTGACCTCTTGTCAGATTAGGCATCACTTGTGCTAAGGTAGATTCTTTGATCTCCTTCTCCATTTTGAGATAATAATGCCATTTGTTTTCAACTATCTCATATAGCTCCCTAAGGATGGTATTATCTAGCTCTAGAGGTGTGTTTTTAAATTCAACCATCATGCAATATACATATTCCTCTATTTTGTTGTGCTCTTCTCTACTTAGCTTATTGAAATCAAGGTTTTTCAAATCATTCAAATCTACATTCTTAATATTTTCACAAATTTTATCTATAGTAGATTTGGGAGGATGGCTTACCACTCTGAATTTGCTGATATCCTCTGATTTAGCCTTCTCATCATTAGTGTTTGGTTGTGCTACATACTTTCTTCTTTTCTTTTACACTTCACCAGTTTGTTTAGTGGTCTTTTTCTTCTCTTTTACTTGCTCCTTGGCCTTTTGAGTAGAGGCCCTTGTAGTAGCTCTTGTTACTAGTGTTGGCTTGGCTTGAGATGACTCTGTAGCTTTCTTTTTCTCTTTTGGCTGGGTAGGAGGCTGAGTTTTAGCCTTTCTCTTCTTTGATTTGGCTTGTGTAGGTGCTTCCTTAGCTTCTTCTTCCTCGGCACCTTCCTCCTTATCTTCTCCTAAGACTTGGGTTAATTCCATTCGGCCTTGCCCTTATTCTTCTTCTTCTTCCTCTTCAGCACCTACTACCCCTTCAATTGCTACACCAAATTTCTTCACTAGTTTATCTTTCTTCTTTAGGGTGGAGGTTGTTTTAAGTTCCATATCAACCTTGGAATGCGCAACATCATATGTCCCATAATGAGGACCTCTTTATCAATCTCTTATGCAACCAATGTTGTGATTGATGTTGAGGCTTCATCCACATCAAGTTCATAACCTAATAGCCTTAGCCATCTCACCCTTGGAATTGCTACTTGTATGTAAGTGTAGTCAATGTCTACTAGGAAGCATATGTCATTGATATGTTTTTCCACTAGAGAAACTGGTATCCTAACCCTTTGCTTCATGGATTTCTTAAAATCCTCAAAATAGTTTGTCATTTGTGCTTCAAAGTTGTTACCATTTGATCGATGTACTCATTGATTTGAGTGAGTGTAGTTTTGTTTGGATTCTAGTTCACCTTTCCTATTGATGGAAACTCTTCCAAGACATAAAAGAATATACACACAAGAACTAAACCAAACTTGCATTAAGCACCTTTTAATTGTCTTATTGCTCTTAAGTTCTCATTTATCTATTGAAGCATCAGTTTTGCTAGATCATATGTATGATCTTTCTTTACAATCTTATATGCTACATCACCAACAATGCATGGTACACTATTTAATCTGCTGGATTGGTAAAATTTGTGAGATATCACTCTCACTACAAAATCTAGAAGAGGATCTATTACAGTATCAATTGTCATGCCCCTCTTATTCCACTTAGCCCCTATATTCCTTTCAATGACCTCTTTTGAATCATTTCTTAGGGTCTTAGGCTGATCTAGGGTTGGGAAATCTATAACCCTATGCACTATCTTCTTGGTAATCTTAACTGGTCTTGTTTCTAGCCACAAATAGCCATTGTGTATCCTGCTTAAAACAATTCTCATCCACTCTATTGTAAAACCTGTAGGATAAAATAGGGCATGGGTCAAACCCTTTTTCTCAACTATCAGAAATTCATCCTTGAGTATTTTTTTATCACACAACTTGTCATAGGCTTGAAAAATTTCAAGGTCTCCTATTGCTCCTATTTTGTAGTTGTAAAACTTCCTTACATCTTGTGTGAAGCATCACCCTGACCTATCATAGCATGGATATTTTATTTACATTTTGATATTCGAGACCTTGATATTTTGACAATTATTTGAGACTTAGATGGATCGTGGATGTGCTTTATCTATGGATTTTGATACTTTAGTAGTCTTTACATTATTATATGCACTTAAAAAACCTGTTATTGAGTAAGAAATGTTCAACATATATGGATGCAGCTTTATGACTTGATATTATCAAATTTTGATGCAATGAGAGATTTTAATTTGACTATGATGAATTCTGAATTATAGATAAATGTTAAATTGAATGATGATGCTTTATGACATGCAAATTTTGATGTCTTAATATTTCAAGTGGAAATATTGAAAGGACTAGGAAAGGAAATCTAATTCAATTTATGTTAATATGGATACTATTAATATATGCACTTATGTTGTATATGTTTATTTGACTCCTTGGACTACTGATGCTCGAGTTTGATGTGCAGGAAGGGGAACATGGAAATTTAATAGGGAAACAAGGTATAGACACATGTTTAAATGACTCTACCAAGGTGAATCTTTGTAAGATTTGTAAACCTCATTGTGATGTGTTTATTTTGTAAATGTGAGATGTATATTTGTAGTATGTATTTCATGTGTAGATTTTGAATGTGTCATGCGTGATGTATAGTGTATTTTGTGTGTGTCACTTGACACTTGTACTAGTTATGTGAAATGACATGTTCTTTGATGATGGATCATGTGGCCACCTTATTCTGAATTAAATGCCTTAATTGAGAAATTCAATTATTGCTCAAAAATTAGTAAAGAGAACAAGGTTATCACCATGAGAAAATTTGAAAATTAAACTACCTAGCATTGAGAGGGCCATAAAGTAACTCTAGGGTAAATTTGTGACAAAAATAAACCCTACCCATGTTAATACTATAAGTTAGGAGGCTAATAATGACCCCTTGGGTGCCTAGTAGACCTAGGAGAACCCAAAAAAATTGCATTCTTTATTGAATCCGAAAACACGTAGGATATATAGAGGCATGGCTAAATTGGGAACTCAATTGGCCACTCTCTATCTTTAGAGACAACGAGGGTTTGAAGGAAG
Source organism: Cupressus sempervirens (assembly GCA_028749045.1). NCBI lineage: Eukaryota > Viridiplantae > Streptophyta > Pinopsida > Cupressales > Cupressaceae > Cupressus > Cupressus sempervirens. Next base: position 134,051,347 of record CM053790.1, read on the forward strand.
AGCAAGGAGCTCTACTACAACTTTCATTGCCTTTGCTTGGAGTGAGGTTGGTACCCATGATCCATGATGTTCTTTATTTTGCATGTACATAAGATATGGTGTTCTTCATTCCATAATGGATTTTTGGTGAATTGTAGTTGTGTGTGTGGAAGAGATCTTGTGTGAGTGTTGCATGTGAGAAGTCTTGGGTGATTCCTTCCTTGAATCTTGCTTTGTTTTCATGTTATTTTTTTTGTGAAATGGGTTTGAAGCATCACCTACCCTTGGGAGGGAAGAGATGCTTGGGTGAAGGGGTTAGTTAAGCTCACAAATGTAGTTGAGGAACACTCCCATGTGTGGAGATGATTGTATATGTTCAATGGAATGTGTTCATCTTGCTTACTTGCATTTTGGGAGGTATAAGGAGGTGTGTGGAAGGGAAGATATTGTATGCCTCGAAAGGGCATGTTGGTATTGAGAGGATGTGTATATTAATGAATCATAGCTTTGTAAATCCTCCTCATGGTGAGAGCCCACCTTCACCCTATACTTGATTCATTTTTTGAATCTTTGTGCAAAGCCTTAGGATGGGATGTGTTGGAATTTTATTGTGTTAAATCTTGTCATATTGTTGTGATTATGCATGGCATGTGAATGTGTAGTATGCAACCATTTATGCCTCATTTTCCCAAGCTCGGTGGGTGGCCTCTTTGAGGCCTAGGTTGGGAGGTGAGCCTTCATGGTTCTACATTTGTCTTTTATTTGTAGGTTTCTTTGCTTGAGGCCTTGGACATTTGGAAATTGTGAAGTCTTGCTCCTACATAGAAGAAGAGAATACTATTGTTTTTGTATTGAAATGGAGGACAATTCTATCATGCTATGTGAATTCATTGTAATGTAGGAGTGTTGTTATTGGTCTCATGTATATGCCAAATAGAGAGATTGTGAAACATCATTTTGTGAAGTTCTCCATTCTATATCTTGATTGAGGTGCCACTACCCCATTGCTTGCTTGATATAGTGTTGTTGTTGTTTTATCATTTCTTACATTTGGAATGTGTTGAAGAATAGAATTTTGTATCATGATATACTTTGGAAGAATGAATTAGACATTATCATTTTGATATCTTATCTCCTCAAATTTCATGTGAATAATTTAGTTGCTTGATGATTAGTTTGGAAATCTAATTAGTTGTTGAATATGCAATTGATAGCAATGGATTTGTAGATATCTTAGATTATGGAATTGGATGTCATTATAGTATATTGATGTTCATGAAACTATAGTTTCAAGGATTCCATTGAGTTCCATGTTAGAGTATCTTGCAATTAGATTTTGTTGTAATATGATAGTTTCTTCATGTTAAATTTTGCTTATTAGAATAGAATTATTTTTGTTAAATGTATAATGCAATGTTAAACTACCATCAACTCAAATCTAAACAACTTAAAGACTACAAGAAAAGATCTAGGCAAATTAGTTGAACTCAAAAAAAAAAAAGAGACCTGTATATGCAAAAACATTCTCTGCAAAAACTATAACAAAAAAAAAAAAAAAAAAAGCCTCTTCCAAGATACAATCAATTAAATATTATAAACATAATAGAATAATCTTTTATTATTATCATACTAATATAATAAGTTTAAGTCCCTATCATTAATATGATAGAAACTTCAAGTTGTACACAAGAAATATATTATAATACTCCCATTCTATAAGGAGGCGACCAGAACATTTATATGTTGACAGGGTCATATTTTTAAATATATATATATATATACTTTCAAGTAAGAAATGGGTCACATCTCCACCCACTTCCTACCTATCGAATTTCCAAGGGAGGAAAGGTGTTTAAGAAAAAAAAAAGAGTCAAACACATAATACTAATGCATGTCCTAAACATAGCATTCCATCATAAGGCACCTCAAACTAAGTGATTACATTAAATGAGTGAGATTGCTATCTTATCAAACCCACTACCATTCCCTCATGCCACTTGCTTTATAAGTACGTGAGCAGCAATAGTGAGCAGAAAATTATGAGGGCGTGGGAAGCAAGGAGGATCAGGTTTTAATGAGTGGAGTGTATCTAAAGAATTAATAATTGTCATGAATTGACCAACCCATGTTTCTCCGTAGGCACCTAGCTTGGAAAAGGGGGTAAAGTGAACATGTTAAGAAAAGGGTGGACATACGTATGATAAATAATTTAGGGGCTGATTTTAAATAAAATATGTATGCACATTGAGGTTTCGTGCAGCCACGTAGAATAGGATGTAAGTTAATAAAGTTAGTAATCTCAAAGGACTAGAATATGTTTAGAAAGCTCCATAAGTTAATAAAGTTAGTAATCTCAAAGTATGCTATATATATAGGAAATTAATGGGGAATATAATATATTAATTAAATTATGAATATTTAATAGACAACTATAAAGTAACTAATAGATTCGGGTTATTTGAAAATAATAAATAATTATGGTTACGTTAAATAGTTTGGGATGATTAGTGCTAGTATATTATAGAAAAAAATTTAATTGAATCTAACATGTATATAGGATGTATAGATTAGATTGTTTTATTTTTGATATATAAGAATAAAATATATTAAGGGATAAAAATTTTCTTAGTTTATTTCATTTTAAATTTGAATTAAAGCATTGTATAATTAGGATTATAGTTTAATTGATGGTATCTTGATTTTATATATTAAAAGAAATTAAGGAGAATATATACATTTTATTTTGTGATATTTGATTTAATTACTTTTTGGATTATAGATATTTGGGAACATATTAGATATAAATATATATTTATCATTTAGATTATTTGTTAAAGGTAGTATAGGTTTGATGATAGATTTTTATTTCTTTCAATAATTAAATGGGTATTATTTGCAAATGTAGTAATTTTTAGTTTAGTATTAATAATGATAAAGTTTGCATAAGAAGAAAAGATGTATATTGAAATAGAAGTATAAATGTTTTCAAATAATAATTGAATAATAATAATTATGAAAATATTTAAAATAAGGTAAACCTAGTATTAATAGAAATAAATTGATAAATTGAGGAAGCATCATCTTGTTACAACCTTAGAACTTTTTGCCAACACAATTAAACAAATTGAATCTCACTTCCACAACAAGGTGTCTCATATTGAGTATAGAAGAATGAGGGTTTCATAACCATATCATTTTAATGTGGTTTTTCCTTAATTAACTAGTAACTGGGTGACCTCTTCATGGTGAACTCAAGATCCACACTTCGATTGGAGCAAACTTCATTCCTCCTTCTAACTTCATCACCTCCTAGACAAGGATAGATTAAGTTTCTTAACTCTAGTTTTTGCATCAAAAAAAAAAAAAATAGTTGTGTTTTACCTTGTAGAATTTTGAGCATGACATCTTGCACCATGACAACTATGGGTGGAATTATGGACAACGCATCGACAAGGTTGTCTTTGTAGGCTACCTTAGGAATGGGTCTAAACTCAAGTTGTTTTACTTCATTACTAACTAGCTAAACCTCATGACTTTCCTTTCCCTTGGGGTTCTTAGAACTAGAAGCCATTATACCAATCTAGGATTTCAATATATTAAAATTTTAACACTGCGTAGCTTGGGACTTGATAAATACCTTAAATTGACAAAATTTATGCTGAATCATTGTTGAAATCAATGCAAATGGCTTCAAGGTTTCTCTTTGATCACTTTTGCACTCTTTTCATCTTTGCTCTGTGTTTGAATGGCATAAAAATGATTAAAATTCAACCTTATATCTTTCAAAACCTAGCATTAAATGCTTAGTGCATACAATTATAACTCGGCACTTGAAGTTTTCAACATGACTCGACTTCCATTGGATCTTGTTCACTTAACTTCCACTAGATTTCCACTTCACTTAGCTTCCATTGACATATCTCAACTCAGCATCAACCATCAACTTGGTCACTACTAGCTACTTGGCATCCACTGGAGCTTTACTCAGCATCTAAGGACAACTTGATAGTATTTGCAAAAACTTCAAATTTTGACTTGGCAACTTTGCTCATACTGATTTGTTCTTTGCAATACCTTTTTGTCTTGGGATCGATGTATGATATAACTATGTATATTAGTCCCATACACCTATTCATGCTTAGTTGAATGAGGTGTGATCACTTGACCTCTTGGGTGAAGTGATCCCTCCATTTGATGTGTTGCACTCATCTTTCTTCTTCCAAATCTTGTTCATTTGCCCTCTAATTTGTTCAACATCTACCTTCTCTTTTCCTTTGTTGACTTTTGACTTGGGTACCTTTGACTTTGTTGGGAAATACCTATTGATATGACCAATTTTTAAGCAACTAAAACATGTGGTTTGACTTAACCACCTACTATAGTTCCCTCTAAAATGTGTCCTTATGCAATTTTTAGGAATGTGTCCATATTCCTAATAGTAGTGATAGCTATACCTAGTATTGTAATCCTAGTTGTAGTGGTGTGCATGGTTGTTTCTCCTAGTAGGCTGATTAGGTGTCCATATAGGCTTTGATCTACACTCAAAAGCTCTATGTCCATACTTTTTGCAGTTGTAGCGATGACCATCAAATCTTTGTGTCCTAATAGTCCTAGTCTTGCATTCTTGTGCTTGATGTCCTTGGTTTTTGCACTTATGACTGTAGCTTGCATTCTTAGGCTGATCATGCTAATTGTTCTTCTTACTCCTATATACATTAGAGGTATGTCCCTTTTTACCACAGAAATGACAAGTAGGTTTAGTATTCTTACCTTTGTTACTCCTTGTTTTTGCAATCTTGGATGATTCTCCTTGTTCAGTGATAGTGTAACCAAGTCCTAAAGTATCATTACTAGCCCTTGGTGATTTTTGTAGCTGCTCAAAGTACTTGATAGCCTCATTGGGTTTGTTGAAACTTTTTTCTATCTCCTTCTCTCTTTTTAGGTCATTTTGCAGTTGATCAATTTGTATCTTTAATGTAGAGATCTCAATGTCCTTCATGTTTAGCTCATGATGAGCATTCACCATCTGGCTTAAGGTGTCAAGCTGCATGTTTGAGATTCTTTCCAACTCAATTGCCTTCTTCTCTAATCTATTGGTAAGATTTCTCTTGTCATCTTCTATCATAGCCTTGTCTTTGATGGCTTTCTTCTTCTATTCAGTTACTTCACAAAGCATTATGGCTTGTGATTTTTGTTCAAGCTTGAGTATTCTGATTTCTTCTACTTGAGCTTTATTCTTCTCCATCAGTTCTGCTATTGCTACATTAAATTCCTTGGAATCTCCATTGGAAAACACTTGTATGGCTATATCCTTCCTTCTTTTCAAGGACTTTTTCAATTCTTCTCTAGCTTCCTCCAATTTCTATAGAGCGAGATGCACATCAATCACCTAATTGTCTATGATCTTCCCAAGTTTGAAGACTTCCATCTTCAGATCTTTTCTCTAAGTTGTTAGGCTTCTCCTTGTGAGAACTATGGCTCTAATACCAATTTTTGAAATATTCAAATGAGAAGAGTACTTCTGAGAGGGGGGGGGAGGAATCAGAAGTACCACACTCTAATCTTTTCAAATCCTTTAAAAAAAAAAACTAAAAGTAAACTGCATGCATGTAAACATATTAAATAAACATAAAGTAACACATGCATCAACACACATAACATCAAAAATTTGGTAACCTAGAAACCCTCCAGGAATAAGAAGGTAAAACTAGGGTGGGGATGATACCCACAAAATCACTACAGCAATAAATGTTTGACCACATCTGATGGTCTACCCTATTAAAGGCCTACTCTATTAAAGGCTTTACACTATGTCAATAATGACCTAGTTAAAGGATTTAAAACACTTTACATGAAGTTTCACCCTATTAAAGGATTTAGTCACATCTTCAAAGGATCTAAAAAATAGTTTTTAAGCTAACCTATCATCATAGGATTTACCACTATCTAATACAATTGCTAGAAAGTATTAGAAATATTTTGACCTTATTGCTTACAATCTACAATTGCTGATTTTAGGCACTTGATCTATTCATTCTGATTTGATCTTTTCTTGATCTAATATTTTTTTGTATCCCTTTCTTTGTTTTGATCAATTGGATATGTAATTGTTGCTTAATGCATTAAGTCTTTGATGCCCCTACTATTTGCCTTGTTCTACAATTTTTGCTATCTGCTTAGCAACTTCCTTAACTTCTATTTAGCAACATGAAATCGTGGGGTCTAAGCCTTCTTATAAAGACTTCGTAGAATTAGGGTTAGGTATGGATCTATGATCCATATTGAATCTTGAATTCCTGCTCATTTCTTGCACTTTTCTCATTGGTTGCATGCCTTCTTCATTTTTCTTCTTGGTTGCATGTTGATTGTATAGGAAATATAAAAGATTTGTTCTTATCATTATTATCCTTCAAAATCCTTCTATGTTAGCTCAAAAAATGGTTTACATCTGAGTTTATGAAGCCACAAACTCATATGTTGATTTAGTGTAACTCGACACATACTGGACTCTTGATGCTCGACACATGTTTAATCCTAGTTTGTTCTGCACCTATTACATTCTTTCTTGCTCAGCACATGAAGCATTCTGACTTGCTTGGCATCAACTATGACTTAGTACCTATATATCACTTGGCACTTGTATAATGCTCAACACCTAAAGGCACTTGACACCTATTGGAATTCTAGTTCGGCACATGTTGTAGCTCGACATATATAGTGTGCTCAGCTTCTATGTAGAAAGTGATTAAGTGTGTTGACACTTAATTGTCAAAACCATTTTGAGACCAACAATAAACATTAAGTACAACATGTTCAATTTTTTTGTAGATAATATACACATTAGTTAGATCAAAATTTTCTCTCAAAACCATATATGCAGATATAAACATTAAGTACATTTCCAATTTATTTGTAGATATATTTTCTTGTTAAGAAAGACCACTCCTGACAGCATGAACCTAGAACAAAATAGTGAGACAATGGCTACATTGTGGTCTCAGTTATGAAGAAAAGCTTATAAATGTAATTGTCCTTGCAAAAAGTGTAAGGGCTTGAAGAATCAAAGAATTCTAATCACAACAACTCAAAGTCATTGTAGGCAACATGGTCATGTTGAAGGTGGCTACAATTTTTGTCCATTCCTAAATATGGATTTCCTATTGGAGGAACATGAAGGTGTGAATATGCAAGCTAAGGATAACTCTCCCATGGAAGAAGATGATAATGTGCCAAAGGACATAATTGAAGAAGATGGTATTGGAGCAGGTGATGAAGAGACTCACGATGATGGTACTAGCACATCTGATAATGATGATAAAGATTGTCTTGATATACCTTTACTTGAGAAGACACACAAGCCCCTATACAAAGGCTCCCAAACAACTCTTCTCTTGGCTATAGTGTTGTTGGTGAACTTAAAGGTTATAAATGGTTTATCCATTGTAGCAATGTCACATATGTTAAGGTATGCCATTTTTGTCATCTTCAATGTTAGCATACAATTACTATTCATTATATTTACAATAAATATTTGTTGTTGTAGGTTGATAGGTGAGTTTTTGTTACCACCATCAAACATTTTGTCTCGTCCATACCAAGAATTATCTATGATTAGGAATTAGATTGGAATGAAGTATCAAACAATACATGTGTGTCCCAATGATCACATTCTATATCATAAACAACATGAATTTGCAATAGAATGCCCTGATTGTCATATGAGTAGATATCAGTCAGATCAAATAACAAAAAATGTGCCTCACAAGGTTCTTCGGCACATTCCCATTATTCCACATCTTCAACAATTATTCAGGTGCACTAGCTTGGCACAATTTATGGATTACCATGCACACAAGAGAAGTCAAGATGACATTATGTGAATGCATGCAGATGGTTTTGCATTTAAAGAGATAGAAGAAACATGGTCATATTTTAAAAAATAACCTTATAATTTAAAGCTTTCATTGGTAGTAGATGGTGTCAATCCATTTGGATATATGATATCTTTTTACTCAGTGAGGCCTATTTTTATTATTAACAATAATATTCCTCCTTAGATGTCCATAAAGAGGGAACACATAATGTTGTCAATGATTGTGCTAGGTATTTTTTCATTTAATAGTTATCTAAACTAATTTATAAATAGTGCATGAAAATGGTCATAATAATTATGTATTGTTTATGTTCATTCAATTACTAGGTAAATACCAAGTTAAAGATATGAACATGTATATTGAGCCCCTAATTGACAAGTTGTTGAAGTTATACAATGGAGTCACTATGTATGACATCTCTAGACCAATAGGACATCAACAATTTAAATTCCATGCAATGCTTGTATGGACAATACATGATGCCCTTGGGCTAACTCATTTTTGTAGTACATTATATTATTAAGATCACATATTTTTGGTCTGTTATAGTGTTTACACATTACTTATTGTATGCTTAAGATGCACATGATAATTGTACATGATCTTTTAGGTCTTTAGACAAAGGAAAAATTTGCATGTCTAGTTTGTAGTCTAAAGATGAAATCTCGTCATTCAAAAAGTTTAGAAAAGTAGGTGTTCAATGAGTTTAGGCACTTTCTCCACAATAATAATAAGTATCAAATTAGAAAAAAAAAAATCTTTTTAATGGGAAAGAAGAGATATCATCAAGGCCATGAAGAATGACACCTCATTTATAGAAGTTGGAATATGATCAACTAAATCATTGAGGTAATATCCAATTTTTCATCTGAAGTTTAAATTTTTTATTTTGATATTGTCTTGTATTTACTAATGATGTAATTGATGCCCGTGAAGGTCATCAAGGCATCAATGACCAACTTTCTAGAGCAATTAAAAGTTATCCTACTCAATTTAGTAGGTTACTATACTACAAAGATCTGTCAATCGTGCATTTGTTTGACGCTATGCATATTGAAAAGAATGTAATACAAAAAATATAGAAAATATTGGATGGAAGGTGTAAAATAGAAAAAATTGTAAAAATTTCTATTAATATTCATGAGTTTAATCATAGACTAAAAGATTTAATTGAATCAAATAGCAATAGAGACCACATAAATGCAAGTGTCCTTCCTTGGTTATTAATGGAGCAAAAAAGTGATGCATTAAAAGAAGTCATAAAAAAAAAAAAAATTTCAACAAGATTTTCTACAAATATAAGCACTCTTCTATCAAAGATAGGTGAATTTAGGCTAGGGTTCAAAACACATTATTGGCATACCTTCAACAAGGAAAGTCATGTTCTCTATTTATAATATATTTGTAAAATTGAATGTACTACCTATTGCATTATTTAATAATAGATTGAAATGATCATTTTTTAATGATTGCAATACTCCCTACCTCTATCACTCTTACACCAATTTGACAACAATATTAAACAAGTTATATACGACCTTGGAAAATACATGAGGTTAGAAGTGGTTTTTCTTAGATTTGTATAATTTTATCTAAAATTTATTGAATAATTTTATGTAAAATCTCATTTATATGTTCTTGCGTGTTGAATCTCTTTTAGGTGGTTATCATCTAAAGAATTTGATAAAAAAGATATAAAATATTAGAAGAGAAAAATTCCACAGCTTATGTGTGAAATAAAAGAGTTTCTACCTTCAACCTTTTTCAATGCTCAAGAACACTACCTCATACATCAAGTTGAGGAGATTGAATTGTGTGGACCTATACAAACTAGGTCAATATGGATAGTTGAGAGCCACTTGAAATTTATGAAGGGCTTGGTTCAACAAAGAGCACATCCTGAGGGTTCTATGATAGAGGGATATATAGTATACTAGACCATGGTGTACATTAGTGAACATCTTCAAAAGTTTGCAACAAATATCCATGTAGATCGTATTTGGGATCCCAGCTCTAATGACTAATTTGAAGGGGAGTACCTAATAGGGAAAGATAGATTGAGGAGATTGATAGGTAATTATAAGTTGTTTTTTTTGTAGTTTATTAATTCTTATTCATCATCAATATAAGTTGTTTCTAACTAGTCTAATTATTTTCTTTATAATTGGTCATGGGTGGAATGCACTATATTTGTATATTGTAAACAATCTTGATTGGATGATAGTATGGATTGAACAATCTCAAGAAAGTGGTCACTCATTAACATGTGATAGTGTTGCATCGTTAATTAAAGAAGCACATCGTAATGGAGATCTCAATGTTACACCAATGGTACTTGATCTAGTGTATGGCTCAAGAGATACAAAGGTACATAGAAGATTACTAACCATGATCTATAAGTTTAATACCAACTCACAAATCAATGTAAATAATCTTGACATGTTTGAAAAATTATAGCTCAAACACCACAAAGCTCTACACTACCATGGCCATAAATTTCTCATAAAAAAGTTAGACAAAATGAAGAAAATGTGTGATTCTAGGATAAGTACAGTCTTTGTGGTCACCAATATTTCATCTAGAACTGACATACATCCTCAACAATCTAAAAATTTATACTATGGCATTATGGATGATATACTTGAGTGTGACTTTAATTCATTCAAAATAGTTTTATTTTTCATCAAATGGTATAGGCTACAACATAATCAAAATGATCTTGATAGGACTATTATTAAATATGATAGTGGATTTACAATGATTAATACAAGGTCATTTGAGCTAGTCAGAGATGAGCGTTATGTTCTTTCAAGCCAATGTGAGAAAGTGTTTTATTTTGGCATTCCACACAAACCAGGTTGGTCATTTGTTATTAGAGATGATCCAAGAGGAAGGCTAGTAAAGTATAATGTGATGGAAAAGGAAGATACTGAAGAAGTAGAAGATGAAGAAAATGATTATCATGAAATATTGTTACCCAATGATGAAGAAGAAGATGGTGATGATTATAGTCATGCTAATGGTAATGGTGATGATGATGATGATGAAAATCATGATCATGTTGATGAAGATGGTGATGATCATGGCGATGATGATCATGATGATGATGGTGATGAAGATGATGATGATGATGATGAAGATGGTGGTGGTGATGACAATGATCAAAGTGATAAGTACGATGATGGTCATGATGATGATGACATGGATGAAGATGATGATCAATGAAATGTTTGTCTAGGTGTGATCAATGTCAACTATGATGGGGTCATGTATGACCAAAATTTTCTTTCAAAATCATATGTGCAGATATAAACATTAAGTAGAACATGTTAAATATTATTTTACATATACACATTAGCTACACCAAATTTTTGGCTAACATAAGATAAATGATTTACATATACAATCTACTTTATTATTATTATTATTATTTTGGTAAGTCTATTACTTTCATTTTTCTATTGATTGCTAAGAATTACTCATCTTTTTCATAGGGCGACATGGATAGGCCACCATGTTGCAAAGGTGAGGATGCACCATCTCACACACCTTCTTCAACAGAGGTAAACCTTAATTATTGTAATTGTTCAAATTATATAGAAACAAATGTCGTATTATTATGTTCTTTCAAAATCATATGTGTAGATACAAACATTAAGTACAACATGTCAAATACTTTCATTTTTCTACTAATTTCTAAGAATTACTAGTCTTTTTCATAGGGCAACATGGGTACACCACTAGATATAGGCAGGGATGCACCATCTCACACACCCTCAATGGAGGTAAACATTAATTATTTTTATTTTTATTGTTATATAGAAAAAAATTTCATATTATTATATTCTTTTCTTTATGGCTTTGGAGTTATTTTGATGAAATTTTACTGATATTGATGTCACAAATGATAGGAAAAATCTAGAATGATAGAAGTTCAAATGCCATCTAAAATATGGGCATCATTTCTACATGACATCATCTTTAGTGCTGACCCTATGTTCATGGCCCAACAACTCAAACAAAGATACACTAATGAAATTGTTAACATTACCATTGACTATGACACAAGTGAGGAGAAAGAGGTAGTAAAAAAGAATTGGACCATAGAGTCCAATCTTTGAAGGTAAGCAGTAATTAATCTAAAGCAATAATAGAAGTTCAATAGATGTTAATATTTTATAGTGTCTTATAGATCATGATCTCAAATATTATGTGTTCTTGTATAGAAATATGTGATAGTTGTGACATCATGCGGTGAACATGTTGAGGGTTGTAGTGCACAACCTTCATGTAAGTAATACTTTCTTTGTTTGTTTTCATCAACATTATAACACTATACCTTTTTTTTTTGGATGCTTCTAGCTAGTATCCCATTTTATATTTATCTATTGCAGATGTTTTTGCTAACAATATTGTATTCTTCAACTCAAGATGAAGTGTGGATGTCTCCTTTAGTTGGTGGTCCAATATTGCCTTCTACATTGTTCGCAACAAGGAGCATGCAAACATCCTCATCTATACCCACTACAACTGGTAAAACCTTATTTTACTATATTGTGTAATGTGCTAAACATGCATTGTTTTTTCTTTGGGTGGATTTTGTACTCATGTACCTATTTTGTGCAATAATAGATAGAACTTTAGTTGATAGAGTGATAGAGAGTAGTACTACTAAAGCTGATCCATTTCTTGGAGTAGTCTGTGTGACTCGTATTGGTTCATTTGAAGGAACATTGTTGCTCAACAAGAAAACTATGTTTCCATTAAAATTACGAAAGCTTCCAGGTGCTTTAAAATTGTTATTATTTAAAGTGTAAATTTAGTTTACTTATACATAACTCATTTTGGACTGATAATCCCTTTATGTTTTTGTAGGTAATAATGTTTTCTTTGACCATCTTTTTGATATGACATTGAGGCTATTTGAACCCACCATAGGTAAAAGGTACATAGTTTCATATCATTACTGCATAAATTATCTTTTCTTCTATTTATTGTACTATATTAAAGTTATTGATCTAACAATTTAATTTTTTTTTAAAGGTAGAATTTACAAGCTTCTAAATTAAACACTCAGCTAATTACATCTTTGGAAGACCTATTTGGAAAAAATATTTTTGACACTGCCCTACTTCTATAAAGAGTATCAAGGCATATAAAGATTGTGAGGGATCAATATAGAAGGGGTCTTAAGGAGAACCCAAAGTATAAGAATCCTCCTATGATTCCACTAGTGGAGTGGAATGAAATAATAGAAGATGTAGAGGAGAAAAACTATGTGAAAATAGAGTAAATGAACTAGCACAGGGCAAAAGAAGGTATGTCATGATAGTATTAAGTACATTGTAATCATGCACTAATTAGTGATCTTTGTAATTATACAATCTAACATGTTTGAAACTGTTCATAAACTACTGGAGACATATGTGGCTACAAAAGCAAGACTAGAAAAGGTTGGCCAACACAAACTTGGCTCTAGTGGCTATATGAATCTTCAGTCTCAACTTGTAAGTAGCAGCAATAAAATTTCATATATATATTTTTATATAATGTTGCAAACAATTTTGTTTAATGAAACCATACATGGAAAACTGATGATGTTAAGCAAAAAATCTAGGGCATAGAATTCAATGTGGAGCTCATAGATGAAGATAGAAAAATTGCCTTAGATGAAGGCTATAAATTCATGGCTGCATGCCTACAATAAGAATCTAAAAGCTTTGCCCAAGAATCTAGTGCACCAAATGAGACATAGGTAAATTGGTCAAGTTAAAAGTAAATGAAATTGTATAGTTGAGAAAAAAAAAATTTGGTGTTAATTTTGAACATAAATTGACTGCATAACAATGCACATAACATTTTATTGCAGCCTTCATATCCTATCATAGAATCTGCTCATAATGAAGGCCATGATGTGCATTATAGTGGTGGAGGTATTAATTTTCTATTGGAAATTAATTATGCAATTATGAATGCAATTTAACATCTTCAATTGCAATTTGACATGTATCATTTTTTTGAATATTTAAGAGCATGTTGAACATCATAGTGAAGGAGTGGAGCATGTTCCAAGTGTTCAACATGTTGATGTAGTAGAAGATAAAAATGTTAATGTACATGATGTGATATTGTTAGGTAAGAAAAATGCATGTTATGTTGTACTAGTACTTAATTATAGACTTGTAATAGTTAAAAAAAGAAAAAAAGAATGCGATGTTAGTAGAGAAAGCAGTGTGTCAGTATGCAATGTTTAAAGGTAGCCTTCATTTGATAACATTACTAGGATATGTTTAGTTTTGTTTGTTACTTTTGTATCTAATTTTAAATCCATTTCTAGGTTTGCATATATGTTTATAGAATTAAATAGAATGGTCTTACTTGAACATAATTCATGTTCATTTTTCTATGGTTTCTAATATTAGCCCATGGAATTGGTTTAATGTGACTCTAGGCAATTCATTAGTAGTGAAACTAGAATTTCCTTCACCTTGTAGTCCAATAAAGAAATTGCCTGTATTTGAGAAACATGTCCTAGAAATCAATATTGATGAAGGTGAACATCCAAGTCTAGTATATGTTCTTGATTATCCTTTCCAAGAATATTTTTCTAGCCCAAACGAGTTCAAAGAAATAAGTTCAAATCATCATGGTATGTGAGATTTTATCATTAACTTAATTTTTTTTTCAATGAAATCTAGAGCATGTCTCATGTAATGTACATGTTTTGAATTTATATATTCATCAGTTCTAATCCCCATGCTTATGTTTTAGAACTGTGCTTACAACTTCATCTACACAAGTGTAAGGTGTCAAAAAGGAAAGTGCATAGGTCTAAAAATTTCCTGCATGGGGACAAGTTACATTTCAAAGATCATAAAATTGGAGATGAGGAAATTGCAAGGGAAAATACTTGCAACATGCCATCAGAGGCTGGAACACCCCATACGTCCAAGAGTATATTTTCTACCATTGAAAATTTTAATATTGAATGGATGGTATTTTTTGTTTAGAGGAATAATTGTTTGATGTACTATTTTTTAGAGATGTACTTGTTGCTTCTAGTTTCATTGGGGATTCTAATACAATTTTTGCTAGATGGTATTCCCCCAAAAATCCATTGGATCCCCATTTTTCAAATTAGTCAAATGCATGTGATCAAGGGAAAATTCATTTTTTTGAGTCACATTTGAAGTAAGTATACTTAATGTAACCATTTTGGGTTGATAGAATGGTTGGAAGAGTAAAATGCAAAAAGTTGCTCAAAAGTTGTCAAGTGACTTAGTAACTTTTGTTGACAACTTTTCAAAAATGGCTAATTTTAGCTAAAAAGTTGGTTGAGAGCAGTTGGGAAGGCTTAGAATGTATTTAAACACTCATGTACATGCCCAAAAAGATGGTGTGGAAGGATCTAGGTTGTAAGACAACAAATCTGATAATGTAAGACTTTCTCTACAAATTGGTGGTTGCAATTCTTCTTTCTGATTGAAATCATATTGGACATAATCGAATATTGTTGTAACATTCATTTGGTATGGTTTGAACTTCATTGAAACCATTATGTTCAATTCACCTTAACTATTCCTATAGATTGTTATTTATGACAGTTTCTTCGTAGTTTGAGGGTTATCATGTGGATATGATGCATTCCACTTTACGTGACAACTGTTCCTTGTGGAATGGGTCTAGAATGGTGTATTATAGGATTTTATAATACTAGGAGTGCAGAGGAGATAATGGAGATTATATGTTAATACCCCAAGGTAGAGGGTTAAAATAGAAACTATGCATTCTCGATGCCATGTATTGGTCTGAGTGAGATCATTGAATGAGAGGGTAATTTTATGAATGATTATGTTTGTGCAGATGCATTACAAGGTGTTTGATCCATTGGTAGTATCTTGAAGTGCTTGGAGTTTTGAGATTTAGAAAGTCCTAGTTTTGTAATCTTAAAAGGGAGGGTTTTGTGGTTAGGTGTGAAGATGGGCATGACACCACTCGATACCTAGGAAATCTAAGGTTTGGCACCGTAACAAGATTGTTTTTGGGTGTAGAGATTTAGAGAAAAGTATTTGGAGGGTTCACTTTGTAAAAATAGCCTGACTGGGCTAGTTGTAAAGGCTGAAGGGAATTGGTTCTAGGCAATCGCTCAAAGCACCTATATGTGAGTTCTAGATATATTTAGTATCTCTGAAAAGTGTATTTGAAACTATAGTTTGTTTTCAAAGTGTTTTGTAAGGTTTGTGAGTTGGTGAAATACCTGTTTAGGATGACTAGTAGGGATTAAGGCCGAATAAGAGCATTTTGCATCTTGGATTTATAATCCTATGAAAGGTAAGTGTAGAACTTTGAATCAAGTTGGTTTGAATGTGTTGAGGTCCCTGGAAGTGTTGGAAAGGTCATTGAAGTTAGCAACCTTGTGTGAGGGAGGGTATTTGGTGGAACCTATGGAAGGTGGAAGGTAGGTTTAAATTGGGAGATTGAAGATTTTCTACATCAGCTTGCAAATGATCTATATATTTTGTATGCTAGTTTGCATGAGGTTTTTATTTCTCTTTGGTGATAGGAAGACAAACAGTTGGGAATTTTGATAGTAGTGTTAACTCCTTCTATCTTTATTACCAAGTAATGCTTAAAGAGCTATGATAGAAATAGTAAAGCTTTAAGTTTTGTGATTTTTTCTTTTTACTTAGGAGGTTGATTCTCTATTCTGCATTCAATTGAGTTCTATGTTTGCTGATGTTACTATTAAGAAATACATATTCCATTTGAAACTAGTCCATGTACAACCACACTAGCAATGGTGCAATTCTTAGTTTAGTGATATTTATTATTTCACCTAGAAAGTTGATTTATATATCTTGTATGTTGGTTTGCATGAGGTTTTGGTTTCTCTTTGGTGATAGGAAAACAAATAGTTGGGAATTTTCGCAGTGGTGTTAACCCATTTAATGATTCACATGTTGAATGTTTAAAGGCTCTCTACTTTCTCTTGTCTTTAAATCACATAATTTTAGTTTGTACTTTGCTTTTTGTTTCATGTTCTTAGCTTAACTTTGTTTCTATTTACTTGCTTTACCTTCTTGTACCTTCTCATAAGACCATCTCTAGCCTATCCATACAAGATGGACATGTGCTGAATTGGCACCCTAAATCTACATTGTAGTCCTTTGATGGTTTTGGTGTCTTGGATAAAGAGCTCACTTAGCCTACCAGTTAGTCTTAGTTGTTTTCTCTTTCCATTTCTTTACCCTAAATATCTTTACCATCTTGTATCATTGAGTTATTTCATTAATCATTAGTTAGCATTATAGTTAGGATCATTTTTCATAATCTAACCAAATCTAACTAGCATGTTAGAACACTATTATAAGTGAGGTGGTGTTGGGCCATTCATCAAATTGAGTTTCTATGCAATGGATTTGATTTCCCCTCTTATTTCTGATTTTCCACTTATGTACTTGTCATAGTGTCTTAAGCTATTGTAGATCCATGATCCATCCCCTAGTCCAACTATTTCAGCATCACAAAAGAAACATAAAATAGCTCATGTGTTGCCATCTCTACCAATGCCACCATATTCAACAATGCATCCTCTGCCAACTGCTGCTATAGCATAACCTTCATCATCAAGGAAAAGAAGAGCTTCTCTTGGAACTAAGAACAAGAAATCCAAAGTAGTGAGCAATTAATTTCTAAATTTTCTCAATTATTACTTTTTTTGTAGCTTTAAATATATATATATATATATATAAATCATTGAAATTATTTATAAGTTCTATAATAAAAGAGAACTATTATATATTGTAGAGTCAAAAAATGCATGTGTTGTCTACCCGAATCAAGGCTCACTAGTTACCTCTGGCTCTTCTAGTAGCAAGGAGAGGACAATTTGGGAACTGAGGACCATCAGAGCCCCCAGGTTTGAGTGAAGCTACAACTCTTGACCCCTTGGTGGGCAAGAAAGTGAGGACAAGGTGGCTAGAAGACAATAGCTTTATGAGGCTATTATTACCAATTATGATCCAATTAAGGTATTGAAATTGTTTAAGTTCAATGTTAATAATTTGAATTTTTTAATGGAAATTATGATATCTATGTGAAGTATTACTGCTTAGTAAACTTTTTTTTTTATTATAACACAAGGCCACTGAAAAAAACTTATACTTGAAGAGGTCCAACTTCATATATTGTAGAGTCATTGCCACAATATTTTGTTGTCTACTTGGTATTTTTTCTTACAAGGTTGGGATTTTAAAGATTATAGTGCCACAAATTTGGTATCTTTTAGCATACGTTCTTTCATTATGTGTTATTTAAAAAACCTAGATCCATGAATTATATTTACCTATTTAGTATAGATAACAAGTTTGAATATTATTCATGATTGCTAAGGATCTAAAATTGAAAAAACTTATAGCAATAGAAATTTTGACCAAAATTCGTTGAAAATTGAGTCCAAATTTACTAGTGTAATGTTATCATGTTTTGATTTTCTTCAAGTTCAATAAATAGGATCTCAAGAGTTGTTTTCCTATGAATTTTTGAAAAATATGTATGTTGTTTATGTACTTGGGAAAGGAATATTTTTAAACTCTAAGAAGTGGTAATTGTACCTTCATAATAATGTTCATTTGATTGAGTTTATATTTCTAGAATCAAATATCTTTAAGGCTTTGTAGCAATATCTCCTATCAACTCAATGTAGAAAATCATGTGACCAAATTCATGTAATTTTATGTAGATAATAGAAAATCTTACAGATAATTTAGTGTCTTGCTAGCAATTCCATCTTGAATTGTGGGCATGCCTAGTTCTATCAAATAACATCATTTTAAGGCACAAATGTAGACTAGGCAACCCTTGTTTTGTCTCACTAGCAATGCCATCTTGCATTATGAGAATTCTTAGTTCTATTGATCAACATCATTCTATGGCATAAATGTTGGCAATCAATGCTTACTCATGCCATTGAAGAGTAGTTTTTGATAATTTTCACATGGGCTTTATGATGTGGTCTTAACAATGTTGCTCTTTTTGGTTGAATACAGGTGGCTCCTATAAACATTCTTGTAGGTTCTTAGGTATGGGTTAAAGATTTTGAAGTGGCCTAGATTGATGGAGAAGTCCTAGAGATTAAAGGTCAGTAGGTTAAAGTTTAGATAGTTGATGGAAAGTTGGTAAGTAAACATTTTTTTTGAATGACAATCTCTTTAGATTTCTTTTTTAATTTTTTATGACTACTTACAATTGGTTTAACAAAATCCTACCAATGGCAATAGGTTTGTAGGAAAACCAATGGCTTATGTCTAGGAATATTATTTATAGTGTTTCTTTATGGATTGTTTATTCTTTCTTTTTGGTCAATGGTTAAAAATATTCTTTTTCAAAGAAGCTATGTTGCACATATTTCTTTTTTAGGACTGCTTTCATTTCCTCTTAGCAATATAATCACGCTTTATGCATACTAAGCTTGTTCTCCACATTTATGGAAACCACATAAGACATCAACACAACTCTTTTGGCATCAGTAAATACACTTTCTATAAGGCTTTGTTTGATATCTTGAAACTCAACTAAGCCAAGAAATCTGCTTTAGTTGTATGCTTACTCCTTTCACCAAATATCCTACACTCCCTTCACTTGCAACACTACTTTTTCCAGAGTTGTTAGGTACTAGCCATCAAAAGTTTCTTTAAGGAAATGACTAAGATTAAGAAAAGAGAAATGGATCCTAGGAGCCTTCTTACAACTTTGGACCATTCCAACCATTTGCAACAACCAATAGAATATCAACACTAGACAAAGAAAAATTTAATTGAACACATGCACTAAACAATAGCTAATACACTATCATCCACCATGAGAATGCAAGCTCAAAATAAAAATCCTTCACAAATATGGAAACCCTACTTGAATAAACTAAAGCATGATGACAGTGCAAGCTTGTGCATCACATAGGATGGGCTACTATTTAAATACATGTTGAATAGGAAGCAAAACTATTTTTTCGTTGGGAATCTTTCCAAAAATAGAAAATCAAAAGCATGCAAACACACTTCAATCCTCATTGCATATAACTCTTTTTTGTCTTCTTCTGTACAACATTCTGACTTTTCCTAACCATATTTTTAAATGCTAGGCATGGTTTCAGTATTTATTTCATGATTGACAAAGAGATCTACCACCTTATTCTCTACTCTTAGCACATTGTTGAAGAAATTTTGCAAATGTATTCACCATGTTAATAAGCATTAGAGAGTAATACCTTAGCTTGCCTATTGTTACATCTCCTATATTTTAGATCCATAATTATGGTCTTCAAGTCCCCTTCCATTTTTAAATTATGAATTCCATTCACATTCCCTATTTGAAAGCCTTCAATCACCACAAGCCATTCCACCTCATTAGTAGAATTCATTCCAAGGAATAAAAGATACCATGTGATGAAACTTCCACTCTTGTCATGAAATTCAACACTGCAAGGCTTGCTTTGATTGGCCCTAGGACCATCATCCTAGTTTGATACCCTGGAAGTAAAGGCTTGCAATACACATTTTTATGCTAAGTTGTTTTTCTCTCAACCTGATAACTAGGGTTCAGTGATTGTAAATGTTACTCATATAAAACAATTAATAATGCTACCACTAGTAATTCTCATATAATTAGCTATCTATATTCTATATTTGTATTTATTATAAGTTTGTATTATGGATTTAGATGTTTGAAGCTGTATATGCCAAAAAATATTTATATTCTAATATGTGTGACTTATTTTCAAAGAAAATCTTGTAATATAATTCAATCCAGTGACTTGGGCCTAGAGATAACTATTAGATTAAGAATTATCTTTTAGGATATAGTTTCTATAATAAATATTTTATTTTATCAAAGATAAAATACATAATCATGTTTCAACAAGTTTTAGATAAAGGTAAAGGTACAAGTAGCACTATCAACTCTCTTAGAGTCTCAACAATTGTTTTGAAAGGGTGTTTCTTCATTTGCATCATTTGAAGTTGAGAAGAGCTGTGGGGCTACTTCCAGGCTTTTACACTGAATGACAGATAATTTAAGAACTAAAAAAACAATGTTGGTGGTTCTTGTGCTATGTCCAGAAATCTTCAGCTCCAAAATGCCAATGTCAAACTACTCAATTATTTGTAGCACAAACACAAATTACCATATGTCATCATAGAAAATGTGTTTATCCATGTTGTGCATTGTGAATTCTTCAAATCCATCATCAATGTCATCAATAAATTTTTTTCCTTATTTGAGGACTATTGCAAATTATTGGAGTAATGGACACTTTCTATTATCATTCCTAGCAGTTGGAATTGTAAATGCTATCCCAAAAATTTATGTTTATTCCCAAAATTAGAAAATAGGATTGTGAACTTTCAGAATTCAGATATTCTTTCTGCAAGTTTGAACATTTTTTATAGATCAGAAGCATTTTCCATATAGTTTGCAACAATATAACAACTTTGTAGTTAGGGTCATAAAATAAGGTGACCAATGGTAACCTATGGATTTTTAAATTTGGTCTATGTATGTTTAAGCTCTGGCAGTTTCATGCCATTAATCTTCTTGGACTAGGTCCTTTATTTATGTTGAAGTCACTTACAATACCTTGTAAAGTGTAAATAGATTAAAGCGTTGGACTGTAAACTTTTTCCTATTTTTTGTATTTTACTTTTCCTTAGAAATTGGATTGTTTGATATTAGTTATTCATGTTGTGGACTTTTCATGGGAATCCCTTTTCTTTTGTGATAATTTGACGATTTTTTTCATAAGCAAAGTTTTTAAGAGATAAGTTGGTTACATCTTGACTCGTTGAATCTTTCTCAAGTTCTAACCACTTGACTTTGGCCAGTTCTACACTAAGATAATTGAAATTTTGTGGACAATGCTCTTGCTTTGCATTCTATTACCTATATGAAATTATGGTGTCAGAAATGATATTTAACATAGAAATTAATATATGATGTGCAAGGAGCAAGTTAAGAAATGTGCGCATTAGCTACACCATCTATTACAACATGAAATTTCTAGTGCATGGTTATTTGTTTATTGATAGGTGTGTTTTTCTTATAGAAAACTTGGCTAGTACATTATGTTAACGCATAGTTGTATAGATTTGTTTCAACTCAATTACCATTTCCTACTATCCCATGTGGAACAATATAATAATTTTATAAAAATTATCCTATTATTATCCAAAATGAGCACATCCCAAAGGTAGTTAGTCCAGTGATGACATAGTGATAATGATTTAAGAAAGATCTCAATGTAAGGCTTTTGTTGGGTATCTAACATGCCCAATCCATAGCCCTTAAATCAACAATGTTTCCCAAGGCAAGATTAGAAACCTAATTGAACATGCTTTCACTTATTTTTTTCTCTTTAGCTTCTACATTAGTACTCACATAGGGGATAGGAGCCCACAAAAAATATGAAGACCATTGGTCTATGGTGGAAGTTAATTAGTGATGAAGTGGACAATAAAGAAGTGCCCTCTCCATAGCCCTCACAACCATAATGTTGACCTCATAGAGATTAGAAACCTTATATTAATTGGTGGCTTTGACTCCAAAAAATTTGGATGCATCTGCATCACTCACATAATTGATTGTGCTCTATGCATAAATGTCCATTTGTTCCATGCTGTATCAAGCAATTATTTCTTATCCAAGCCATTTAATTTGCAACATTTTAAATCTTTACAAAGATAAAGTTGGAGCAAGAGAATTTTTCTTCTCAAAGGTGTCCTTTGATTGTAAAGCATCCATTATCTGTTGAACTAGCTATGTCTTGTTTGGTGAATAGATAATGGAATGAATGCTTTACAATTAGAGGACACCTTTAAGAAGAAATTTTTTCCTACTCCAACTTTATCTTTGTAGAGATTTAAAAGGTTGCAAATTAAATGGCTTGGATAAGAAATAATTTCTTGATACAACATTAAAAAAAAATTCAATCAAACACTGGTGGAAATTTCAATCAATTCTTGATAGTTTTCTACCAAGACTTGGTCAAAATTTCCACTAATTATAAAAAATATTGACCAAACATTGGTGGAAACTTTGACCAATTCTTGATAGTTTTCTATGAAGACTTGGTCAAAATTTCCACCCATTATAAAAAAAAATTGACCAAAAATTGGTGGAAATTTCAACCAATTCTTGGTAATTTTCTACCAAGACTTGGTTGAAATTTATAATAATTATAAAAAAAATTGACCAAACTTTGGTGGAAATTTTGACCAATTCTTGATAGTTTTATACCAAAAATTGGTCTAAATTTCCACCAATTCTAAAAAACTTTCGACCAAACATTGGTGGAAATTTTGACCAACACTGACAAATTAGAGCTAGCAAAAATTAAATTTTTTTGACAAATGTATTGGTTGAAATTTCAACCAACTAGGAGGTTGGTCAAAATTTTGATGAGAAAAATTACCACGAACTGCTTGGTCAAAATTTTTACCAACCTGGGTCAAAATTTTGACCAATATTCATGAAAAATTGAGTCCAAAATTACTAGTGGGAGCAAATGTTTCTCCATAGTCAATTCCTTCTTCTTGGGTAGATCCTTTGCAAATTTATCTTGCCTTGTTCCTTATCGCTTCACTATTTTCATCTAGCTTGTTTCTATATACCCACTTGGTGCCAATCACATTTTTGTCTTCTGGTCTAAGAACTAGAGTCCATGTTTTGTTTTTCTCAATTTGTTCAATCTCTTCTTCCATGGCTTTACTTCAGTCCACATCTTCTAAGGCATCTTTCACTATTTTGGGTTCTTTCATGTTCAACAAACATGTATCATTTCTCAATTTTTCCCTTGTCATTGGTCTAGCATCTTTATCTCTAATGATGTGTGTAGTAGGATGATGTCTCTTGACATATTTAGACAATCTTGGTCCAACTGTAGTTTCTTCATTTGGTATTTCAACTTCAGAGTCACTATGTACATCTCTGTCAGATATTTTAGCATCTCTCTCAAGTACACTAACCTCAAAATCAAAATGTGCCTTAACTTCATTTTGTAACTTGACATTTGAATGAAGTTGTTGATCTCAAATTGGTTTTACAAGTGAGTGTCAACACACTTAAGGCATTTACTTAGTTCATGTCAAACTAGTAATCCATGTTGAGTACAACATGTAAATATTAGACCATGTCGAGTTGCAATGAGTGTCGAGTCACTCATGTGCCGAGTTACTCAAGTTCTAAGTAGATAGACCATGTCGAGTGATTCAAGTGTCAAGTAAATAGTAGATGTCAAGTAGTTTAGGTGTTGAGTTAGAATAGTGTATGTCGAGTAGTAGAGACTACATATGTTGAGTAACATAGATTGAACATATTTGTTTGTTATGGAAGAAACAACAATGTAAACCATTTTTCATTTGACCTAAGGATAGATTTTGATCTTTTAAAGATAAGGATGAATCTATATGTAGATTCTCTATGCAATTACATGTAGCCAATCAAAAAATGGGAAGGTTTAAGTGGCAAAATAGATGAATCTCAACCTTAGATTCATACCTAACCCTAAGCCACCTCAGTCTTCTTAAGAAAGAAAAAGCCCTAAATTTTTAACAAAGTTGAGAGCATTGCAAAGGGGTGAATGATCAAATTGGAGGAGCAAATAAGACAATTTGCAGAGCATTCAAGGTGACTTAGCAGTAAGAGTAAATTGTAGAATCAATTAAATAAAGAACAAAGGATATAGGATACAACATTGATATATCAGATCATGAAAGATTAATCAGAGATTGGATAGAGGTGATTTGTTATCAGGCAAGCAAGTGCCAACTGCAAGATCTATGCTAAGACATTTTGACAAGTGATTTTAGTTAAATCTATTAACAGAGTAGTCTAAATAGGCTGTATGAAATCCTTTAACCGGGTGGCATTCCAAGTGAATGACCAAAAGTCCTTTAACTAGGAACACTTCTAATAGGTTTTTGAAATCCTCTTACAAGGTGGGACTTAATAGTCTTTGTAAGCCTTTAATAGGGCAGACCTTTCACAGGGTAGATCATGATTCATGGTCAAACCATTGTAACCTTAATTGGATACAATTTATTATTATAGTAGTGAAGATTTGTGGATCTCATCCCCACCCGAATTTAACCTTCTCATTTGGAGGGTTTCTAGGTAATCATATATGGTGTTAAGTGTGTGTGTTTGATTACATGTTTACATGATTGATGCATATGCTTTATATGTTATTTCAATTTATTATGCATGTGATTTATGAAAGGTGAAAGTTAATGGGTCTAGGTTTAAACTCCTGATTCACCCCCCCCTCCCCGCTTCTCAAAAGTTTACTCCTTTCCCACTTGTCATTTGAACATTATCAGAGCCAAGTTCTTAGAAGGAGAAGCTTTACAACTTAGAGGAAAGATCTTGAAATGGAAGTCTACAAGTTGAGAAAGACTATTAAGAACTAGGAGATTGAAATACATCTTATACTACACCAACTAAATGAAGCTAGAGATGCTTTGAAGAGTTCCCTAAAGAGAAGGAAAGAGATTACTATAGTAGAAAATGACACACAATATAGAGAGATAGACACCACCAAGTTATTTATAGATGGAAACTCTAGTGAATTTGATGCAGCAGTTGTAGAGCTAATGGAAAATAATAGAGCACAAGTTGAAGAAATCAACAATCTCATGTTGGAGCAAGAATCACAAGCTATACTACTATGTGAGGTGAATGAACAAAAGAAGAAAGCCATGGAAGATAAGGCCATGATTGAAGAAGACAAAAGAATTTTGGCAAATAGATTGGAAGAAAAGTCAACAGAGCTAACTAGGATCTCAAATATGCAATTGGATACCTTAAGCCAAATTATGAATGCTCATCATGAGATGAATGTCAAAGACATTTAGATAACCACCTTAAAGTTGCAGAATCAACAACTACAGAATGACCTGAAAAGAGAAAAGGAATTTGTTGAAAGTTTCAACAATCTAAATGAAGCCATCAAATACTTTGAGAAATTATTGAGATCCCCTAGATATAACAAAGATACATTAGGATTGGGCCACACAAGCACTAAAGAAGGAGAATCATCCAAAGTTGTTGATGAAAGGAACAATAAAGGTAAGAATTCCAAACCTACTTGTCATAGTTGTGGAAAGAAAGGACATACTACTAATGTGTGTAAGAAAAAGAATAAAAATCAGAATGCTAAGCCTAAGAACATGACTCATTGTCATAAGTACAACAAACAAGGTCATCAGGCACATGAATGTAGAACTAGAACCATGCATGCACCAAGATTTGAAGGATATTGCTACAACTATCAAAAGTATGGACATTGAGCCTTTGAATGTAGATCCAAGTCCATGTGATCATAAAACAAGCCAAAAAAGATAAGATGTTATGGAAACTCTTATAATTGGGATTACAATACAAGATATAGCTGCCACTATTGTCAAGAATATGAACATGTTCCTGATAATTGTATTAGGACACACTTCAGTGGTAACTACAAAAGATGGTTGAGTTAAACCATATGTTTTAGTTGTTATAAGACTAGCCTTATTAGTAAGCATTGTCCAACTAGGTCAAAGGCACCAAGTTGTGAATTTGATAAAGGAAAAGGCAAGGCAAATATTGAACACATCAAGAATGAGATGAACAAGACATGGAAAAAATAAGATGGTTGTAGTACATCAAATGGAGAAGGGATCACTTCACCCAATGGGTCAACTGATCACACCTCATCAAACTAAGCAAATAAGAGCTATGTGGGACTAACACTCAAATGTACTATCACACATCAATTCCAAAGGAAATAGTACTAAAAGAATACATTAACATGAATAGATGCAAGATGTTGTTGAAAATTAAGGATTAAATTTTTAATTTTTCATGTTGTTTCCAAGCATGAAAAGTTTTCAATGGATACCGAGTGAAATGCTAGTTGATGCCAAACTACCAGACTATCTAGTTGATGTCGAGTCTGTAGTAGCTACTGAGTGATGGTAATATCAATGGATTTTGAATTACTTTGAAATAAAGTTAATGTTGAGTTTTCAGCTATACAAGCATTAAGCATTAAATGCAAGGGTTTTTGAAGGGTATATGGTCATTTTTTTAACTCATTTTTCATCATTCTGAATTCAAGCAAGAGCAAATAGAGCATAAGGTAATTCAGAAACTTGTTTGCAATGATTGCAAATATTTTAGTGACAATCTCACACCAGTTCTACAAGATTTTCAATGTATTTATCACAAGCTGAGCTATACAATTTTTATTTGCACAAGCCCTAGTTTGAAAAAATGGTGTCTAGCTTAAGAAGTAAAGAAGGGAAAGAGGTTTTGAATGTCCAACTAGTTAGTAATGAAGTAAAATAACCAATTTTCAAGGCCATCCCTGACATAGCATACAAACAAGATCCCTTTGGTGCATTATCCATGATCCTACCAAAAGTTATTATGGTACAAGATGTTAGGAAATTTCACAATTGCAAAATAGGAGGAATAGGAGACATGGAAATTAGAGAAGCCTATGAAAAACTATGTGAAAATGGTGCTCTAAAAGAAGAATTCAAAATTGTTGAAAAGAAGGATTTGAATCGTGCCCTAGACTTCCCTACTATTTTCAAGGCTGAGTGGATTAGAATTGTGTTAAGTTGAATACATGATGGATCCTTGTGGCTAGAAGGAGAAGCAATAAAGATTACCAAACAAATAATTCATTGGGTTATTGGTTTCCCAACCCTAGATCATCCGAAAACTGCAAAGTGACTCCAAAGAGGTAATAGAGAAAAATATAAGAGCATTGAAATAAAAGAGGAATGCCAATAGACACTATAACTAATTCTCTGATAAAATTTTCTATTAGGTTAATCTCACACAAATTCTATCAATCTAGTAGAATTAATAGTGTACCCTATATTGCAATAGATGTTGGCTACAAGATTGTGAAGAAAGATCATACATATGATCTAGCAAAACTCTAGCTACAACAATTGATGGAGAGCTTAGCAGCTATAAGAATAACCAAAAGTGCACAAGGAAAATTTGGTTCAATAATTATCTACATATTCTTTTATGTACAAAATACATTCCCCTCTTTTGGTATAGTTGGATGGAAGACCAATAGGTCAATTATAGTTCAGAAAAATGATTATATTGAATAGATGGGAGAAAATTTTGAGACATTAATGACTAGCTACTTTGAAGACTTTAAGAAGTCAATGAAGCAAAGGATGAGGATACCTATTTCATTGGTTGAGAAACACTACAATGACATATGCTTTCTTGTTGATGTTGATTATACTTTTATATAGGCTGCTACACCAAGGGTCAGATGGTTAAAACCACTTGGATATGAGATCAATGTTGATGAAGCATCAGTGGCAATAACTACACTTCTAGCAAAGGAAGTGGACAAGACTACAAGAATCTTTGGAAATTATGATGTGATGAAATTAAAGATTGAAATGGAGTTGAAAACTGCCTCCACACTGAAGAAAAAAGATAAACTAGTAAAGAAGTTAAAGGCCAAATTTGGTGAAGGTGGAGGTGAGGAAGAAGAAGAAGAAGATGAAGAGGATGAAGAGGAAGAACAAGAAAAAACACAAGGACCTCTTGCATTAACCCAAGGCATGGGAGAGGACAAGGAAGAAGAAGAAATAGAAGGTGTTGAGGAAGTACCAACGCATGTTGAGCCAAAGAAAAGAAAGGCTATGGCATAGCCTATGACTAAGGAAAAGAAAATTGCAAAGCCAAGTCTAGCCAAGCCAACAACAACTACTACCAGAGTCATCACACGTGCCACAATACAGAAGGCAAAGGAGAAGTCCAAAAAAACAAAACAAGGCAGCCAAGTGTAGAAGAAACAAAGAAGAAAATATGTTGTACAGCTTGAGTCAGATGGAGAAAAGACTGAATTAGATGATTTGAGTCAATTCAAAGTGGTAAGTCACAAGCTACTTTTTGATATTGAAAATGTGTGTGAAAATGTCAAAAATAATGTAGATTTGTTAGGATTTAAACATATTGATTTTGAAAAACTTGAGAAAGAAGAAAAAAAGTTAGTAGAAGATGCCCTATATGCAATGAATTCTAAAGTTAAGACTACACTATTGGAATTTTCTAACTTAGTACCAAAGAAATTATATGATTTAGTTAAGAAAAAATGGCATTATTGTTTAAATTTGGAAAAATAAATAAGGGAAACTACATTGGCCCAAGTAATACCAAAATTGATAAAAGGGAAAATTGCTAAGGCTACTAAGAAATATGGAGTTAGGTTTACACCTAAGTATAGAGCCTTCAACATACTTCAAAAAAGCATTGAATATGTGGTCAAAAAGTCTACCCAAATATGGAAATCAAGCTATGGGTTGACCACTACAAAGCAAGGTGAAGCTAACCCTTTTAAGGGTAAAAGTGATGATAAAGATGAAGATGAAAAAGAAGATGATGACAAATAAAAAGATGAAAATAAAGATAATTTAGTTAGGGAAGAAACACAAAAGCAAGATGATGACACGACTACAACTAAATAGAAACAAGATGAATAGAGTGTGCAAGACACATAAGTGTCAAGTATTAGTCCCCCACATGATACAATCAAGTCAATAGAAACTATTATTGTCAAGGATGTTCTTGATACATTAGCTTAGAACATCAATCTACTAACTGCAGATGACTTGAAGAAAATATTGGACCAATCTACACTACATGCTTTGAAAGGCAATAATTGATATCATAAGGGAGAAGGCGAATCCACAAGAACCACCTTCTATCATCCCTTCAATTCCTCAAGTGCAACCTGTGATTCAAAATATAGTTGATACACTTGTGAAAGTTGTTACTCTTGAGAAGAAGTAGGAAGAAGAAAAAGATACAAATGGATAGTAGGAAGTAGGATAGATAGTTTCATCTATACCTAAAGCACAAGGACAAAGTGTTATTCATGTCATTGTATTAGACAAGAGAAAATCTAAAGAAGATGAGCAAACTCCTAAGGAAAAGGAGAAAGAAGCCATTCAAGTGCTAGTAACACTACCAACATTTATCACTTCTCCTACAAAAGTTCTTTAAAAGCCAAGCACAGAAGCTATACTATTGCAGATCTCAGTGCCAAGCTCAAGCTCTTCAAAATTTGATAAGGTAATTCACTACGGTGATATCACTTTAGATGAAAAGATAATAATTCCTAAATTTTACTATGATACAATGACAATAGATCAAATAAGCATTTTACAACAAGCTTTAGAGAAGAAGAAGCATTAAGAAATGCTTAGGAAAGAATATAGGCAAACGCAAGCACTATAAGTTAAAGACATATTTTTAGATGCATTTAGCTTGTCTACTCCTAAAGAAACAAAGCCACTATTAGAACAATTGTCAGACATAGTGGAAAAGGTCAACAATGAAGACATTGATAGAAGTGCCAAACTTTTAGAGTGGTCAGAAAAGAAATTCTAGAGAAAGGTCAATGAGAAGATATCTGGTGACATAGCACTGACTCAAGTTGCTTTAGCAACAAAGGTTGAGGATGTGAAGAAGGTATTTGAGAACATATTCTCATTTTACACCAAATTATGTGACCTTGCACTCTTCACCCAAGAAAAAAGACATCATATTCTAAGCCTAGAGAGAAATCTCTACATATCAACTACAAGGTTACCTTAGAACCCAACTTAGAGTGAGAAGGAATTTAATAGATTTCTTCAAACAAAAATTCAATTAACTATATTAATAGTAGAAGAGGCTAGCATAAGAGCTAAATTAACAAGTATGTAGGCATCTCACACCCTTCATATGGAGATATTGCACAAGGAGCTAGGCTATGCAGAAACATTGCTAAAGAAAGACCCCAATCTTTCTACTCTAGATGGCCTAGTACACCTTGCTGTTGAGCTTGCCATCTAACTCAAGTCACTAGATGTTGCATGTGACAACTAGGATTGAACTCTAAAAATTATAATGTAGGTCCACAAATCATTTTTGGGCAAACACACTATTCGTGTATAGCCCATTTGACATATGTGTCAAAAGGGGGAGATAGAATAGAAGGGATAGAATATAAGGGGGGGAATATCCTATGGGGAGATAGATTAAAAAGGGGAGAGAAAAAAAAGGATGAGAATATAATATGAGGAAGAATAAAAAAAGGGGGAGTTATACATTTTTTAGAAATACAATGCAGAGATAGAAATAGAGCAGAACAGAGCATGAAAGAGTATAAGTGCATTGACATCAAAGAGTATCAGTCAGTAGAGACAAATCTACTCAAAATGGAGAATAGATTTTGGATATACAATAGACATATTCACTTAGGGGGAGTTATAAATTTTGAGGTATATACATTATTGCAAAATTTTGAAAATTTAAAAGTTTTATATATAAGTTGATTCATGGATATGTTATACTCTAGAAGATTAGACTGATTATGTATATTCAAGTCATTTTGATTCTCATGTCAAAGGGGGAGATTGTTGATCTCAAATTGGTTTTGACAAGTGAGTGTCAACACACTCTAGGCATTTACTTAGTTCATGTCAAACTAGTAATGCATGCCAAGTACAACATGTAAATATTAGACCATGTCGAGTTGCAATGAGTGCCAATTCCCTCATGTACTAAGTTACTC
The DNA here is from genome assembly GCA_028749045.1 of Cupressus sempervirens. Taxonomy (NCBI): domain Eukaryota; kingdom Viridiplantae; phylum Streptophyta; class Pinopsida; order Cupressales; family Cupressaceae; genus Cupressus; species Cupressus sempervirens. The sequence continues at coordinate 134,082,832 of CM053790.1, forward strand.
AAGTGCCAAGTGATTCAAGTGCTGAGTCAGAATAGTGTATGCCAAGCATTAGAGACTACATATGTCGAGTAACACAGATTGGACATATTTGTTTTTTATGGCACAAACAACTATGTAAACCATTTTTTAGCCAACCTAAAGATAGATTTTGATCTTTTAAAGATAAGGATGAATCTATATGTAGATTCCCTATGCAATTACATGTAGCCAATCAAAAGAAGGTTTAAGCAAAAAAATGGATGAATCTTAGTCAAAGATTCATACCTAACCCAAACCACCTCAATCTTCTTAAGGAGGAAAAAGCCCTAAATTTTTAATGAAGTTGAGAGCATTGCAAAGGAGTGAATGATTGAATTGGAGGAGTAAACAAGATAGTTTACAGAGCATTCAAGGTGACTTAGGAGTAAGAGTGAATTGCAAAAATAGTTAAGTGAAGAATAGAGGATAGGGGATACAACATTGATACATCAGATCATGAAGGATTAATCAGAGATTGGATAGAGGTGATCTATTATTAGGCAAGCAACTGCCAACCACAAGATCTATGCTGAGACATTTTGATAGGTGATTTCAGTTAAATCTCTTAATAGAGTAGTCTTAACAAACTGTATGAAATCCTTTACCAAGGTGGCATTCCAAGTGAATGACCAAAAGCCTTTTAACTAGGCACACTTCTAATAGGGTGTTGAAATCCTCTACCAAGGTGGGATTTAATAGTCTTTGTAAGCCTTTAACAGGGTAGGCCTTTCATAGGGAAGATCATGATTTATGGTCAAACCATTGTAACCTTAATTAGATACACTTTATTACTATAGCAGTGAAGATTTGTGGTTGTCATCCCCACCTAGTTTTACCTTCTCATTTAGAGAGTTTTTGGGTAATCATATTTGGTGTTAAGTGTGTGTGTTTGATTATATGTTTACATGATTGATGCATATGCTTATATGTTATTTTGGTTTATTATGAATTTGATGTATGAAAGGTGAAAGTTTATGGGTCTAGGTTTAAACCTCTGATTTAACCCCTCCCCCTCCTTTCTCAGAAGTTTACTTCTTTCCCACTTGTAATTCCAAGAAGAGCTCAACTCTTGAATGCAAATCAGTATTCATAGTATGTCACTAAAAGTTGTTGTTGGTTAATAACTTGATTTGTAGCATTTTCTTCAATAGTCATAACTTCATAAAAGTATACAAATGATTTGTATTCTTCTAGTTCCTTCATAGGTTTAGCCTCATATACTTTTATATATTCACCAAATTTCACATTTGCACTTTCCACAATTTTGTTAATGTTAGTATTTAAACACTTATAAGCTTTCTTTCTTGTAGAATAACCTAGGAATATACCTTCTTCACTTTTTGCATCTAGTTTACCATTCCTAAAATCTTTGAGAATAAAGAATTTGCCTCTGAATACCTTAAAATATTTTACATTGGGTGAGTATCCATATCATAGTTCAAAATGTGTTGAATGAGTAACTTTCTTGACTTGTACATGGTTCAAGGTATAGATAGTTGTACTTATAGCTTCTCTCCAGTATTTTATAAAAAAAAATTTCTCTATCATGAGTGTCCTAGAATAGTCCATTACAGACCTATTCCTCCTTTTAGCTATTCCATTTTGTGGAAGGGTTCTAAGAGTAGATGTCTATGTTTTGATTCCTCTGTCATTACAGAACATCTCAAACTCATTTGATGTAGATTGTCCTCCTCTATCAGATCTCAAACATTTCATACTTTTTCTTGTTTCCACCACTTAAACATTTGGAAAGCATTAGATTTCTATTTTAGAAACATAACTATCATCATTCTAGAATAATGATCAACAAGCAACATAATGTACTTATCCTCTTTGTAGTTTGCACTTCAATTGGTCCACACAAGTTAGTATGAATAGTCTCTAGTATTCCTTTAGAGGTATGATTTTTACTCTTAAAACTTGACTTTGCCATTTTGCCTAGTTGACATTGTTTGTGCATTATATTATAAAGCTTCTTCAACTTAGGCAAACCTCAATTTTTTCTAATGTTACTAATACTGACCAAGTTATCAAAATTAACATGACATAACCTCTTGTGTCATAGCCACACATCATCAAATTTTACAACTAGACAAGTAGCATCCTCTATATAAAGGCAAAATAGATTACTCCTGGTTTGATCACCCTTTTCAATCAATTTTCCATTAGTATCATATATCTTAGCAATCTTGTTTTCAAACTCAACCTCACATCTTGAATTATTCAGTTGTGACACACTCAATAGATTATAGTTAAGTCCTTCAACTTAGTAAGCATTTTCACATAAAATCTTTTCTATGAGTTTGATAGAACCTTTTCCTTTTATCAAACATGGTGCATCATTACCAAAGGGTAAAAGCACAAACTTGTGTCACCCTTTTGTAAAGGAGAAGGCTAAAACAATTATAACTGTTCACCTTCAATGACAAAAAAAATAGAATTATCATTTTGAATTTGAAAATGAAGTAAACTAATGAAATGTGTAGAAATGGATGAAGTTTAGGATTATATTTTTTAATAATTATTTGAAATAAGAATTGATATATTTTTCAAAGTTTTATACATAATTTTTTAGTAGTTAAAAAATACTGAAAATTAGGGGTCTAGCTCCCACCACAAAACTAAATGGAAATAAACTTATTTCCATTTGATCTAAGACTATGTTATAGATAACATACATAGCTAGAACAATAAAAAATAAATTAGCTTTAGACCTATATTTTCTCTTTATAATGGTTCAAATTCTAACTCACCTAAAATTGATAGTTTTCATCTCCAACCACATTTTCAAAAAAAATCTATTCTAACCAAGAGAAAAATTATACACTTTAAAAGAGGACTCTCTCCTCTAGAACATCATATAATTTTTAATATTTTTAATATGATTTAATATTTTTTATTTCTCAAAATTGGCATCTTTTTTAGTGTTAAAATATGTGCTTGTAGAGTTTTTTAATTATAACTTACTATATCTAATTAAAACACTATCAAATCTATATGAGAATAATCTTGACTCTAAGATCTATAAAATGGTGTTTATATCTTATTAAAAAATATCATAAAAAATAGTAAGAGTTATTGAAACACCACTTTTCTAAAATAATTGTATTTCTTTATTAATTGGATACAAAATAGTATAAAACATGCATTTAATAGGCATTTCCAATTGGAAAAGTGTGAGAGCATATATAACTTAGATAGAATGAAATTATCTAGATCATATGTTTGAACAAAATTTATTTTTAGATAGAAATACTAAAATTCAATCATTCTAATAAGTCAACCTGAAAGGTGACATAACTATTTAAGGTAATTGTTGTGGTCTCCACAACACATGCCCCATTCTTAGCTAGGAATGGGGATCTCCTACTTTTTTCGACTCCAGGACTCATAGTTCGGGAGTTGGGAGAAGAATAGTTTTTTTTATATACCTTAGGATTTTAGAGTCAATATTCGAAAAAATCACAAAAAAATAAAAAAATTGAGAAACACACAAAATAAATAAATAAATAAATATATATATATATAAAAATTGAAAAAGCATCACACATTTGTGCTGCATGCATTCATGTCGCACGCACGCGTTTGCACCACTGTAGCTCACGTGTGCACGTCTTTGTGCCTTCACGGCTCACGTGCATGCATTCATACCTCCACCATGTGCATGTGCCTCCACGCCACCGCAGCTAGCGCCCGCACGCGCATGCCTACCTCCATGGCTTGGTGCGTGCACCTTCATAGTACGCGTGTGTGCCTCCGTGATTCACACGTGTGTGCGCATGCAGCTCCGCGGTTTGTACCTCATGCGCATTCACGTCGCATGCTCCCAAAGCACCATGCGTGCTTGTCAAGCCACCTTTTCACCTCTAGTTTTGTTTGAGTAGGCATAAAAGGGGTTTAAAATATATCATTTAAGTATAAGTTGACATATATACTTAAGATATATTTTAATATATGCAACGAATCTTTTGAGATAGGTTTTAGACCTCCCAGAGATAAGGTAAAGATTCTAAGAAATTTTAGGGCTTCAAGATTTTAGACTTAGCCAAATTTCAGGGCTTCAAAATTTCAAACTTAGCCAGATTTTAGGATTCACCTCCAGTTTTTTTTGAATGGCTAGTGTTTTTGCTATGCATTGTTAACTCTACGGACTAATGTTTGCTTCTTTTGTAGGTAAAAATGGCATCCTCAACTTGTCGAGGTCATAACTTTTGACTCGGGCCTCAAAATTCAGAACCGCTTAGACCGTTGGAAAGAAGAACTGAAGATCTAATTTCAGTCCCTAAAATAGTGAGCCTTTGGCTACCCAATTTTAGGGAACGATGAAGGTTCCAACTTGAAATTTTGAGCAAAAGACCTCTAAAAAGGTCATTCAAAAATCCTTAGAAAATTTGTGATAAAATATGCAAAAGTTGCAAACATTTGATTGTCTTGGATAATCTAGATCACTTGGTTTCTCACTGGGAAGGATTGGATAGGTGGAGAGAAGACAAAGGTCAAAGATACAGAGGTTGGACAAATAAAGAAAATCAAGTTCCTCATCTTATGCAGCTATTGGGAACAAGATTCAGTGCAGGTGCCTTGAGATTTTTGATTGAAGAAGTAGAGGGAGTGCAAGTTTATGAAATTTATTGGCTATAAAGAGGGTGTAAATCATCAGAAAGGGGCATGGAGCATATACAAAAAGTGATCTAAAACCTCATTTGAGCAAAACCTAGAAACCGTTTTCAAAATTGAGAACTTTAATTTTTTGGTGAATTGAGCTCTGCAGGACCACAGGTTCGTAGCTCCGCAACTCCATAGGTCCATAGCTACGTAGGTCTGTAGCTCCATAGGTACACAGCTTTGCATTTTCATGTAGCTCCACAATTCAAAGGTGCACCGACAATTGATTGCCAGTTTCAAAAATAGCACTTTCCATGCATTGGGAGTGCATTTTGATGGCAAGTTAACTCCAACACACATCAAGTGAAGGGCCAGCTTCTATTTTTGGTGTCTCCATGCACTTCCACTTTGACTGATGGCTTCATCCTACTTTCTCTCTCATGCTTTCATTGTTTTTGACATGTAAAGGGCTCATGCATCCAATTAGTGAATAAAATATGGATGGAGTCCCTCTAAGCACCAGTTAGATTATCAGTTTGTATATATTTAGTTTGTTTTAATGTTTTAGAAGCATTTTATTGCATCAAGATATTTCTCACTCTCAACACAAATTGAGGAGATGATTTCTTATAAATACCCCATTGTAAAATGTAAGAAGGGCCGCCATTATTATGCAATAAAATCATGCTTTTGGTGCTAGCATTTGGAATGTAGTTATTCTTGCCTGAATGTGTCATTCTTTTGTGGATTTTATTCATGAGATTGTGATTGAGCCAAAGGTTTATTGCATTGTTTCTAGTTGTGCGATCTTTTAGTTTTGGTGTTTGCTACAGATATATGAATTCTGTTGACGTAACGAGCTTGAGAAGAAATCACCCGATTGTGTCTACATAGGTTTTGTCTCACATGAGCACACTTTTCGTGGCCTTGCGATTTAAGGAAGAGTGAAACATCATTCGATTTGTCAAAGATTCTCACCAACGATTGCATCAATCGATTCTAGGAAGTGCTACTCCTATTTTCATTGGTTTCCTATCGATTTCTTCGAAGGTTTAACTCGCAGCGTGTTGTGTTCTGTAGCTTATGTCCATTTAGGAATTTCAATTTCAAGTCATTTGATTTCATGTTATTTTCTTTCAGTTTCGTTATTTGCTTTGCTAACCCCCCTATTAGATTACGACCTCATACTAGCTACATTGTTAGAATTGCATACATTGAAAAATAGAAAATACAAAAATATTGTTCTTTTGGCATGATATTTTGAGACAGCAAATAGATTTTACTTGATTCCAAGGTAAAAGAGTTTTTGGAACTAGCAAAGGCCTCCTCATGAACATTCACATTTGTTTTCTACTGAGCAGATTTTGGTACGTCACAAGACAAACACTGAACCTTGGAGTGGATCCTTAAAAAGATTTATTTTTCAAGAGAGAAATTACACTATGGATTCCTACCATTGACCTTGTGCAAAACGAATGCCCAATAGTAATGAACTTACTTTTTCCTCCAGTCATGTGATGTGAACATCCACTGTCAATGATCCATCTATCATTCTTGTTCACACAAGTCTCAAGTGTAGTTGCCTCATCTTCATTAGATTCATCCTTCATTGCAACATACACCACTTCATCATCATGTTCATTAGATTCATCTCTTGTTTCATCTTTAGAAATGTAGCAAGACTTCTTGCCTTTGTCTTTGTAATCTTTTTTGTCTTCATCTCTTCTACTTTTATACTTGTCACCTCCTCTACAGTTCTTCTTCTTTGGACATCTAGAAGCAATATGACCAACCTCATTACAATTGAAACAAATAACAGGTAGTTTACCTTTAAACTCTCCTTTACCTTTGTGAAATCTCCTTGCTAGTAGTGCTTCAAGTTGATCTACATTTTTCTCATCTGTATCACTATCACTAGACACATATTTTGTCTTTTTCTTCTTCACACTAGGTTCTTCCAATGATAGCTTAGCTCTAAAAATAGATTTAATGTTTTCAAGTTTGTAATTATCAAAGTTAGATAGCTCAAAAGCAGTGAGTCTACCTACCAGACCTTCAAGAGTTAGATCATTCTCTAGTATACATCTTAGTTCTTGAATTGTAGAAACTCTAATAGCATATATAGGTAGCAGTGTTCACAAAAATTGTCCTAGTATAGTATCATCATCTATTTTACCAGTAGCTCCTCTTATTTCATTAGGAACTTCTTTTATCTTTGAGAAATATTGAACAATATTTTCACCTTCTTGCATTCTCATATCATCAAATATACCTTTGAGACTCCCAAATTTGACTCTTAGAACATTCTTATCTCCTCCATAGATGGTGTGTAAAGCATCCCACTTTTTCTTTGCACTATCAAGGCTTTTGATATCATTAAACTTAGCATAACTTAGGGTAGAGGCAATCTCCAACATTGCCTGGTTGTGTTCTTTCTTCTTTTTCAAATATTTAGTAGTTAGGGATCTAGCAAAATCAACATGCTTAGTAGTAATGGTAGATTGTGCATGATCTCCAAGTCTTCCAAGGTGTAGCTTCATCAAAATTTTCCATACAGAAAAGTTATCTCTACTAAGCTTGGGTACTTCACTTTTTGACATCTTGATCTTTGTGCTTCTAGTACGTTCAAACTAGTCCTCTTAAGTAGATGGCTTTGATACCAATTGTTGGAATTATTTAGAATAATTGAGAGGGGGGTGAATTAGTTATCCAAGGTCCAAATGTATAATAAAAACTTTTCATAGGTTAGTGAACCCATAAAACATTTATCATCATGCATGCATCCATAAGATTATGCAATCACTTAAAACTTGTAGGTTATTATCAAATCAATTTGTATAAATGTAAACATGAAACAAAACAAATTCAAAAATACACTTGACACAATTATTTGCATGGAAATCCAATTTGGGAAAAACCATTAGTAATATGCTACTTTTTCTCACTCTTCTAAAGTGATGCCCTATGAAAGGCCAACCCTATTAAATGTTACAATGCACACTGTTGAATGTGACCCTGTTAAAGGATTTCAATCACCCTGTTAGGAGTGAGCCTTGTTCAAAGAATTTAGACCATTCACTTGGAATGTCACCTATTAGAGGATTTACAAATGACTATTAGGTTAACCTTAATCTATAGGATTTACCCTAAAGTGATACAATTATTAGAGAGTAATAGTAAGGCTTGATCTAATAACAACTTATAACTCCATTTGTAGATTACAAGTCTTTGTTTTAGTCCTTCATTCTACTTGGCTTTCACACACTTTACCTTTGATAACTTTTTCATCCTTCAAGCATCCATACCCTTAAGCCTTCATGCTTAACTTACCAATATAGACTCTTTACTTACATCACTTGATGAAGCAATACCCTAGACTCCTTGTCTTTCTCAAGTTCTCGCACATGACAACCCTTGCTTCTGACCAAACATCGCTATAAATAGAGAATTAGGATATTTTGCCTCTCATTCTCCATCATCCAATTTAGGGTTAAGATAGATTAGGGGGCACTAAATGAATCTACCCCTCATTCCATTTCATTTCTAGAAACTTCTCCTTTAATTAAAGATATCATATTTCCACAATTATACTTCTGGGTAAGATTATGTGAGAGTTTTTTTGAATCAACATTTCGGATCATACTTAATGATCCATCGTCACATTATTAGCACTCTCATCCTGATGATGGATCATTGAGTATGATCTGATGCAAAAAATCTCTCACACAATCTTACCCATAAGCATAAATCTTATTCTCCTTTAATCTTCTTTTAATTTTCCTCAAAATGGTTTACCATAAATTCTATGCCACCAACTCATCAATCTTATCTTCCACCTAGTTCACACAATCTAAGAAAAGAAACTTGTCAGCTTATATCCATCAAATTCATGATCTTTCTAATAATGCTGACGCTTGGCATTAACTTTCTTTTGATGCTCGGCACAAACTACATTGCTCAACATCCTCCAAAAAATCACTTGAAATGAACTAAAGTTTATTGGTGCTCGGCATCAACTAAACTTTACTCAGCATCAACTATTTTTTGGCATACACTAAAATAGTCTTTTATTGATCTCCAATTGATTTTCTACTTGGCGTGCACTAACTTTTCTTGGCACCTACTATCCATTCTATCAAGCTTGGTAGAAAAATATTGTTTAACTTATTGTTCTAAACTTGCTTAGTGTAACCAACCTTTACAAACTTAAGTAGATTATCAATGGACTATGATATCACTATCTTAGCTATTCTTGTACTTATTTTTCATATCATAACTCAACCTTTCCTCTAGGTGCTATTTTTACATCATTTGATCAAGTCCTCTTCATCAATCAAATAAGTGATAGTACTTAAATCATATAAGTAGTTGTCTTACTAGTAAAATAGCAGGTTTGACATCAGTAACAAAAAATGATTAAAACATATTTATCATACTTGTATCAATTTGTTTTCAACAATCTCCTTCTTAATAATCCTTCCCACCATACATGCATTCCATGAAATGTAGCAAACCCCCTTCCCCATACACAAACATGGCCTTCACATTGTTCCTAAAGGCATTGCAAATTCTATTTGGCTGAATGCAAAACTTATTAATGCCCGTAGTCTCCAAATTGAACAAATTTGAGAAATGTAAAAACTATTTTTTTGTGGAATAACACAAATGAGTTTGAAAAAGACTTTTCAAATATCTTCATAACCTTTTCCTTTTAATTTCATGATGATAGTGATAGGAATAACTAGTGAATAAGCCATCTACCTGACCATAATTGTGCAAACCCTTAATATCACATAACTAATCTATGCACCACTTGCCTTTATAATTTAAGTTGATGTTAAAGTTATAAATACTTAAAATCATGAATATCTCACCACAATGACATGATATCATTAAAATTGTGTGCCTATAAATCTTATAAAAAAATCCCAAGATTGCCTCTTTGACTTATAATTACAGCATGTCAAGTGTCTTTTCGGAGTTGTAAAAAACTCTTACTACACAAAGGGTAGTTGTTTTTCCCTTATGGCACTGCCACATGTATCAATTGATGGTGTTGTGCATGGTTTTCTATACCCATATATTCCTCCCTCATTATAAGATCCCTTATCTCATCTAAAAGAAGATTTTCCCCTCTCCAGCACCTTAACCCATCCATTTGAAGCCTAGTGGAAGTCATTAAGACCAAAACTCCATTTACCTCTCTATATATGTGACCGTATTTTTGGTTCTAAAATCTCTTCATTCGGGCATTAAGATCATCTAGAATAGTATTGACCCTACACCTAGGACTAGTCTTTCTATTAATGGCTTGTATAGTAACTTTTGAATCATCCTCTACTTCAATATTAGTAATTTTTAATGCTAGAGCAATATTAAGGCCCTAGAGGAGTGTAATTCCCTCATCCTAGTTAATTGTGTGGACTCTGAGTGGTCCCACATAGGCAGCCAAAAATTTACCTTTATAGTCCCTTCAAATTTGACCTCCTGCCTATTTTTCTCCTCGAACAACCCCATCAAAGTTAATTTGGTAGCACCCAGCCAATGGTGGAGCCCACTTGGTGTTTGATCTAGCCAATTTCTTTGAAGCATCAATTCTATTAAATCCTTGTAGGAGGTTCCATTCCCTTACAATTTTTATTTTAGCTTAGGAGGGGGGTAAATATTGGATTCTCCAATAACTAGCATTTACATTTTCAAGAAGCATTTTGAGACCCAAATTGAAAATAACTTGAGTGGTATGTTCCTCCTCCCAAAATATATTATTATTTCATTCCTTCTAGATAGACTAGTAGACATGTGAGGGATCAACTTCCAAAGCATAGTAATAAGGGGGTGAATGGAGAAACTAGTCCAGTAAACAAATTTCTTGAGATCCACATCCATAGTCCAATTAATCCTCAACTTATTGATAACCTAATGCCAAATAGAAATAGCCACCTCATAATAAATAAAGAGGTGGTTAATGGTCTTATGCTCTTTTTTACACAAAACACATCTATTGGCTAAACTAAAGCCCCTCTTAATAAGGTTGTCTTAGTTGAGAACCTTCCCATGCAGAAGAGTTCACCAAAAGAAATTTATTTTGGAGGTGAGGTGCTTGTCCTAAATTTTATTCCATTCATAGCTAGTAGCAGAGGGGAAAATATTGAGTTCATAAGACAATCTAGTTTAAAAACATCATGAAGGCATAGGGTCCCAAAGAATTATATCCTCCATGTTAGTTTGTGGGATCCTACTGTGCTTTGAATTTGTTTAATTAGACCCTGGGTAAAGACTTGCAACCCCTAATTATTGATCACTTGGCCCAAATTCATCCACCTTCTATTTCTAATGTACACCTTCTATTTCTAATGTACCTCTCCACTTTATCCCACAATCTTTGTGTTAACATGGTACTCAAGTTATGATTCTTCATAGTATTCAAATGAAGCAATTTATTCTAGTTATCCTTCAATAAATTAATTTTTTGACCATTTCCAAGCTTCGATATTGGATCTTTCTATAAGAGAAATTTACATTTGGTAATGTTATTCTAGATTTTGGAACACTGGGAAAGATTACTATATTTAAAGTTAGTCTTAAATATTCCACCCTATAAGTACTTAGCATGCATAATGTTGCACTAGTCCTCTTTTTCCAATATTGGCTTCCAAGCCATTATACAATTGAGGATTCTATTGATGTTTCTAATTTTTCTTAAGCCCAAGCCTCAAAATTTTTTGGGGGAGTAGATCGTGTCCCAATAAATAAGGGTGAAATTTTTTATTCTATAGTTCTAGACCATAGGAAGTTGTGATGTATCCTTTCTAGTTTGTCATCCATCACCCCAAAGATTTTGAAGATGGACAAGAAGTAGACTAGAATACCTTATAGGGTAGATTTTAGGAGCTAGATTTTACCTGCATGCTTGAAGAATTTTCCCTTCCACCCTATGCTTTTATTTTGAGGTCTCTCAAGGCTAGACTCCTAGAAACTAGTCTTAACATCCTTGACCATGAGAGGGAAGACAAGGTAGGTAGAAGGGAGGTTGGCAAGTTGGCAGCCTAGGATCTTGATAATCATCCTTTGAATATCATGGTCTCTATTAAAGAAAAAGTCTCTTCTTTTTTGAAGATTAGTTTTTTGACCCAAAAGAGTCTACATAATAATTGAGTAGAAATTTCCATTCTTTGGCTTCCCCTGGCAAAGATTCACCAAAGAAAAAGGTGTCATCCACAAACTATTGGATAATAGAGGGGGGAGGGTTGAAGTTGTCCCGATGCCTTTGACTTCTTGGTTATCCACCAGAACTCCCCTGGAGTGTCATTGACAATAATAGAATAGTTAATAGTGTCAACATGTTCTTTAATTAAATTAAAAAAATTGTTATTGAAACCAAAGAAAGAAATAGTTTTGTATAGAAATGATTAATTAACATTATTATAAGCTTTTGAAACATTAGGTTTCAAAGCCATACCAACATTCCTAATTTTTTCTAGAGAGTTGATGATTTCATGAGTTGAAAATGAAATGTCTAGAATTTTCCTTCCTAGGATAAATCCCTTATGATTGGTACTATTAATTTTATCCAAGATATTCTTGATCCTTTTCACTAGTACTTTGGAGAGAATTTTGTAGAATGTGGTACATAGTCTTATAGTCATGTAATAATTAATGTTAATAGGGGTACAATTTTTAGGGATCAACACAATAAAGGTTTTATTGTGCTATTTTAACATTTTACCAATGTGAAGAAGTCTGTAGTAGCTCTCGACACCTCCACCCCCACATTGTCCTAGAATTCTTGGGAGAAGGTTGGGGGAAGCCATATGGGCCTAGGGTTTTGTAATAATTTATGGAGAACATAACTTCAATGAATTCATCATCTAAAACTCTTTCCAAAAGGTGTTGATTCTCTTCAGTAGTAACCAAGTCTCCATGAATGTTTTGCAAAAGATGGTCATGCTACCTACTTGTGTCAATGTCATTAGAGGTAAAAGAGGATTTGAAAGAGTTGGTAGCCAATACCCCAACAATATCTTGTCAACAAGGCTTCTCCTCTTTCATTCTTAAGGGTATCAATAATATTTCTTCTTTTATGATTTGTGGAATTCCTGTAGAAAAAGGTAGTATTCTTATCCACTTCCCTCAACCATTTAACCCTCAAACACTACTTCCAAAAACTTTCTGCCTAGCCTACTAGTTTCTTCCACTCCCCTCTACACTTTTCTTCCTTTTGATGAATATCCAGTGGGGAATTCCCTTTAGCCAATTGGTCCTGGAGTTGGACAAGTGATCCAACAAGATTTTTCTTGGTAACAAAGATGTCTGCAAAATTAAGCTTACTCCATCCTTTAATCCTAGTCTTGATTAGCTCCAACTTAAAAGAGACTCTAAACATAACAGTGCCCATTATGGGGTTGTTCCACCATCTTTCAACCATATTCCTAAACTTTGATAGGTGGGAGCTTCACATTATTTTGTATCTGAATGGGGGATAGCCCCATGGTGGTAAATCCTTCCATCTAAATAATAGTGGGTTGTTATTAGACATAGTATGGCGTAGGGACTTCAAGAGGGCATCATTAGTATCCATCCAGGAAGAGAAAGCAAGGAATTTATCCAATGTGACCTAGATAAAATGAGCTCCTTTTTAGTTATTAGTCCATGTGAAGGGATTGCCAATAAGAGTGATATCATACTATTTATGAAACTCACAAGACTCCCCATGCTATTACTATACTCAACAAGACCCCCAAACTTCTCACAAGGGAAAAGAGGGGAGTTAAAGTCCTCTCTAAATAGGTTATTGTCACATAGGAAGGACTATAAACATTTTCATAATTCCTCCTAGAGGGATTTTCTATTAGCCCTAGTATTAGGGGCACACAAATTGAAAAGCTATCAATGGTTTTGATCTTTTATAAAAGAGGCCAAACGATAGTTCTAGGAAAAGGAAAGGAGATAATCCTTGAGTCTAGATGGGTTCCAAAGAGTAGCAATACCCCTTGAGGCACCATTGGATTTAGAGTAAAATAATATAGCCCTAGCCATAGGTTGTTAACAATATTAGAGAAGTTAGAAAAATTCATTTTAACCTCTTGGATCATAAGGATAGCCACCTTGTTCTCAACAATGTACTATTTAATAGAAAATTTCTTTTTAGGATTATTAAGCCCTCTTATATTCTAGGAGAGGAAGATCATTTATTACCTCTATGATGGGTGTCTGAGGTGAGTTTCCTTTTGGCAAAAATCTCCATTGCACTAAATTTTTGGTGCCTTACCATTTCTTTAGGTATTCCTTTTGTAGAGTCTCAACCCATATATTTTTATTGAATCTTTTTTTCTTTATTCTTCTTCTTTTTCATTTTTCACTCCTCTTCCTCCTCATCAATGTCAATATCCACTAAATTTTCCTCCACTTATTGGCAGAGGTCACTGGCTAACCCCACCTTAGGGGGTTGAGTGATAACAACATGGAGAGGTCATTAATACTCACCACATCACTTAGGGTTTGATTAGTAGCTTTGACTAGAACCATTGGAGTCCCATCTAGAGAACCTTCTTTGGTCTGGGTTTCCCCAATCACATTGCACTGGAAAATTGAATCTGTGGTGCTTCCCACTTCTACTAACACCTATTGGTTGCCTAAATCCTTCTGAGGGTAATCCTCAAGTTTCTTAACCTCAACCACAAAATGGCCAGGATAAGAAAACATGGTTTCCTTCTCAACAAGAGTTTCTTGGACACCTTCTCCCAATGGGCCATCTTGTACCTCCTTAGTCACCTTTAAATTTTCTCCTTTTGAGATATTGATAATAACCTCATACTAGGATTCACTAGTTTTTGAACATTCTCCTTTATCTTTATTAATATCCCCAGGTGAGAAGGATTTTTACTTAGTTTTTGAGCCTTCAGCTTACAAGTATCCATAGTATGACAGCTAGTTCTATAGTTCTTGCAAAACATCGATGTGCTTTCATAAAAAAGCACTTTCATGTGATTCCCAAAACTTAACTTTAGGATGATAAAGGTGGCGAGGGTTTTGTTTATAGCCACACTAATATATTATGTAGTGAACACCAACCTAGATTTGGATAAAGTGACACCATTCATAGCTATGAAATTTCTGAATGAGTCCCAATCTAATAGTATATCTACTCATCCCAATATTCTAATGGAAGACCATGCAACCTTATCCAAACAGGAGCCAAACGTAGTAGACCCATGGCTGGGTCAAACCTTGGCTTCCATTTATCTAGAGTGAGGGGGTGCTTTCCATATAGCCACAACCCATAAGGATCTTAGATAGGTTTGTAGCAACCATAAAATTAAAAAGAAAAAGCCTACCTAACATAGTAGAGGTGGAAACATTGCCTTTCAATTTCTATTATAGTCCACTTCCTAACCATCTCAATCAAAGGCCAAAAGTTTAGGAATTTACCCACCACAGCCAAATGTAGATCAACCATGGTTCTACCCATTACTTAGTCATAGATCCCTATCATAGTCCCTACATCTGTAGTGGTAATGTTGGCCAAGACTAGTTCAAGTATGTTCCTAGGAGCCCACCACCAATGTAGATTTCTAGCCTTTTTTTGTGGGTTTCAATATGCCATCAATTTCAAGACCCAAAATTTGTGTCTCACCTTCCTTCGATAAGATAAGTGGAAGACCATTGTTAACCTCAGCTAGCATCAGGTCCACAAATGGCTCAAGAGGCACATGGTGATAAGAATCTATAGGGGAGGATAGATCCTCCCAAGCTTTAGGAATCATAAATTTGAAAAGAAAATGGAATGGGAAAGTTGTAGGTTGCAGAGAGATTTTCAAACATAATGTAAAGTAAAGAAAAGAAAAGAAAATTCCAAGTTATGTTCTTTTGATTAATGGAATACTTGTAACTATAATAAAAGATGTTGTCAATTTTACCCATTTACTTGTTATTGCAGTGGACCCCCTTTGGCGCAACAACTGTGTGCTCCTCAAAATATGGGGAACCATCATATGTTGAGATCACAACCAAGAGAGGAGGATAATGACAAATAAATTTATGATCATCTTATCCTTTACCTTAATAAATCAAAGAAAAGACCAAAAAATAAATTATTGTTATAAACCTTGTTTGATAATCAAAGAACATTTCCTTAATGAATGTGTTAATTAATTATTGATGAATGTTATGTATTAATAGGTTTTATGTCATGTTAATGAATATTTTTATGTGATTATAATGATTGATGTGTTCATGAATTATTGATGAATGTTGCATAGTAATTAATTTTATATCTTATTACATATTCATTAAGTGTTATATTTCATAAATAGATGAATGAACAAATGGAATATATAATTAGATGTTAAGACTAATATTAGGGGGAGTGAGGGGAAAAATGAGCTTCCACTATCACTTGGTTGGCCTTGTTAAGTGGAGAATATTAAAGTATTCTCAAACCAAGTGAAGCTCAAACTAACATGCTCCTTCTTTCTTACCTTGACAATATTGCTAGAATTTATACGACTTAGCCCCCTATGCAATGACTATATTTTATCTTTATGTCTCATGACTTTAACTCACATCCCTTACTCTAGAAAACCTATCATAGTCTTATTTTCTTTTGTAATTTGATAAATTATTTCTATTTGTTGTACCATGTGCATTCATAGCCTCAACAATTGTGTTCAAACATCTTCCTCCTATTAGGACTCCTAACCAAAAAAATCTTGCTATCACTTGTACTTGTAAAGTGGATGTCCCTTTTGATGGATTCATACCAAAAGATATTTGACCAACTTTGAACCAAACAATAATATAATCCCTTAGAGGATTTTATTTACTAATTATATCATCCAAGGCATTGTTTTTTCATGCATGCTTGCATTTTTTTTGAAGATCATCCATGCATTATAAGATTATTTTATTTTCTAATTATTCACATCTTTTCTCTTTTTCACTAAGATTAGATTTAATTAATTAATTTACTCTTTTGTCCTCTTCTACCTATGTTTTTAGATCAAAAATATTTTTCAATGACTTGGCAATATTCTTGTTCAACTGATATTGTTCTTTTGTAGTAGTAGCCTTGTACATTGAATTTTATTTCCTTGTCCTCTTAGGTTCTTAAAGTGTAAATATTAAATCTCCTTCTAAGTCAACCCCATCCTTAATGTCATATTCTTCTTTACTATTGCAAGTCTTGAAGCTACTTTTATAACTTTAATTCCCATTTTTTTCATCCTATGACATGAATGCATTTATTTCCTTCCCATCTTTACTATTGGTCTTTTCAGATTAACTTTCTTCATTAGATGTATCATTTTCAATGTGATAAAGACTCTCCTTCTATAAAAAAAATTCCTCAACATCATCTACTCATTCATACAATTTTCTTAGTTTTGGAATTTGGAGATAATCATTTTGTCATCATTTTGGAGATTATGCACAAAGTCTTTAAGAGTTATAATCAAAATTGCTAGGAAACATACAATTTTCTAATGTGCCTCAACTAATTTGATTAGAAGTCATCAAGTATTTGAGATGTGAAGTGTTGGAAATATAGATGAAGTAACTGAGGGGGGAGGTGTTGGAAATCTGATTGAAAAGCTCATTGTTGTTGAAGAACAAAAAGGGAGATTATTGTAAAAGAATGTTTTCAATCATTTTTTCTCCATTGATGTTAAACCTGCTATTTGTAGGGATGATATTTGCTTATAAGATCCAAGCACTATCATTTAGTTGATTGATGAAGAGGATTTGATCAAAAAGACATAACAAGAGCACCTAAGGGAAAGGTTGAGTTATGATGTTGTAATGAAGTGCAAGGATCAGTTAAGACAATGGCTAAGTAATGTATTGATGACATACTCAAAGATACAGAGGTTGGTCACACTTAGATATATTGGAGGAAAAAGTTGTAACAAGGATGATACAAAAGCTTTAACTGAGATCATCAGTAGGTGCCAAGCAATTCAGTTGAAGTCGAGCAAATTTTTAGTAGAAGTTGAGTATCAGATATTTCTAGTGTGTGTCGAGTGATCTTCAAGTGCTGAGTGAAGATCAAGTACTAAGCATAAGAAAAAATTTAGTTGGTGCCAAGTGATCTTCAGGTGTTGAGCATTAGGGAAAACATAGTTGATGACGAGTAACACAGTATGTGCTGAGCACTAGTATTTCAATAGTGTCCAGTTGCTGCATTATTTCAAATGATGTACATTTTCAAAATCTAAGCTGACTTAGTGGTTGCATTGGATTTTTTGAACAAATTGGAAGATAAGGATGATGAGTTGTTGGCATAGAATCTTATGTAAACCATTTTTGGGTGAATTCTAAAGGATTATTCAAGAAGTTTCTAGAGGAAACAAAATATGGGTTAGATACAATGTATCCTACCTAATCCATGCAAATTAAAATTAAAAAATGGAAGAATCAAGCAAGAAAATGAACTTGAAGACTTCTATTTGAAGAAGTCATAAACTAAGAAGAAAAGAGTTGTTGATACTATTGTTGTTGAAGTGCCAAATCTACGAAGTGGTTGAAAGGGTGTCAAGAAGGAGACATCTAGGAGAAGGAAGAGCATAGAGGTTCTACTTCTACAAGTGGTCATGAAGAGATGATTTCACTAGTACATTGTGTATGGAGACTCAAGGAGAGAAAGCTTGAAAGGAGGGAAAGTTGTTAAGAGTTGCAAAGATTGAAGGCCAGGCAAGGGTATGAGCTAAGAAGTGATATGAGATCTACAAGATAAGTTGTATGTTTTAGTCAAGTCAATATTTTATAATACTCTCTAGCAATTGTATTAGCTATGAAAATCCTATGGAATTAGGTTGGGCTAATAGCCATTTGTAAATCCTTTAATAGGGTGGCATTCCAAGTGAATGTTTTAAAGTCCTCTAACCAGGACCACTTCTAACAAGGTGGTTAAATCCTCTAACAAGGTCAAATTTAATAGTGTCTTATAAGCCTTTAATAGGGTAGGCCTTTCATAGGGCATCACTTCATAAGGGTGAAAATTGAGTAGCATGTTATTGGTGGTTTTTCCCAAATTGGGTTTCTAGGTAAATCACTATGTTATGTGTTTCACTTGCATGTTGATTTATAGTAACTATATAATAAGATAAGTTAAAGTTTGGATGAATGAATGGTTAAAAAGGCTCACTATACTTAGTGAAAAGTTTGAATAGGATAGTTGGACCTTGAATAATTGATTCACCCCCCCTCTTAGTTATTCTAAAGCAATTCTAACAATTGGTATTAGAGCCATCTATTGATTTAGTTTCAAGGTACTAGAAGTAGGAAGATTAAGAGGTCCAAAAGAGAAGTTCCCAAGCTTAACAAAGAAAAATTGTTGCATGGCAGAGTTTGATGAAATTGCACCTTGGATCAATAGGTGACTATGCACAAACTTCAATTGGAACAGAGCATGTAACTCCAACAGGACCCCTCACTATAGATGACTTAAAACAAAAAGTAGGAGCATAACCAAGCAATGTTCGAAATTGCATCTGCACTTAGCTATGCTGAATATGATGACATCAGAGACTATAACACTACATTCAAAAAGTGGAAAACCTTATTAGACATCTATGGAGGTGATCAGAATATCCAGAGAGCAAAGAGAGAAAGCCTAAGAGGGAAGTTGTATGACATGAAGATATAAGAAGGTGAAAATGCTACTCAGTATGCTACAAGAATAAAAGAAGTGGTGAGTGCAATAAGAAGTCTAGGTGGACAACTAGAAGAAGAAATATCCATCAGAAAATACTTGAGAACTCCACTCCCTATCTAAGCTATAAGAGTTTCAGCCATCCAAGAGCTGAGGTGTGTACAAGGGAACACACTAACCTTTGAAGGAATAGTTGGATGACTTACTACATTTGAGCTATCCAATTTTGACAACTACGGACTTGAGAATCTTGAATCTTCTTTCAAGGCCAAGATGATAATGAAAGACACTGAGGATGGCACATCAAGCAAGAGGAGAAGAAAAGGAAAACATGCATCTAGTGATAGTAGGACATATGAAGAAGATGTGGAATAGTTAGAAGCACTACTGGCTAGGAGATTCCATAGAGGTAAAGGAAAATCCAAAGGTAAGATCCCTACCATATGTTTCAATTGCAATGAAGTAGGTCATAAAGCTACAAGATGTACATAGAAGAAGAACTACAAAGAAGAAGAAAATTATAAAAACAAAAGAGAAGATGAAAGCAAAGAATTCAAGGAGAAAGGCAAGAGATGCTACATTTTTTAAGAAGATTCTAATGAAAATGATCATGAAGTAGTCTATGTAGCCATGAATGATGAATCAGACAAAAATGAAGATGAAGCAACAACATTAGTTACCTGTGTGAACATGAATGACAACTGGATCATAGATAGTGGATGCTCACATCACATGACAGGAGATAAATGTAAGTTCATTACCTTTACTCAATATGAAGGAAATAGTGTTAGATTTGGTAATGATGTCCCATGTCAGATCAAAGGAAAAGGCTCCATCAAACTTATAGAGAAAATTTCAGGTGATAATGCATACTATGTTGAAGGATTGAACTATAGCTTGTTGAGTGTATCTTTTTTAGGCAATGTAGGTTGCGAAGTTGAATTTGGAAACAAAATTACCAAGATCTATGATACTAATGGAAATTTGATAGGAAAAGGTGAACAAACTAGGAGTAATCTATTTTATATTGATATGAAAGATGCAACATGTCTTGTTGTTAGATTTGATGATGTGTGGTTGTGGCATAAAAGGTTTTGTCATGTTAACTTTGATAATCTGATCAACATTAGCAAGAAGAACAAATTCAGAGGATTGCCCAAGTTGAAGAAACCTAAAAACACAATGTGTAAACAATGTCAACTAGGGAAAATGACTAAGTCTAGTTTCAAAAGAAAAAAATACACTTCTAATGAAGTACTAGAGTTAGTTCATGCAAACTTGTGTGGCCCAATATAAGTGCAAAGCTACCTAGGAGACATATACATAATGCTATTTGTAGATGATTATTCTAGGATGATGATGGCTATATTTTCAAAGAAAAATTTTGATGCATTTCAAATGTTCAAGTGGTATTTGGCTAGAGTTGAGAAGGAAATAGGAAAGAACTTGAAATGCCTAAGGTCAGAGAAAGGATGTGAGTTCACATCAAGAGAGTTTGAAACATTTTGCAATGAAAAAGGTATCAAAAAGAAAACATCAGCACCAAGAACTCCACCACAGAATGGTATTGGTGAAAGGAGAAATAGGTCAGTGATTGAATGTGTTAGAACCTTGATGATGGAGAAAAATGTTGCACTAAAATACTAGAGACAAGTTGTAAGTACTGTAGTCTACACATTGAATAGAGTCAAAGTCAAGAAAGGTACAAAAGCAACACCATTTGAATTGTGGTATGGTCATTCACCTAGTATTAAACATTTCAAAGTATTTTGTTGTAAATGCTATATTTTAAAAGACACTAGAAATGGTAAGTTTGATGCAAAAAGTGATGAAGGTATATTCTTTGGATACTCCACTAGAAGTAAGGCATATAAGTGTTTGAATTTTAACACTAACAAAGTTGTGGAGAGTGCAAATGTAAACTTTGATGAGCATGTAGAAGTTCAAGTTGATGAGTCAAAGAAAAAAAAGGATTATAGATCCTTTGTATACTTCTACAAAGGAATGACAACTGAAGACAATGCTACAAATCAAGTTGGGAATCAACAACAAACTTCAGTATCTATCAAGTCTCAACCTGTAAATGCCAAGTTACATTCAGAAGCTGACCTACAGAATGTAGAAAATGCACATACTGACTCTAAAAATAGTATGCAAGAAAGAAATGATGAGATGCTAGGTGAAGAAGAATGAAATGACTCTGAAGATGAAGGATCAAATGTGGAGAGGAGGACTAAATCTAGATTAGCCAAGTATGTGAGAAGACATCACCCTGTAGATCAAATCATTGGTGACAAGGATGCTAGACCCATGACAAGGAATAGACTCAAAAGTGAATCATGTCTACTGAGTAAGTTCGAACCCAAAATAGTAAAAGATGCACTACAAGATGATGACTGGTATAAGGCCATGAAAGAAGGGATAGATCAGATTGAGAAGAACAAAACTTGGTCTCTAGTTCCCAGACCAGCTGATAAGAATGTGATTGGTACCAAATGGGTGTTTAGAAACAAACTTAGTGAAAATGGTGAAATAACAAGAAACAAAGCTAGATTAGTTTGTAAAGGCTATGCAAAAGAAGGACTTGATTATGGAGAGACATTTTCCCTTGTTGCAAGAATGAAAGGAGTAAGAACATTACTTGCATATGCTGCATATAAAGGTTTCAAAGTCTACTAGATGGATGTGAAGTCATATTTTCTGAATGGAATATTGGAAGAGGAAGTCTACATAGAACAACTAGAGGGATTTGTTGATGAGAAGAACAAGGACATGGTCTGCAAGCTACACAAAGAACTTCATGGATTGAAGCAAGCACCTAGAGCATGGTATGAGAGGTTGCACAAATATCTTGTGAAAATAGGATTTGAAAGAATAGATGATAACAACAACTTGTACATCACAGTTGAGGAAGGTTAAGACATTTTGATTTCAAAAATCTTTGTTGACGATATAATATTTGGAGGAAAAGATATTCTTTGCAAAGATTTTGCTAGTCAAATGAAGCATGAATTTTAGATTTCAATGTTTGCAAAAATCAAATTCTTTGTTGGATTGCAAGTACATCAGTAGAAGCATGGCATATTTGTGACTCAATCCAAATACATCAAGGAAGTACTCAAAACATTTAGGTTAGAAGAATCAAAACTAGTCAACAAACCAATGACAACAGGTCATAAACTATCCAAGAATGATGAATCTGCTAAAGTAAATTAGATATTGTATAGGTCAATGATAGGAAAGGTGCAATATATTGTACATAGTAGACTAGACATTACATTAGCTATTGGAATAGTAGCAATATTTTCTGCCAATCCAAGAGAAAATCACTTAATGGTAGTGAAGAGAATATTGAGATACCTGAAAGGAAAAGATGACTTTGGTTTATACTACAAGAGAAATGAGAAGTTTGAACTAAAAGTTTACACTGATGCAGATTGGGTTGGTAACATTGATGACAGAAAAAGCACGAATGGAGGAGCACTTTTCTTAGGAAAGAGGTTGATTACATGGACTAGCAAAAAGCGAAGCTACATCTTACAGTCTACTACTGAAGCTGAATATGTGGCAAGTACTATAAACTACACCAATATTGTATGGATAAAACATTTGTTGCAAGGTATGAAGGAAGAAGTGATTGAGCCTATGATACTTTATTGTGATAATACAAGTGCTATCAATATATCAAAGAACCCAGTAATGCATGTCAAAAGTAAGCATATTGCAATCAAGTATTACTATGTAAGAGAGCTAGTGGAAGACAAATAAGTGAAGATGGAATATGTCAGCTCAAAGGAACAGATTGCTGATATCTTCACAAAAGCACTACCTAAAGATGCTTTTGAGTATCTTAGAAGTAAGTTAGGGGTGATACCCCTAGCTAAGGCTACTTGAAGCAAAAGCAAGAATGCCCTACATCAAATGAGCTAAATGTTGAATATTTTACACATGGATGTAGAGGATGTTTACTTTGGAATTCATGCCTCAAGTAGTAGAAGAACTGACACTTCAAATTAGTCACAAGCAAGGTGACAAAGGGAGACTTGTAAGAGCTACCTCTGCATATTAAGATGCTAATATGTCTTTGGTATTATTGTCAAAGAGTGAGAAGTGAAGAATTGATCAACAACTATTGTAGATAAAAGATTTAGACAAAGGGAGAAGTGGACAACTAAAAAAATAAAGATAAAGGGAGATTTTAGAGGTTGATCAAAACAATAGAAGATGAATAAAACATAGGGAGAAAGATAAAGATAAAGGATACAATAGCAAAGAGGAAGAAGTGAAATGAATCAATCAGAATAGTAGTAAGAGATGTGACGTCATAATTTACTTTTTGGCATTTGACTTACTGTTCTAACCTAGTTAGTTTGTTGTTGAATAGTTTAGTCTGATGGTTGATTAGTTTGGTTTGCCATTAATACCAAAGAGGGAGATTGTTGGAAATCTGATTGAAAAGCTCATTGTTGTTGAAGAACAAAAAAATAGATTGTTGTAAAAAAATGTTTTCAATCATTATTTTTCCATTGATGTCAAACCTGCTATTTGTAGGGATGATATTTGCTAATAAGATCCAAGCACTATCACTTAGTTGATTGATGAAGAGGATTTGATCAATAAGACATAATAAGAGCACCTAAGGGAAATGTTGAGATATGATGTTGTAATGAAGTGCAAGGATCAGTTAAGACAATTTCTAAGTAATGTATTGATAACATACTCAAAGATATAGAGGTTGGTCACACTTACATATATTGGAGGAAGAAATTGTAACAAGGATGACTGTAAAAGCTTTAACTAAGATCATCAGTAGGTGTCGAGCAAGTCAATTGAAGCCAAGAAAATTCTTAGTAGAAGTTGAGTAATAGATATTTCTAGTGTGTGCCAAGTGATCTTCAAGTGCTGAATGGAGATCAGGTGCCGAGCATCAAAAAATTTTCAGTTGGTGCCAAGTGATCTTTAGGTGTTAAGCATCAGGGAAAACATAGTTGATGCCAAGTAACACAGTATGTGTCGAGCACCAGTATTCCAATAGTGATGAGCTACTACATTATTTCAAATGATGTAGATTTTCCAAATCTAAGCTGACTTAGTGGTTGCATTGAATTTTGCAAACAAGTTGGAAGATAAGGATGATGAGTTGTTGGCACAAAATCTTATGTAAACTATTTTTGGGAAAATTCTAAAGGATTATTCAAGAAGTTTCTAGAGGAAATAGAATATGGGTTAGATACAATGTATCCTACTTAATCCATGCAAATTAAAATTCAAAAATGGAAGAATCAAGTGGGAAAAGGAACTCTAAGACTTCTATTTAAGAAGTCATAAACCAAGAAGAAAAGAGTTGTTGATACTGTTGCTACTGAAGTGCTAAATCTACAAAGTGGTTGAAAGGGTGTCAAGAAGGAAATATCTAGGAGAAGGAAGAGCTTAGAGGTTTTGCTTCTATGAGTGGTAATGAAGAGATTATTGCACTAGTACATTGAATATGGAGACTCAAGGAGAGAAAGCTTGAAAGGAGGGCAAGCTATTAAGAGTTGCAGAGATTGAAGGCCAGGCAAGGGCATGAGCTAAGAAGTGATCTGAAATCTGCAAGATAAGTTGTATGTTGTAGTTAGGTCAAGATTTTCTAATACTCTCTAGCAATTGTACTAGATCTAAAAATCCTATGGACCTAGGTTGGGCTAACAGCCATTTGTAAATCCTTTAACAAGGTGGCATTCCAAGTGAATGTTTTAAAGTCCTCTAACTAGGCCCACTTCTAACAACGTGGATAAATCCTCTAACAAGGTCACATTTAATAGTGTGTTGTAAGCTTTTAATAGGGCAGGCCTTTCATAAGGCATCACTTCAGAAGGGTGAAAATTGAGTAGCATGTTACAGGTGGTTTTTCCCAAATTAGGTTTTCACGTAAATCACTGTGTTATGTGTTTCACTTGCATGTTGATTTATAGTAACTTGCTAATAAGATAAGTTTAAGTTTGGATGAATGAATGGCAAAAAAGGCTCACTATACTTAGTGAAAAGTTTGAATAGGATAGTTGGGCCTTGAATAATTGATTCAACCCCCCTCTTAGTTATTCTAAAGCAATTCTAACAAGAGGGGGGTGGGGGAGGGTGAATCAGTTACCATAAAAAAAATCCATAGATCCCTTAGATGTCTTAAAAACTAGTTACTGTTGTCACTCAGTAGCCACACAGAAACATGTTGTAACTTGATAGATGTACTGTAAGTTATTACTGATCTTTCAACATTCACAAAGATTTAATATGCATGCATAAAAAAATAACATGAACACAAGAGACACCAAATTTAATGTGGAAACCCAATATGGGAAAAGCCATCAAGTAACTAGCTATCAATTTTCACTCTTCTAAAGTGAGCCTTGTTAGGAGCCAACCCTATTAAAGGTTACAAAACACACTGTTAGGTGTGACCTTGTTAAAGGGTTTAATCACCCTGCTAGGAGTGGCCTTGCTAGAGGACTTTAGAATAATTCAATAGAACTATCCACCTTCTTAGAGGATTTACAAAAAGGTTGTTAAACCAACTCTGTTAAGAGATTTAGGAAATCATTGTTAGAATAATGAGAAAGTAACAATGAGTTGACCTGAATGAGATGCAACTGAACTTTGTTGATACAAATCTTTGTTCTACTTTACTAGATCCTCTTTGATTGAATAAATCTTTGCTTCTTCTCAAGGATATCTGATGCTTCTTCAAAATTTTCTTACACTTTCCTCTTCACAATAAATACACTTGCATGCTCACTCATTTTTCCATCCATACTTTAGAATTCACAACTTGACCTTTTATTTATACCTTACAAATTATCTAGTCAACTCATTTACAAGTTACAATTATCAATAATCATTACATTAGTCAGCTACATATATTATATGAAACAATTAAACTTTATTTCCCAAAACAATGAAATCCTTCATTGGCCGACCCTGCTCAGTAGACACTATTCCAAAACTTATTTCTAGTGTTAACCAACTAAAGCTTGGTGGACACTGCAAACTCTACAAAATCCTTTGGAGACTGAGTGCGCTTGGTAAACACTAACTTTCCACCATGAACCTTGTGAGCTCGATAGAAACTGACTTCTGCCTCAAAAACCTTCGATGCCTGAGTGAGCTTAGTAGAAAATTTTTCCACAAACTAACTTCTAGGAACACTCGATAGACTCTATAATCTACTTTGATGACCAATTGAGCTCAGTAGATACTAAGAATTGACTTACTGACCAACTGAGCTTGGTAGACTCTATCTAATAACTAATATGACATTTGTGTAACATCAAGGACAACACACAATTGAACAATTGTATCCAACAATCTCCCTCTTTGGTATTGATGGCAACACAACATGTCATAGTAGATGGAATTTTAAAACACGTCTTTTCTAACAGAATATTTCTCTCTCTTAGATTATATGCCACAAATGTCTCAAATACAATAATCTCCCTATGAAGGAATTACATAGCTTCTTTTCAAACAAAAAACTCTCCACCAACAAATTCAAATTTTAGAAAGATATGATAGTATACTCTCCCTCTTTGACAACACATGCCAAAGACAACATAACACAAACCAAATGAATAAAAATGTACCTTGAGTACTAATTGATATGCAATGTTTCCATGACTATGTTGCATCATCTGAAAAGATCTTCAACTTGGTTCCTATTGATGCATCACTAAAACTTCATTTTAGTGAGCTTTAGATAGAAGAATGACCCCTAGCTTACCTCTTAGATAAAAGAATGCATCCTTAGGTAATAGCTTGGTAAATATGTCAGCAATTTTTTCTTTTATATGGACATATTCCAATCTCATCTCCTTATCCTGTACCAATTCTCTGACAAAGGGATACTTTATTGCAATGTGCTTGGTTTTTGAATGCGTCACTGGATTCTTAGATATGTTGATTGCACTTGTATTGTCACAAAACATAACAATTGGTTCTTTGATCTCAACCTTCATGTCTTCCAAGAACTATTTAAACCAAACAATATTAGAATAGTTTAATGCTGCTACAACATATTCAGCTTCTGCTATAGAATGGGATGCATTATTTTTCTTTTTACTTGTCCAAGAAACCAACCTCTTTCCAAGAAAGAATGCTCTTCCACTTGTACTCTTTCTTTCATCAATGTTTCCTGCCCAATCAACATCAGTAAACACTTTCAAATCTAGATTAGCTCCAAATTTATAACACAATCCATAATCTTCAATGCCTTTCAAGTATCTCATGATTCTTTTGATTTTCATCATGTTATTTTCTCTTAGTTTTGTTGAAAATCTTGCTACAAAACCAATTGCAAGAGCAATATCTAGCCTTGTAAGAACTACATACTACAACTTTCCAATCATTGATCTATATAAGATTTGATCTACCTCTTTTGATTCATCATCCTTGGTAAGCTTTAGTCCATTACACATGGGGAGTCCCAACTGGTTTACAATCTTCCATACCAAAATTTTTGAGTATCTACTTGATGTATTTAGACTGAGTAATGTAGATACCATTCTTACTCTACTGAATTTGAAGACCAACAAAGAATTTAATCTCACAAAACATTGACATCTCAAATTCCTTGTTCATTTCATCTGAAAATTCTTTGCATAAATCATCATTCCCTATAAACAAAGTATCATCCCCAAATATTTTTGCCAAAACAATCTTATTATTTGGTTCTTCCTTGATATATAAGCTACTATTATCATTATTTCTTTGAAAACCAATCTGAATAAGATAGTTATGCAATCTTTCATACCATGCTCTAGGGGCTTGTTTCAAAGCATACAATTCTTTATGTAACTTGCAGACCATGTCCTTGTCTAGATCAATAAAACCTTTAGATTTTTTAGTGTAGACTTCTTCATCCAGAATACCATTGAGAAATAAAGATTTGACATCCATTTGATATACCTTAAATCCTTTGTGTGTAGCATATGCAAGTGAGGTCCTAACACCTTGTAGTCTTGCAACAGGAGAAAACGTCTCTCCATAGTCAATTCCTTCTTCTTGAGAGTAGCCTTTACGTACTAGGCTAGACTTGTTTCTTGATACCTTACCATCTTCATTCAACTTATTTCTAAATACCCACTTAGTTCCAATCACATTTTTATCTTTAAGCCTAGGTACAAGAGCCCAAGTTTTGTTCTTCTCTATTTGCTCTATTTTTTCATTCATAGCCTCAATCCAAATTTCATTTTCTAATGCATCTTTGACATTTTTAGGTTCAAAATCAGCAAGTAAACAAGTACCTTTTAACTTACTTCTTTTCATAGTACCTTTAGAGTAGTCTCCAATAATCTTATTTGGAGCATGATGTCTCCTTATATACTTTGCTAATATAGGTTCCTTGCCTTTTGACTGAGTTCCACTATCTTCATTTTGAATTTCAATTTTATGTTCTAGCTATTCTAGCTATTGTTCAAGTCCTTCAGACTTGGTAGGCATTGGATCAGTAGAATTTGAATGTGACTCAGGTTCCTTTAACTCAGTTTGAACTTTTTGCAACTCGGTGACTGAAGACTCAGGAGTAGAAGTTTCCTGATTGACAAATATATCTGACACTGTATCAAGTTCAATGAAAAAAAATCTCTTGTAATCTTATGGTTCCTTTTTTCTTTCTTCTTCAATCCTTTCTACAAACTCATCAACTTTCACATGTGCACTTTCTATGATTTTGTGAATAGACAAATTCAAACATCTATATGCCTTACTCTTGCAAGAATGTCCCAAAAATATGCCTTCATCACTCTTCACATCAAATTTGCATTTTATAGATTCTTTCAAAATGAAACATTTACTTCCAAATACTTTTAGGTAACTTACATTGGGTTTATAGCCATACCATAACTCATAGGGGGTTTTGAATGAGTCCTTCTTCAACTATACTTGGTTTAAAGTATGAACTGCAGTGTTGATAGCTTCCTTCAAGTATTTGATAGCAATGTTCTTTTCAATCATTAGAGTTCTTGCACAGTCCATGATAGATTTGTTCCTCCTTTCAGCTATTCCATTCTACTTGAGAGTTCCAGGAGCTAATACATGTCATTTGATTCCCGTTTCAATGCAAAATTTATTGAATTCATTGGAGATGAATTCACCACCTCTATCTGACCTCAACCATTTTAGTCTTCTCCCTATTTCCTTCTCTACTCTAGCCAAATATGATTTGAACTTCTCAAATGCTTATGATTTCTCTCTCAGATACATGACAGTCATCATTCTAGAGTAATCATTACCAAAAAGAATGAAGAACTTTTCTCTAGTATAACTCTCAATTCCAATAGGTCCACACAAATCATATGCACAATTTCCAAAAATTCTCCAGACTGATAATTCTTACTTTTAAAGCTAGTCTTTCCTATCTTACCAATTTGCCAATTCTTGCATAGACCAACCTTAGGTTTCTTTATACTAGGAATGCCTCCTACTTACTTGAATTTTTTTATTTTCACCAGATTATCAAAATTCACATGACATAACCTTCTATGCCATAACCAACTTTCTTCAACTTGAGAAATAAAACATGAACATTTAGCAAGCTCAAGATAGAACAATTTACCTTTAGTTTGTATGCCTGATCCAATCAACTTTCCTTTCTCATCTAGTAGTCTTGTTTTTCCATACATGAATTCCACTTTGAATCCATTATTGAGTAGTTGTCCCACACTCAACAAATTTTTTTTTAGTCCTTCAACCCAATAGGTATTATCACATACAAGCTCTTTGGTTAGTGAGATTCTTCCTCTTCCTTTTATGCAACAATGTTCATTATTACCAAATCTCACACTACCACCATCATAGTCTTCAAATTGTTCAAACTTAGTTTTATCACCAGCCATGTGATGAGAGAAACCACTGTCTATGATCCATGTATTGTTTTTTCTTACATGAGAGATAAGTGCTATTTTATCTTCCTCATCATTATCATATTCATCTTTCAAAACAATGTAAACAATCTCGTCTTCACTATAGTCAAAATCCTTAGAATCTTTAGCCATGAAACATGTTTTCTTACCTTTGTCCTTGAATGATTTAAAGTATTTATTTGCATTGCACTTGTGACCTTTCTTCTCATCCTTATTTTTCTTTTTTGGGCACCTAGCAGTAATATGAACAATTTCCTCACATTAAAAATAAATTAGAGGAACCTTACCTTTGTATTTCCCTTTGCCTCTAGAATATTTCCTTGCTAGTAGAGCTTCAACCACCTCAAGATCACTACCAAAACTCTATTCTGATTCTTCCTCACTTTCTGACCGAGATTCCTTTATCTTCTTGCCCTTTTCTTTGAGTGAAATCTTGGCTTCAAATGATGATTCAATGTTCTTGGAAGCTGGAACATAGTTGTCATAGTTATCTAGCTCAAATGCAGTCAATCTTCCTACTATGGCTTCTAAATTTATCTTATTATTTGCTTCACATCTTCTTTCTTGAATTGCAAAAACTCTAATTGCATAAATGGGAAGCAATTTTCTAAGAACTTTACTTACATTTTTTTCCTTTTTAATATCTCCTCTAGAAGCTTTGATTGCACTGATGCTTGCTTTTACTCTTTCAACATATTTAGCAATGTTCTCATCCTCTCTCATCCTCATTTGATCAAATTGTCCTCTTATACTTTTTGCGTTGGCTCTTCTCACATTATCATCACCTCCATAGATATCTTTCAGCTTGTTCTACATAGTGAAGGTAGTTTTGCAATCCTTGATATCATCAAATTCTTCATAACTTAGGGCTGATGCAATGTCTATCATCATGGTGTTATGAGTCTTGTTTTTAGCAATGTCATCGGTAGATAATGTACCATAAGGAGTCACATATTCTTCATCAAGATATTTCAATCCTGTATCTCCAATGGAGGCTAGATGGAGTCTTATGAGACCTTGCCATGTTGAAAAGGTATCCCTGTTAAGCCTTGGAATTTCCTCTTGTAAGACATTCTGATCTTTAGCTTAGATCCTTGAAATCCTTCCTACAAGTGCCAAAAGCTCTGATACCAATTGTTGGAAATATAGATGAAGTAACTGAGAGGGGGGGTAGTGAATTAGTTACCACAAAAACAAATCCATAGATCCCTTAGATGTCTTAAAAACTAGTTACTACTATCACTTAGTAGCCATAGAGAAAAATGTCATAACTCAGTAGATGTACTATAAGTTATTACTAATCTTTAAGCATTTACAAAGATTTAATATGCATGCATAAAAAAAATAACATGAACACAAGAGACATCATATTTAATGTGGAAACCCAATATGGGAAAAACCACCAAGTAACTAGCTACCAATGTTTACTCTTCTAAAGTGAGCCCTATTAGGATCCAACCCTGTTAAAGGTTACAAAACACATTGTTAGGTGTGACCTTGTTAAAGGATTTAATCACCCTACTAGGAGTGGCCTTGCTAGAGGACATTAGAAAAATTTAATAGAACTGTCCACCTTATTAGAGGATTTAGAAAATGGCTATTAAACCAACTTCATTATGAGATTTTGAAAATCATTGTTACAATGATGAGAAAGTAACAATGAGTTGACTTGAATGAGATACAACTAAGATTTTCTAGTACAGAACTTTGTTCTACTTTACTAGATCCTCTCTGATGGAATAAATCTTTGCTTCTCATCAAGGATATCTGATCCTTCTTCAAAATTCACTCACACTTTCCTCTTCACAATCAGTACACTTGCATGCTCGCTCATTCATCCATCCGTACTTTAGAATTCACAACTTCACCTTTTATTTATACCTTACAAATTATCAAGTCAGCTCATTTACAAGTTACAATTATCAATAATCATTATATCAGTCTGCTACATATATTACACGAAATAATTAAACTTTATTTCTCAAAACAATGAAATCCTTCATTGGCTGACCGTACTTGGTAGACACTATTCCAGAATCGATTTCAAGTGTTAACTAACTAAAGGTCAATGAACACTGCAAACTCTGCAAAATCCTTTGGAGATCGAGTGAACTCGATAAATACTAACTTTCCATTGTGAACCTTGTGAGCTCGGTAGAAACTAACTCCTGCCATAGAAACCTTTGACACTCGAGTGAGCTCAGTAGAAACTATTTCCACAGAGTAACTTCTAGGAATGCTTGGTAGACTCTATAATCTTATTTGTTGACCAATTGAGCTCAGTAGATACTGAGAATTGTGTTGCTGACCAACTGAGCTCAATAGACTCTATTTGATAATTGATATGAAATTTGTGTAACATCAAAGACAACACACAATTGAACAATTATATCCAATAGTGAAGGTTCAAGGAGGGGCAATGATTGTCTATATAAAAGGCATGCCCAATATTATTAGGCTTGCCTTTGATATAGAGACAATTAAAGTTGAAGATAAAGCCATGCTCATATTTTCTTATTGTTGATGATGTTGAAGATGAGTCTAGAGATTGTAGCCATTAAGAAATAAAGGCACATAAAAAGGTATTCACCTTTGAGATATTTGACTATCCTCATTTCTATATTTCTATATATTATTGATACTATCCATTGTGAATGACATTAAACCTTTTTTTTACTTTGACATAAAACATGTGTTCCTTTGTTCTAAAAGATATTCTTACAATAATTTATAGTTAAAATCATGAAAATTTCCTTGCTCTCAAGAATGAGAAACTTTGTTGAACCTATGCTTTGCATAATCTGTCATTTGGGTTTCTATTATTTGTTGTGTTAGCTCTTCTAGTAGTAAATTAGTATACAAACATAATAATTTTTTGATTGGTAGATGTTAACATAGGTCTAATAGGGTTTTATATCTTTTCATTTTGTCTATCACATGTAACTAATTATCTTAATTCCATGGCATAATCATATTTGTTTGTGGAATCATATCTGCTTCTTATTCATCTCTAGATGAGAAGAATCACATTTGTTTGCAAAATGAGTGCCATCATCCTATACTTTATCTTCCCAATGCCTCTCTTCATATAGCAGTAGAAAATTTGATGGAGAAGCAGAGTGTTGAGTTCAAGGATGTTTTCAATCTCTTTGATAGAAATTATAATGTTAAATATCATCTTATTTTATGTCATTAAACTTTCATAATTCAATTTATTAATGTTTGATAAAAGGATAATTCTATCATTAAATGTGTAGTTTAGTTTCTGGGATGAGATCATGTATAATTTTTTAGCATCAATGTTTTAGATCATATTCTATGATGCATAATTAGAATGAGAGTGCAGGAATGAAAGCTAGTATAATTTGTTGATGAGTTTGTTTGTATATGTTATTTGGGTATCAAGGTTATGCAACTAATTATTTCATTTATTCTAATTTTATAACATTCCTATGATGCATTATAGAATCTGATATCAAATGTTAATATTCAAAAGACTTACGCAATCAAATTTTAAAACAACATTCTTGTCTTAGGAGTTTTTTTGATTGTTGTATGTGATTGGGTTTGTTGGGTATTATTTTTCTTTGTAGGTTGTATTACCACAATGGGTAAACTTGCAACACTTATCAAGTCTTTGGGGAAAAATCCCATTGAAGCATAATTGAGAGACATGATTAGTGAAGTGTGTTGGTCATATTTTTTCCTCATGTTTTTATGAGTATGTCTCTCTAATTTTTCCTAGTTTTTATGAGCAAATTAGGGTTTGATTCCTTTTAAAATTGTTTTCCCTAAGAAAAACCCTAACTCTTATATTGCATATTGTGCCCTAGGTAATCCCTTTAGGTCGTATGCCTTTACTTTGGAGATTGAGCGAGAAAAGCATTTTTGAAATATTATATCTTTCTCAGATGCCTTTTAAAAAGTTTTCATTTTGTTTCACCTTTCCCCAAAAAGCCCCTCACCATCAGATTTATTTAAGATCTATGATGGTCATCTTGTTGTTATGGAAACCTACGGTCACTTTATCTCATGTGACATTGAAACCTCCCACAAAAGGAAAACATAGCGGGACAAAAGTGAAAATGGTGCTAAAATTTCTACCTATCATTAATGAACCATGTTAACACAATGGAAACTCGAATGCATCAGAAGAGCAGTAAATAAAGTCATAACGAGAACATGTCTTATTTTCACAATGCCAGATTTTTCAAGAATTATGGTGGTCACTATGTTACCACCAGAATGTGTAAGAGTTTCATTGGTAGCGACATGGTGACCTCCCACAAAAGGAAAACATGGTGAGGCCAACACTAAAAATGGGCATCAAATAGTTTCTTTATCATTTACTAAGTAGTGTCATTATTATGGAACATTAGAAGGCGCATTAAATAAGGTACCATAATGAGAATGTTCTCTTTCATGAGGCCAAATTTTGTTGAAATATATGGTGGTTGCTATGTCAGCACCAAAAATTATAATATTTTCATTGGTAGCAACATGGTGACCTCCTGTGAATTAAAAATATAGTGGACCTGATTTTAAAAAGTAGCACCAAAAGGGTTAACTATTATAAATGACTATGCCATCATGTCAAGGTGGTTTGATGTCACATGCTAGGTGGATTTGCACTCATAAAAGGATACATTTTGATTAAAACCATCAGATTGAAAATGCATCAATGGTAGGTGCCATGTCACTATGGAAACCTACTCAATATTTAGTGCAACATGGTGGCCAAAGAAAAAATAGAAGGACCCACCACAATTGCAAAACACTCATAAAATACACATCATTAGATTATTGATGAATCAACAAAGGATGCTATGTCACATGCAAAAGTTGCTTGATGTTAATGTATAGTGACATAGAGAGAGTATGACATGTGTCTGCAAGTGCCAGTGGGTCTAGAATAAGTTGAAAGAAATGGAAGGAAAGACTTATGTGGAGAAACTTGATTGGATTAATTGCCAACCTAGCAAATTGAAAATGAGTCACTCATGATTTTATCCCTAGATCATTGGGTTCTTTTATAATTGATAGTGTGTTTTCAAAATTAGAAGGTGGTGCCACCTTGTTTCTCCTTACAGTTCATTTATGAAAATTGAAAGCTCCCTATGTGAACTAGAACCAGAGATATATTGCAAAAATTTTCCATTTCTTCTCTATGCAAATGAATTTTGGGATTACAAAAAGCTAAGAGACAATTGAAGAATTGTTCCTCACACATTTGAATTTGGAAAATATTTTCAATATCCACCATTTTGTTGCAGAATTTTGAGAAGGATAATGAAGAGTCAAGTAAGTGTCTAAATCTATTAGATAGTGAAGAGTTCTAGTTTTTTTGTGTCACTAGTAAACATGCCTCCAAAGAAAGTTTTCTCAAGATAGGTAGATTATGCAAGTAGGAATGTACATGATGACCTTCTTGAATTATTGCCTAAGTCTACAAATGAGTCTGCCTAGATGAAAAGATAATTTCTATAAACCCTAGGCTCAAGATTGTGGATGACTTATATGATAAAGGGAATTGGGTTAGGGATGCTACCACTATTAAAACAAAGCTCCATCTTTTTAAGAAGTGGTTCTCAGAAAGAAAATTATTTGCTCCCCATGGAAACATTTCAAATTTTGATTTGGGAAAACTAGTGGTCCCTAGTGTTTTTATGGATTCTGACATACTAATAGCCATTGCCCAAAATTATGACCTAGCAGCCTAGGTAGTGAGAAGAATGGATTGGGTATGCCTAGTAAGAATAAATCCTAAAGAAATTTGAGAAGTTTTTGGTCTAGAACCATTTTTAGATTATCATGTAACCATTGACCTGCCAGGACTAGAGAAAGAATACTTATCTAAGAAGGATAAAATTAGATAGGGTACATTGAGAGCACACATGGGTTCAATTGGGAAATTTTCAATAGTTACATCATCTAACTAAAGAGTCCTTTAAAAAGCAATTTTTTTTCTTTTAGGACCATAGAAATATATATGGCTCTGTGTAGGGTTTTTAGTGAGGATGAGGAAAATTTTGTGCCCATAAAATTTATGTATATGTTGATTCGGATTTCCTTTTTTGGTATTGATATTATTTTTGATTTTGCATCCTATATAGCAAAGGAAATTCATATAGGGTTAGTTGGAATTGCGAAGAGCGAGGTGGAAAAAACTTTTGACTATTATTAATTGTTAATGTACATGTTCCTATTTAAAGGGGTTACATATTTCCAAAAGGAGATGGTTTTAAACTAAAAGTATGAAGAAGAAGATCTGCCAGCCCAATTGTGGTGTGCAAACATGACCTAGGATGCAAAGGAGGCCAACTTTGTTAGATTTGATAAGTATTTTGCCTCTAGTTTAAGATGCTTCATATTAAGGGACAACCCCAGAATTTCCAAGGCAATGATGGATTTTATCAAACTCATGGATAATCCTTCTGATTTGGAAGTATCATATAATTGTGCAGATATCATACCATACCCTGTTTCAATAGTTTTTAGGGTTTATGGTTTCCAAGGGACTCCGCATGTACTACCCCACTAGGTGCCTTTGAAGATAGGGATAACTATGATGTTGTGGTAGCTAGGAGGATTGGAGGAAGCACAATTGGCTAGAAGAAATAGAGGCTCAATTTTCAAAACTTGTACTGTGGCCCACCATTTCATAATCACAAAGTGTGGTTGGTTATTCTTGTATAAATTCCTAGACCAATACAAGATGGTTGTGTCTCATCCCCATTTTTGTGACACTAAAGGATTTTTTGATGTGTTTAGAAGAAGAGCTAAAGTGGGTGGAAAATACCACCAATTCTATTTCCTTGAAGATATAATAAGGAATGAGTTTTCTCTATAAGAGCAGGAGATAAAAAGGAAAATTGGAGAGTTTATTTTAGAGTTTTGGAATTCATTCATTATTTTGATAATAATTACAAGCCTCTTGTTGATTCAAAAACAAAGGCAGATAGATTTAATAAACTCATGACTACTTTTTCTAAAATTGTGGAGGTCATGAATGAAAAGAAACTATTCTTTATTAATTCTTTTCCAAACAAAGCCAAAGAGGTCATGAGGAGGTTATCTTTTACTCCTACAGCAAGGTTAGGGTAGTTGATTATTCAAAATAG
Organism: Cupressus sempervirens; assembly: GCA_028749045.1. NCBI lineage: Eukaryota > Viridiplantae > Streptophyta > Pinopsida > Cupressales > Cupressaceae > Cupressus > Cupressus sempervirens. The sequence continues at coordinate 134,120,115 of CM053790.1, forward strand.
ACCTGGCTACAATGTGACCCAAAATAAAAGAACCACTGTAGATAAAGGAAAATAGATTATGGGATCAACTAGTGTAGTTCTTGAGGAGAGACTTGATGAACCCTTGCCCAAGAGGAAAAAAATAATAAAGGAACAAACATGTTAGATTGAGGAATATTCACCTACTCAGTCCCCACTACAAATAGGAGATGAACAGCTCACTAGGGAGCAAGTTGAACAATTGGAATCCCAAGGGGGAGTGTTCATTACTCAATTAGAGTTAGAAGAGGGAAATCCTTAGGAACCTCCAATGCCAAGCCTTGAATTAATAGTGGCAGACTACAAAGGAAGAGAGTTGGACCTTGTAATGGGATAGGCTAGCCATGAATTCATCTCTGGTGATAATTTTGTCAAATCCAGAGCCTTCTACCAATTTGCTTGGAGAACAAACATGGGAATGTTTGAAGAAAGATGTAATAAGCTTAAAATAGAGCATCTAGAAATGGAAGAGGTAGATGTTCAAAATTAGATAAAGGAAGAAATGATGCAATAATTCAAAAGCTTGACCCCTAAAGAAGGGAGACAAATGATAAAAAGCATCTGGTGTTTTGCTGCTACCCAATTGGGATACTATTGATGCTTTGGTTTTTAACTCTATTGTAGACAAAATAAGTAAAGAGGATCAAGGGAAGAAAGAAATGAAAGGTGCCAAATTTAGTGAGGACCAGGCTACATTGGTCATTTGGTTAGTGAGGAAAGGATCTAGGATTGGCTATTCCTAGCCTGATGATACTGGGTTGATTTTGTATAATTTGCACATTTGGGTGTTGGATCAGCCCACTTTACCTTAGCCTAAACTTTAAGAGATGAAAAGGAAAGGTTGGAGTTACAAGATAGGTATGAGAAGGTTCAAGATGCATACAATAAAGAAGTTTAAAAAAGAATTGAACTTGAAAATAAAGTGATGGGATGATACACTAGGCCAAGAATCACCTACCCTTTCCCACTAGTGGAGCCTTTTAAATCCACTCCTCTCATTGAGATCCCAGACACACCACAAAGGCCACAATATTATACTGCAGAAGATTTTGAAGAAGAAAAGAGAAAATTGTGGGCATTACATGTGGAACTGAATGTATGATATGAAGATAAACTATGAAAGGCCCTCATGTATTTAGTTGATAAAATTGATTAGCCCTCATTTTATGAGCAACTAGCAAAGATAGTAAATATATGGGATGAAATAAAGGCAAATGATGAAGCCTTGAAACCAATTGTCAACAAGTGGACCAAGAGGAGAAAAGAGGTCACCTTATTATGTTTTTCCTGTCATAAATTTATCACATGAACATATAGAAAATACTTATGATATTGCCAATGATCTTTTAGAATTTGATCATAAAAGAGTTGAGTTACAAAGGAGAATTGGCAGTTATTTGACAAGTACAAAATTGTTAAATTTGATTTGTTTCCACATGCTTTAGATAAAAAGAATAAATTGAAAAGTAAGGAGGAATGGACCCAAGAATTAGATGACCTATTTTTTCATACAATGAATAGAGTCATAAATGAAAGAGAAAATGCATGTTAGGCATCTACTACTAAAGAAATTGTAAAAGTTCAATTATTCTTTGATTCTTTAAAAAAAGATTTTATTCAAATTGACAAAATTGTTGAATATGTGATTAAGAATCATCATGATATTCTACAATTTAATTGGCCAAATGACACAGTTTTTGACAAGTGGATGGTAGATATCACTCATGGTGAGTATTTAGAAGATGCTAAAATGGATGATGATGAGGAAATGGAACAAGATGAGGTACACATAATTGACACATTAGCAAGAGATCAAAAAGAAGAAGAGGAAAAAAGTGAGCAACCAATTGCATTTGCTAGCATAGAAATCCAAACTTATGACTCAGTAGAACAGAAAATAGATATAACTATTGTCTTATCAGTTCATGATGATATACATGGAGAGCCTTGAGTGGAAGTCAGTCTGCAATAAGCAAAGCCAGATATGTCACAATCAATCCCATTGGCTACAACCTCCAAGGAGCAACAACAATAATAAGGCCAATCATCAAGTTTTTCATTCAAAAAGAAATGTAACAAAAGATTTAACAAAAAATGGTCCCACCAAAAGGTATTATGATGTAAAGTTTTTCTTGTTGCACATTTATTTGTCTTTTATGACAGTAGCATTGTAGATATTTTTCTATCTTAAGGATAGTTGGCAGTTCTCCATGCATGAAGCTTGTTGCATCTCATGCTATATAAATTAGATTCCAAGGCTAGAGGAAGGTCCAAGTCATTTACAATTTTAGTATTATTTAGTATTGTTCGGTCCAATTTCTTGGTGCAAACTTTATGATGTTTTCTCTGCAAATATCTGAAAATACATTGATGTTATAGGGTTTGATGTCTTATTTTGAGTCATTTTGCTATTACAATTGTTATACAATTTTCAAAGGAAATTAATACAAAAATGAACTATCCCCATATCTTTTCTTCCTAAACCTTGTCTCCATTTTTATTGCATGGTTATCTTAAAATTGTATGAGCAAAGTTTGTTCAATTGAATACAATTAAATCAAATTGTATGTCATTTCACTATTGATTTTAGTTCAAATGAATTAAGTAAATGCTTCAGTGAAGTTGATAGGATTTCTAAGGTAATAAGAAGGATGTGTATAAGAATGAGTTTTAGTGAGAATTGTTGATAACATTGATTGTAATGCAGCTAATCAGGTATGAAAATTGGATAGACTCTGAATCCTAATGGATGAGGCACTAATCTATTAGTTCAGTCTACAGATGGAGAAACTATGAATGAGAATTAAACTTAAAATCAAATCAAATTAGTTTTATTTTCATGTTTGAAGAGTGTCAAATCTGGTTAGTGCTTATTTACATTTAACCTCTAAGTCTTAGTTAGCTACTATTTCCCCGAATTACTTGTAAATCTAAGAAGAATTGTGACCAATCTACTATAAGGGATGTGTATTGTTATTTAATGTCATGGAATAAGTTAAATATGTGTATAGTATCATGTTATATATATTTCATCCCTCAAGTGCACCTGCCTTGGTTTTGCAGAGCCTAAATGGTAGAAAATTTCATAGATTTTGTTGGAGTTGGGTCCAAATTTGAAGCACATATAATTGTTTATAGAAATTAGCCAATCCTTAGGTTTTTTTGATCTTTTTATCTTGGTATTAATTTTTTTTTTCTTAATAGTGTAAAAATACCAACAAAGTGAATGTTGATGGCAATGAAAATATCGATTTTAGTGAGGTTTTGAATCTCATGACAAGGAAACTGAAGGTATGTTAGTGGGAAAATGTGATTTATGATTGCATGTGAGGACATCCCTGAAAAGAAAAGGGTAAAGATGGCAAGATCCAAGTTGAAGGGGGCAGCCCTAACTTGGTGGAATTTCATCTAGATAGAAAGGGTGAAGAATGGAAAAAGCATGATCAATTCATGTAATAGAATGATAGCTTTGATCAAAGAAACCTATGTACTTGAGAATTATGGGGTACAACTCCATTGGAGGAAGCAAAGTTTGAAACAAGAAGACATGGACGTAGGCACATACACCGAGGAGTTCCTAAAACTATGTATGAAGACCAATATAGCAGACGATGAAGAGGAGAAATTGGCAAGATACATGAATGTCTTGAAGGTGCCCATTCAAGAAGAACTCAGCCTACATTTCCCTACCTTAGTTAATAAGTGCTATCAAATGGAACTAAAGGTAGAGGAAAAATGGAAGAGAAAGAAAGATTTTGGAAAAGGGAAGAACAATGATAGTGGGAAGAATTTTAGAGGCAAGATCAATTCTTGGAATAAGGGACAAAGTAGTGGCAACAACAACATCTCTAACCAAGGAGACAAAGAAAATAGTGACTCTAATGCAAGGGGAAACTATAGAGGAAGAAGACCTTTCAATAGAGGTAGAAAAAATGAAGGAAGAGGCAATGGACCTTTGAAGTGTTTCAATTGCAATAAAATGGGACATCATGTAGGAAGATGCCCAAAGAAGAGGAAAAATAACAATCAAGGTGAGATGAGAGTAGCATTTTTCCAAGAAGATAAGAAAGAAGACAATATTGATGCTAGAGAATTGGAACCGGAGGAAGGAGCATGTTTGATGAGGAGACGAGTCCTCCTTCAAGTGCCACAAACTCAAGAACCTCCATAAAGGAAGAACCTCTTTGGGACAAAGATCAAGTGTCAAGGAAAGGTATGTAATGTTCTTATCAATTCTAGTTCAACTAATAATCTTGTGTCATGTGAAATGGTACAAAAGTTAAATCTTCCTAAGAAGCCACACCCTTACCCCTATCATGTGTCATGGTTAGCCAAAGGCCAACAAACTCTAGTCATAGAATAATCCTGGGTAGAGTTTTCTATATCTAATTTTAAGGACAAAGTCCTTTGTGATATAGTTGAGATGGATGCCTCACACATCCTTTTAGGCAGGCCCTAGCAATTCGATGTTGATGTCATACACAATTTTAGGAAGAACACCTACTCAATCACCAAAGATGGGAAGACCTTCACTATGAAGCCCCTACCTAATAACAAGTTTGAAAAAGAGCCCACTGTGATTATCAAAAGATAAAAAGAGATGTTGAAAACCTTGAAGGAGTCTAATATGGAGTCATTTTTTCTAATTTCAAAACCCAAGGATAACATTAGGTCTGATCAAAAGGAACCTATACCAAAAGAGATTCTTAAATTGTTGCAAAAGTTCAAAGATGTCACTGCTAATGACTTGCCCACTAGTCTTCCTCCCATTAGGTATATTATCCATCAAATAGACCTTATACTAGGATCATCCTTACCTAATAAGGTACCATACAAGATGACACCATTGTAGCATGCAGAGATTGCAAAACAAGTTACTGAATTTTTTGAAAGAGGACTCATTCAAAAGAGTCTTAGTCCTTGTGTCGTACCTTCATTGTTGGCCCCTATAAAGGATGGAAAATGGAGGTTATGTATGGATAGCAAGGATCTAAAAAAAATCACCATTAGGTATAGGTTTCCCATGCCAAGGATAGAGGACTTATTGGATCAATTATGAGGTGCTTGCTACTTCACCAAGATAGACTTGAAGTTTGGTTACCATCAAATCAGAATCAAGCTAGCAGATGAATGGAAGATAGCATTCAAGACAACTGAAGGTTTTTTTGAATGGTTAGTAATGCCTTTTGGTTAAAGCAATGAACCTAGTACTTTTATGAGTCTTATGAATGAGATATTCATAGATTTTATTAGAAAATTTGTTTTAATCAGATATATCATATTTGTACAAAGATGGAGGGCACATATCATACTAATTATTCTGAATATCTGATTCAGAATGGGCTTCTCTTAAAAGGAGCACAATTATGCATCCCAAAGTGCTCAATGAGAGAAAATATAATAAGGAAAAAATATTGTGGTGGACTAGGAGGTCACTTTGGCATTGACAAAATAGTAGAGATGGTAAAAAGGAGTTATTTTTGGCCCAAGTTGAACAATGATGTTAGGAAGTTCATTGAGTCTTGTACTATTTTTCAACAAGCTAAAGGAATAACAAAAAATCAAGGACTCTACCAACCCTTACCAATCCCTTCAAGGCCTTGGGAATCCATATCAGTGGAATTTTTCATGGGACTACCCAAAACAAAGCAAGGTTATGATAGTGTATTTTTCATAGTGGACAGATTCAACAAAATGGCCCATTTTATGTCATGCAAGAGCACAAATGATGCATCTCACATAGCCAATCCCTTCTTCAATGAAGTAGTTTGGATTCATGACTTTCCTCAGACAATAGTATCAGATAGAGATGTGAAATTTCAAGGGCACTTTTGGAGGACACTCTTCAAGAAGTTGGGTACAAATCTAATATATAGTTTTTCCTATCAACCTCAAATATATGGGCAAACCAAGGTTATAAATAGCTCCCTAAGATGTCTAACTAAGAAATATTCACAAAGTTGGGATACCATACTGCCCCAAATAGAGTTTTCCTTCAATGACTCCATAAATAGGTCAGCTAATACAACTCCTTTCCAAGTAGTGTATGGTTTGCATCCCAAGGGACCATTGGATCTAATGGAACTTCCCTCTGATTTTAGAATCAATGCACAAGGCCAAGAATTAGTAGAACTCATCAACAAAGTGCAGCAGCAAGTGAAAGACACTTTGCAAAAATCTATCTTGAAGTAAAAAGAAAATGTTGACAAAAGAAGGAAAGAGGTACACTTCCAAGTAGCAGACAAAGTTTGGGCATTCCTAAGGAAGGAAAGACTACCTAAGGTTAAGTACTCAAAGTTGAAAATAAAAAAGGTGGGACCCTACAACATACTAAAAAAATAGGTGATAATGCCTATGAGATATCCCTTCCTACAACTTTGCAAATTTCTCCAATTTTTAACATTGCAGACCTTAGACCATACAAAGTTGTAGCAATTTCCAACAATAAGTAGGGTAAGGACACAAGCCTTGAGGATGAAGACTATGTCACTAATCTTCCACAAAGAAAACTAGTGGAAATTGAAGCCATTTTGGAATCCAAGGTACTCAAGCAAACTAGATCAAGGAAGCACATGCAATACTTAGTCAAATGGAAGAGCCTCCCAAATATTGATGCCACATGGCTTACTAAAGATCAAATACAACAACATGGTACTTCGGTGGAAAACCTACTCTACAAAAGGGACCTAATTTTTCAACATATAGGGGAGTATGGTGTAGGAGCACCCACTCTACCTTCAACAAACACCATTAGAAGTTCAAACTAAGGTCCTTGTGGCCTCTCGTCATGCTTAGGCTGATTTCACATTTCCAAGATTGGCATTTTATGAGCCCTTGGTTTAACTATTGGTCATTTATGATACCATATGCTAGGCATAGGTATTTTCTTGTGTTTTTTCATGTTTGGATTCATTAGGATCATAAAAATAAGGTTAGGAACAATTTTGGTCACTAGATATGCAATATTGCAAAACATGTAAAAGTTGCTCTAAAAGTGTCAAAGCAACTTCTTAAAAAGTTGTTAAAACTTGTAAACTCCCTTCCTAAATGGCTAGCTGGTTCAAACCAGTCATATAATCATTGGGAGAATCCTATATAAGCCATTATAGGTGGGTGATAGGATATAGTTGTAATTTTGGCATTGAAAGCAATAAAATCAACACGTCCTTGCAAAACACGTGTTGCAGACCCTAGTATGGAATTAAATAGAAGGAAGGACATGTCTCAGTGGTTTTAGAACTTGAAGGGTTGAATCTAATTTCATTTTATCCAAGTCTCATGTTTTTATCGGCCATAGTTTGGAAGTTATCCAATTTTCTTGCTTGCTGCCTAGGAATCAGCCTAAAAATCAACATCCTACTAGGGCTAGGTTATTTTGGCACATTCCACCATGGGAGATTGATGCCCTTTGGTGGAATGCAAGGTGTAACAATAAACCTTCAGATTATGCAATTTATTTTCCAAAATATGCAAGGAGGTAAGTTTGCCACCATACCCTAGGTGTGCATTATGAATGGTACACCAATCAACAATTACAACAGCCCCTTCTAGATTGAGTTTTTGGATTTACCAGAGGCTAGGATCTTGGAATATTGTCTCTTTTAATTTCCCCCACATGTAATAATAGTTTTATTGTGTTTCTCCTTTGTAGAAAGTATACCTATAGTGCAAATGGAGCCCTAATTAGGCCTTCAAATTCGGTCTAACGTTGTAAAAACAACAACTTGTGTTCCTCTCCATGCTTGGGCACTTTGGCATGTTTTATAAGACCTAGAAGGGTATCCAAATCCTTGGTCAAGTCACCACATCCTTTGGAAGAATCCAAACTTATATCTCTTTCTCATTCTAGGAGGGCTAGAAGCCAATTTATTGGTTTTTCAAAGAAACTACATGCTATAAGTTGTCTTTGGTGAAATGAATCATTGTTTCATGTTTTTTAGGACCTAAATAGGCCTATCAATGATTGTAGGCCACCCCTAGTCTTTGGATCTAGTTTTTGGGGTTTGATCCCTCTTTTGGCTAAGGGAATCCATTAGTGCATATTGAGTTTTTGGTGCTTAGAACTCTTATAAACCTAACGATTAGGTTACCTTGTCTTGTGGGATTGTGATAACCTTTGTACATGCCCATCTCCATACCTGTGATAGGTATTTGACACTAGGACCCTTCACCTTGGATGTTGAGGGAATTTATGAATTCTTACCATTCCTTCTTGTTCGAAGACTTATGCTGCCTACTATTGCATCAGTATTGAGGATTAATTTAATAACAAGTTAGTAGGAGAAGCCTCTACTATAGTTCCTAAACTAATAAAAATTTCCAAAAAGGTGTCTGAAGAAATTACCATTTATGAAAGATGGGCAATGGAGATTGGATTTCAAAGATGGAAAACATAAATATGGCCATTGAAAACAAATACAATAGGTTTAAGAAATGACCACTCTTAATTATTATGTCATTGTGAACTTTAAGGATGTGAGTATTCTGGAATATTATGTAGTTAACTAGTTAGTAAGAAATGACCATCCCAAAGTATTACATTGTTCAAATAAAGTTAATGTTTGTTTATCAATTTAACAAATGGATGGAGTATCAAGAGGATTGGTAAAACTGTAATTTAAACTTCATTTTTTAAATCATTTAAACTACATTTGACTATTTAATGATGGGAAAAAATAGCTTTATAAAGTTTATCCTCATGTGGGGGTTACTTTTAATTTTAGAAGAAAATAATCATCAAGTATGGGTGAAAATATCGTAAATAATGCTCTAATCTTAAAAAATAAATCTTTTATTTTAATATTTCTAAATTGTTGGGATTAGAAATATCTATTAATGATCACAAAAAATATAAAAAAGAAGTTAAAAAATTGTTTGTACTCAAATTCACGTCAAATAGACCAACCAAAATTGAAATGGTCGATGAGAACGAAAATCATCAAACAAAGAAAAGACTAAGAAAAACTAAACTAGGAGAACATATAAAACTAAGAGATCTAAAAGTGTAAAAACTAAAATCACAAAATGAACAACTAAAACATTTTTGTAAATAATAGAAACTAAATTAGTAAAGTTCATCCATCTGAGGAAATCCCTTCTTCAAACCTACATGTGCATTGATTAGTCAACATAATAGATTTCATCTTGAAATCTTGCCCAACCTTCCAATGTTTGTGATTCTTAATTGACCCATTTTTCTTGAGGCTTTTCTTCTTCCTCCACTTCATTTGAACAATATTCACTTTGGAAACCATCCAAATTTTTATCATAATTATACTTGAAAACCCATTCTTAATCTTCATTTATATTGGTATCAAATGACATTTCAAAAACATAAAAAATGCCAAGAATTATTTTCAAAAATCTTATATTTCTTTTCATATTACTCAATCTTAGCTCCTCAAATTGTCATCCTCACCCTGTAAACAAAAAATTTATTCTAGTAGGACTGGCATAAGTACTTATTCTAATTTGGTTTCCAATATTTGGTGATCTATCACAAAATTTTATAATTATTGATAATCCATAGGAAAAGGGATTGTAATTTTATTTTTTAATGTTTAAAGTTGCATTACAAAGGCCTTGTAGGTATTTCTTTTCAAAAGTTACTATCAAAGACTTATTCTTCTATAACTTTAATTTCTCCTGGCATTGAAATTGACATAAGAAAGTGGGAACAAGTGTTTAAATTGTGGGTATGTAAATAATTGACATTTAAAATTATTCTTATGGCATGAATAATTAAACAATGTTTATGCTTTGATGCCTCTTTGAATATTCTAAAATCTATAATAGAGTCATTGAACATCACATGTCTCTTGGGAAAATTGAGCTAAATAAGGACAATCTTTGCAATATCTCCTTCCTTTGATAATCTTGATGTGGATTACAAGACTATAAAACTAAAATTGATTAAAACTTTTTATAAGAATAGTGGCTAAAGAAAAGGTATACCATGTAGAGAAACAAAATGTTACTACAAATATTGAATGCATCCTCAAAACCTAAAACATGATTGAGACTTCATGTTCTAACTCCTCATGATGAGTTTGGTAGATTAGAAGAAGCTTGCAAAAAATAAATAACCACCCTAGAATGAAGCTTACCGCCCACAAAATGTCCTCTCATCTTCTATATGAGAGAAGGTTATCCATTTCATCACCTTAAAAGAGATCATATTAATTTCTATAACAATGTTTCTATCACACCTTGCTAAAAACAAATATGTCATTATTATCACCAATTGAGGGGTTTATTATATCCCCTCACAAAACTAGAGGATCTTTTATAATCGATCTTACAACTAATAAACCAACTTTAATCCAAAGTAGGTGTTCAAAATATTTCCTATCAAAACTTGATATCCTTTTCAAAAATATCGCATTATTATCATCTTTCCCTCAAAGAAAGGTTGTTGCTTTAGCCTAAGATTTTGGGAGAAGTGATTGTTTCCTCACATTTCGTTGGCATCAAAAATTAAAAATATTTATTTTATCTTTTATATAAATGATAATTATCCCCTATTAATACTATCCTTTGTGATTCCCTTTTTTATAGCCACATGACTTGACCATTTAATTCAAATGATCTATTTTTATTCTCCCCAACATCTCCAAATTGTCAATGATTTGTTTTTGAGAAAAAATTCTTTGATTAGTCACCTCACAACCTTGCTAATTTAAATGGTATTCTTCTTGTAATTCAAAAAAAAAAAATCTCCCTTAATCTATTAAGAAAATTGATAGGAAACCTTTACCATTTAGTTGATTGCATTAGCTAATTCATCTTCTAATGTGTTTCCTTCTCTACAAATATTTTTTATCATCACACTTCCTAGTTTTTCAACCAATTTTAAAACTCTATTAAAAAATGCAACCTCCAATTTGGAGTCTTCCTTATTCTGTAAGCATTTCTAGTATTAGACAAACCCTCTTCTATTTTAATCTATTTCAAATCTATTTCTAAAAATAAAGCTAATTCTTCTACAAGGGATTTCAATTCTACCATATTATTAGTGTTAATCTCCAAAGGCTTTTACAATCTTGCAACTATCTTACTATTATGTGAACGAACAACACATCCTACCCCTAAGATCCCTAGAATACTTTTTGATGCTCCATCAAAATTTATTTTGAACTAACATGTTTTTAGGACACCATCTACAATATTCTCGATCCTTTTATTCTTAAATGATTCTCTTTCCCAAAAAATGTGGGGATTATGAGTTCATATCGTTCTTCCACATTTTCTCATCCCAACTAGTATAATAGATTTCTTTGTTCCTATAAGAATACAAAGATGAGTTCATAAATTATATAGGAGTTTCTTTATTAATTTATCAATATTTTTCACTCCATATATTTCCTTTCAAATATTCCTCAATCTATTACCTTCCATATTTCTCATAATGAAGTTGAAATAACCAAAAGGTTACCAAATAAGCTATGATTGTTTATCCTTAACCATGACAAGATTATCATAATATACTTGGTAATGTTGTTAACGAGCTCAATTTATCACTTAACTATTGAAAATATTTTTGTGTAGAGAGACAAGTTAGCAACATGTAATCAATAGCCTCTTCATTATTGTTGTATAAAGATCACACAAATAGGTATTGAAAACCAATCTTTTTCAACCAATATACTATTAATATCTTACCATGTAGATCTCTCCATGCAAAGATACCTACTTTTGGCATACATAATTTATTATAACAATTAATATATTGGAATTTTTTTTATCATTCATATCTTGTTGTTGTGAAACTATCTTATACCCATATTTGTCATTATAAATTCTAGCCTTACAAGCATTCCATATGATTTCATCATTGCATTTCTTAAAGGAAGGTAGATTATTTTTCAAAATTATTATAATTTCATCATTTTCTTATGGTGATAAATTTAACTCTTCATTTCACTTGTAAAAATAATTAGGATCTGAAATAATATGATTTCTTATGTGGAGTGTGCATGTTTGTTTAAAAATATGATTGATTTTGTCCACTTATATTTGGTTGCTTATAATTGGGTAACGACTTCAAGGGTCATGCTAGAATAGATCTTTCCTTCCTTGACAACTGATTTAATATAATATCATTACATCTTGATATAACATTTCACATCTGAGATCCCCTTGAGAAATTGGATATTTTGAATATTTCTTCACCATTTCAATTCATTAGGCATTTTCCTTTTTGATAATCCTACCCACTTAAGCCTTAGTTCCTTGGAGATTTAAAAAAATAAATTTTCTTATTTAATTCTTTATCGATCTACCATGTAATAGATTCTTAATTTCAACTCATCCATACTTAGTTCTGCATATTTTATCCCAAGAAATAAGAGCATATTTTTTCTTCAAATTTGCACCTTTCTAAAAAAGGTTCTCATTTCTTCACTAAATTTGAATAAGCCCCACATGAAAATGATATGCATGACATTTAAAATAAATTATGATTACTAACAAGGTTCCATAGTTAATTTGGCTTGCTAGAAATAGTAAATTTGAGAAAAGTGAGGCTAGTAGGATTGAAAATCATTATATCATTTACACTATTGAATAGTCATTAAGACATTAACATTGAATCAATTGAGAAGATCAAGTGATTATGTCTATACTATAATACATGCTAGAAATATGTTCATCACTAATGTCACAACTTATGGGGTACTAGGATTCTATGTGAAGGAGAATTGATTGCTTAGTACTAGGATGTAATATGTACCAACTTGTGTGGTAGAGGTTATTAGATGATTTCACAATCATATATTCAAGACTATATTTTGGTTCTCTTTGGTTTAAGTGATTTTTTTGGGTATTTTGATATAAATAATTACAATGTGTAGATATAGTTTAAAATAAGTAGCATTGGAAATATTGTCATTTGATGTCAAAAGGCAAGAATATTAATTGTCACTCATGTCAATTAGAAATATGAAAAATATTGTAACTCATGTCGAAAGGTAAGTTGTGACAAATTGATGGAGGAATGTTTGGCACTATGATAAACGCATCATGATATAAATATGCAAAATATTTATAATAATGGTAGGATGTTTCCCTCAAGGTGTCATCTCAATTGACGAAGACTTAAATGCCAAAATTAAAAGAGCCAACCACTCTTATTTTGATACCATTCTTTTATTAAAAAATATTGAATGAAAATGCATATTGGTTTATTTAAAACAAATTCATTGGGATGGACATCCACACTAGGCAAACAAGATTAAACAATTAAACATAATCATATGTTGTTTGGGCCAACCTAGTGTTGCAGAAGCATCCTAGGTGTGAGGGCAATCTTGCATCACCCAAAAATATTTTAATTTCATCTTGTATCTTTTTAGTTTCAAGCTTTTCTATGTTAATTTGGTCTAATAGACAAGAGGGTTACAATTTTTAAGAATTTTCTATTTTTAGTAAGTTTTCCATACGAGCTTGGAATGTTCTAATTTTTGTCAAGAATGTTTGTTTCAAATTATAAGCCTACCATAAAAAGCTCATGGCTCCAACTTCCATATCAAAGAAGTTATTGTAGATTTTCGGTGGAAAATTTCATAGAAATATCTTTGAACTCATATTTAAAGTTCTTAGAGGCCCTAGAATGTGATCAGACATTAGTTGAATGGTGGTTCACATCTCAAGAATTGTAGTTCAGGATTTGCCCTTTTTGAAAAGTGGTTATAATAGTCAATTGGAGCTATGGTTTGTGAGTTATGATCTTTGGAAGTTTGGTTACCTTACTCATGCTCATAAAAATTAAGTTTGTAATTCTTTTGAGCTAACTCTAATGTAATAAATGTAACTTATGTAATTTGGGGTTTGTCAGCCTCAATGGTTAATTTTGAGAACCTTCCTAGGCGGCATAAAATTTTTTATTTAAGAAAGGCTTGTAGGATTGTTTAGGACAGTTCTGGATAGCTCTAGGTATTGGTTCATAGTTTTGCCTTGCAAATTTTAGTAATGAAGGCGCCTATGTGGGTTAGCATATTGTAATCCTAAATTTTGTAATTCTATATTTGTGGTGATAATAGAAAGCCCATATCTTATTCTCGTAAATTATTATTGTTTCTTTGCTTTCTGTTATGTGTTTGTGATATTAAGGGGAGCACCCTTCATCACCTACTTGAAAGGTGTCATCTCTTGGTGGAAGATACATTTTGCAAGGTATATAAAAAGAAAGATTTAGGTTTATTTGTTAAAGAACTAAGGAATATATTTCATAATCATAAGTATAGTGAAGAGCATATATATCAAGAGTAGATACAAAACATGCTTATGATTAGATCTAAAGGGAGTTTATGAGAAGATTATCGAAGCATGTTAGAACAAATATTTTGGAGCATATTATAGTAGACCTTTAGGCATATTACATTATACTTACACAAAGATCAGATAATAGGTTTTTCGCTAGAAAGGTAACACACATACCTTTGTAGGACATATTTTTCAAAAATTATTTTCTCTCATTTTCTATTTTTCACAAAGCTTCAAACAAAGACTTGTGAAATGGCCCAACAACATATTTTCAATAAAAATACAAATAAAACATCACAATAAACACAATATATATTAAAAGTATAGTCACTAGAAAGCTTATTCAACATAGAGAAATCTAGTGTATTTAGTTGTAAAAAAAAAACCTATTTTCTCCTTATTTGAGCCCTCAAAGGAAAAAAAATTGACAAAAAATTTAAGAAATTTGTAAAAATTTGTATTTAGGGGGCTTTGAATGAAACCCCCTTCATTCGAAGCCCCTAGTTGTAGAATGTATCTAACACCAAGGGGGCTTCAAATGAAGCCCCCTAGGCACTTTCCGACAACTTTTGGGCTTCAAATGAAGCATGAATGAAGCCCCTAAGGACCTTCATTCGAAGCTTCTTAAAAATGGAATCCACACTATCCATCGATTCTATACATCAATAATTGATATAAACCATGTTTATGATTAGATCTAAAGGGATTTATGAGAAGATTCTCAAAGCATGTTATAATAGATATTTTGGAGCACATTATAGTAGACCTTTAGGCATATTAGAGTATATTTACAAGAAGATCTATAGTATTTTTAAAAATTTGATTGAATACATAATTTGTGAATATTTTAATTAGATTTATAAGAAGACTCATGAACATACTCAAGGAAAAAGTATGAAGCATTTTTAGTAGGTTTATGAAGCATTTTAAAAAAAATTTATGCACCATATTAGAGCACATCAAAATCAAAAGTAATCAACAAGTATGAAGAAAAATTACTTGGAGAAATTATAACAAATTTGTGAGTAGAACACAAAGACAAAGAAGAGTTTGTGAAGACAAACTAAACACACATAATCCATTGAAGAAGCAACATTTTGAAACATGTGTAACTTACACATTTGGAAGTTGGTGCTTCCCAAAAGAAGAGATTGGTATCTCTTGTTGAGTTGGTGCTCAACAATGGGGATCAATACCTACAAACCATATAAGACAAAATGTGAGTCTCATGTAGTTAGTTCCTCCAAAGATTGTAAGAGATATTTATATAAAAATTATATTTTTCTATGATTTTCCCCTATAATTTGCATTTGTTCTTTTGTTACTCTCGTGTTACATAAATTCAATCTCCCTCTAAGTATAATTATGTACTCTTTGAGTAGTTGTATGTGACATATATCCTCTTGTGAGACACCTCATTTGTCAATAAACTAGATATACAAGTTAGTTACATGTAATATGCTATGTTGATAGGTATTTGTAATATATTTGTTAATGTAGCTATACACATGAATGGCAAGAATAAAAATGATTATTTAAGAACATTTGTGTAATAATCATACAATATGTAGCATAATATAATTAAAATTTTTTTTTTTTTAGAAAGGGCTTCAAGGAATTTAAATTATTCACATGAATTTCTTGAGAGAATAGTTTGCAAAATATCTATTATATTTGTAGTGAACCAAAGGGGAACTTTCTTGATAGATGGAGATTCCAAAATATTATCCAATAAGATTAGATTTGTATGCAAAGAGAATATCATGTAATTATTACTTCTTCAAGTGAATTTTTTTTTCTTTCATGGGTAGATTATATTTTATGTGATACTTTTGTCTACTACTTTTGACAATGAGATTAGGAGGTGCTTCCACATAGTTTGGGGTATTAATATATGAATATCATTCCACATAATGAAGTGGAAGGGGAATATACAAAAGAGAGATTCGGACATAGGTCAAATCAAACACATGACCAACCATGACATACTAGATGAAAGTGATTTCCTCTAGATAATTAACCTTTGTGGGACTCTTCATGTCCAAGCTATCTAAGGGTGAGAAACTCATTGCTAAGGAAGTGAAACCTAGGTGGCACTCAATGAATAAGTTTATTTTTTAGACCTCATGAATGATCTATATCTATCACTAATTGAGATGGAAAAATATATAAAACCTCTTAAAAGGTGTCTACTTATGAAAAGGGTCACAACCTTAATCGGTTCTATCACAAATAATTGTTGACTACTTATGAAAAGGGTATAATCTTGAATATTACTAACAATTGCCTTCAATATTGGTCAATTCCTAAACAACCTTAGCTATTATAATGAGAAATAGATAAAGATATCTCAAAAAATATATTATCTAATGATTAAAAAATATAGAATTATGATATAAATTTAAGAATACTCCTTATAATTTTGACCAAGATAAAAACTTGGCGTTTGTCCGGAACTTAACAATGTTCCCACCTTATAAATTTAATCGCATTTCCTTGTCCATAATGTTGACCAATTGTTTAAAATATATATTTCTCAATTATCTCTAAATAAATTGTTAAAAAAACTAAAACTAAATGATCTATTTGTATATTTCAAAATTGTAGCCGTTGAGAGAATGACAACGGCAAAGAAAACAGTTCGGGAAGAAGCAGTTCAGTTAGAGTACGGGAAAAAACAATTACGTTAGAGAGTCATTTCAAATTTAAACGGTTCTATACTTTCTTGTTGCTTTTTCTTTCCGTTCCTTTTTTTCGAGTGTTTAGCGTGCAGGTTGGTTTTTCTGCATATCACAGTTTTTGTTCAATCTTTTTTTTTGGGTTTTCATGTTACATTTCAATGCGGAGGATTTCATTTCCTGAAACATTAAATCTCTCTGCCGTGTTGGACGATATCACATCCAAGATTGAAACATGGTAAAAAAATGGGGTGATATCACATTCATGATTGCATTCGCCATTTCCCAGATCATCAACACGGCTCAGATTGCATTCGCCATTTCCCAAATCATCGAGACGGCTCAGGTGGGTTTCAGTTCTCAGTTACTCTTTGCATATTTGATGTTTGATAGTAATCGTTGATAGGTCAATGGTTAAATAATTAAAAGTGGTTCAATGTTTGTTTCTCTTGATTGTGTTTAGCGTGCACGTTGGTTTTTCTGCACATCACATTTTCGTTCAATCTTCTTTTTCTTCGTTTATTTTGGGGTTTTCCTGTTACATAATTGTGGCAACTTCTTTCAGATATGTGAAATTTAATATCATTTCTATTCTATCATAAATTTCAATAGCAAATACTGGAATTATCTATATCTCATTCATATTTTCTAAACCATCACTGAAATTTGTGGTCACTAGCAGATACATAATTGATCTAAAAAGAACTTAACAAAAATAGATGCATGACTTTTGTACAGAACAATATATTTATTAAAGAAAAATAGAAATTCACGAACACATGATTGAATACCTCTAACTAGAAGGAACATAATGTAACATGAAAAAATCTTCAGTGCTATAAAAACAATGAATCTCAGAAAGGAACATAAAATGCTTCCCGTACTTGTTTGATTTTATAATAAAAAATCGAAGGGGGAGAGAAGATTTACATACAGTTAGGTTTGCATGAAGTCCTACCAGTAGACTAAAGTCAGAGTCATAAAACTCTTTCAGTGCTGTCTCGATTATTGAACTATCCCACACCCGTTAACAATCACATAGGCCAAAATGTTAATTAAAAATTGTGAATGTTAAATAGCTATCTATTTTCATGGAAACCCTTTTGCCCTCTTTACTATGGTGCTTGTCAGATATGTTTTCTTTATGCAAGTTAACAACAGGGGATGGTCACCAATGTTGCCATTGTAAGATGATGTCAATACCCTAATAAAAAAATCCAATCTAATCCTGCTTTTGGTAGTTGCATAACCTACGCAGACATACAGTACATTGTAAGTTTCATGGAAATCTTTAAATGGCTATTTTCCTCTCTACTCTTTATTTCAATTCTTATCTCATATTATTCATCATGTAAAAATTCATAACATGAAACTGTTACTAAAGAGTCAGACTCAATTAAGACTTCAATAGAAAAGAGATCATCGCTGAAAAGAAAAATTTAGGACAAAATGTAGGTAAGAGACAGAATTGTTGGATTAATTGTCTACATTTCTTTTTGGGATTTGTGACATAGCTTAATCACGACAATTTTTGTAACAAGTAGTATTCGAACTTGATCACAGGTTTGAATCTCATCAACTCTAGATAAAACTGACCTTTATGTACACTAGCTTGAAATCAATATTTACTAATGAAAAAAGCACTTGCGGAAAATTTTAAATTTTTTCTTCTAGACATCTTTAAATTCATTTTTCCCTCCAAATCATCACCATAGTCACATAGATACTGTAACTGCACATTTGTATACTTACATGATGTAAATTAGCCTTTCGCCTAAACCAGCGAACCATTATCGTGTTTCCTCCTTCATCTCTAGTAAATCCAACATGCAGAGGCTGCAAAATTATTAGTTTCAATTTTTCTGTGAATTCATAAGCAATTTCCTAGATATGAAAAGAATCTTCATATAAATATCACCGAATTATTAAATGGATGAGCAGAACATGGCCTGATGGATGTTTGCCAAAGTAATGACTCTATCAAATTATCTGCAAAATGATGTATAAGTTTCCAAACTAGATGTTTACTATAAAAAGATGTCTATTTGATCAAATGCTGAATCTTTCAATAACATGATTAAGAAGATTCAGAGTTATAGAATGTAAGACAACATCTAACAAGTTAAAGTAATTTGTAAGGAAGAAACATACATTCCATGTTAGACATGCCAAATGTTGTAAGTTAAGAAGTGTAATAGTTGATAGGTCAATAGTTAAATAACTAAAAGTGGTTTTATACCTTATCCCATCATGTTTATAATAAGGGTTCCTAACGATTCATTTATTGGAATGTATTTGATAATGATGTTTCATAATGAGGACTAGGAGGACTTCATTTCTTGAAACATGGAATTCTTTCCTGAAATAACGGTTCATAATGAGGGCTTTCACTTTCTGTTCTTTCTTTCATTTTGTTTTACCTCTATCAGTTCAATTTCTTTTTCCATTGTTTATTTTGTTTTGTTGTGTTTAACCTGCATATTGGTTTTCCTATTAATCATATTTTTGTCCATTTTTTTGGGCTTGGATGTAAGTTTTTGTGGTAGAGAAAAGCAACAGGTCAAACGATCAAGGACAAGCCCGTCTTTTAGGTTTCTGAAAATTAATATAGTGTTAAATTGTGAGCAATTTATCACAAGGAATGTATATGATGTCTTTGTTATTATTAGCCAATAGGGACAATTGAATTTTTCATTGATTACGTATTTCTTTTTGATTTCAGTATGACATGTTATCAACGAATTGAATTTTTTGGACCTAGCGACTATTTACAAACCACAGACTTCTAGAGATGTGGGGGGTATTGATATAAGGAGTCCAATTTGAAATATGGGATGGGAGTGAATGAATACTGGTAACTAAATAATGATATTAGCTTCATTTAGAGTGAGGAAGATAAATAACAATAACAACTAGACACTAGTTATCGCCAGGCAATGGAGCCTTCATGAATATTAGGCCTTACACTAGCATAACAAAGACATGAAAGTTTGACATAGCTGCGAAAACCATCTTCATGTTGGAGTAACCGTAGGGTAGATATTCCTAGTTTATAGAGTGAATTCTTGTCATAAAGAGGCAAAAGCATATTTGGGTGACTCTTTGTATGAAATTTAGGGGTTGCAACCTATGACTAAATGCAAGGCTTGAAAAACTATTAGGTATATAATATGCATCATAGGTACATTGTGATTGTTGGAGCTTATATATTATTGGGATAAAACCATTGCCCTTGTAATAGTGAAAAATTTTCACCAGCATCAAGATTAATATATTGCAAAACATGACGTAAGATGCAACCCATGAAATAACCTATAGATCATGATTTAAACTTTATAGTGATTATGCCACCTTGTTGGCATATGAGTTCTCACCCCAACTCTAATGTCCTGAATTAGGCTATGCTTGATTTTCATCTAAACTAACAACACCACAACATAATTTGTTTACTAGTATTCTATGGTTAATTCATATTATATCTATTTAACTTTTAAAATAAATAAGCAATCTAAGCTAAATAACATTACATACATAAATCTATAAATTCATTCCAAAAAGTCATCATATTAGAGATTGGAAAGGAACACACGATGGGATGCCATAAACGTTTGTAAAATTAAGCCCAAGGGCTTGTTAACATCTCTTGGCTCTGCCCAACACTGGGGTGGCCTATTGAGAAGGGGAACTTATTTGTACTCTCTCATTTGTGTTTCCTTACTAACCTATACATCACCACTACCATTTTTAGTTTCAATTCCAATAGCCAACTATCACAAGGATTGTAATGCCAAGCTTCCTTAGGGAACCCATGCATAGCTTTTGATTTTTTTCTTGGAATCTTTTAGAGAAGCATAGACTAAATGGGTAGATCCACCCCTAATATTGATGAGAAAGGTTTAAATAGACATTTCTAGCATGCATAAACAATCACCTTGCATTGATCACTCACATAAAACTATCAGTCACATAAAACTATAGGTTTCAAAGCATTCAGTCTATTGCCATGTAGAATCTTGCTAACAAAGGGTTTGATGAAAATGACACCTGTAGATGTGGAATAAGTATAAAACTTGGCACACTTTATACCGTACTCTTTTAAATCATCAAACTAAGTCTAAAGACCTCAAATAAACATTTCGATCATATTTTTCTCCTTTGGTCAGAGTCTAGACCTTCACAAGGCAAAGGGATTGTTGTAGATTGCTTCCATTCAAATCAAGGTTGTTGTCCTGTAATTCAGAACATGACAGTTTTGTGGAAAATTGAAGAAAACTAAATAAAATACACCCCAAACCTGACACACTTTATTGTTGTAATACATCTATACATGCATAATTCTTATAAATTCATTAAAAAAGTTGTTTTTCTACGCTTAGCTCATCAAAATCCTCCCCTCAAGTCACTCATTTGACCCTAAAGAAGCTCAACAACATGATACAAAGGGAAAAATAGCTAAGTATCACTTCCACATGCCTATCTAACTCCCTTTTGACCTTATTTATATGATGAAAAGGCTTTATGGCCCCATAACCATACAAAACTAACTTTTAGAACTTGTTTACAAGGCCTTATTTGCCTCTTCCATGACATTTACACAAATTTGAAATTTGAACTACATACAAATGGATTGAAAACAAACCTAGAACATAGCTAGAAACCTAGTCCTTATCAAAATGTTATTACCTATCTCCTAGCTAGTAATGATATGAGCTCTTGCACATACTACCATGGAGCAAAAAGAGGTTCCATCATTTGTTGTTATTGTGCCTCAGTTCTTCCTCACTTCGACCTAGTTTGATCATATTACTTCAGCCATCCATGTTGAATCTTCAGCCGATTGATTCATCCATTTGATAAAAAATTAGAAGTACTCCTCTCTTGTTTTCTTGATTACTTTCTAGTCCAAGATTGCCTTAGGTTGCTCTTCGGGAAATTGATGCTCCAATTCAATGATCTATTTTCACCCATTTCAAGAATTTAGGTTGTTTTCTTTCACCTTTCTAAGGGTAAAGATCAATGACATTGAAGGTAGGATGAATTTGAAAGAAAAAAGATCACCAACATTAAAAATATCTGCTTTCCTCTTTTCATTAGCTCTAATCTTGTACCTGATTTTATTCTCTTCAAACTTGTTCTTCATTTTTTTCATTGTATGCAAATTTTGATTGTGTAAGCACAAAATCTCATAGCTTTGGATGGATACTCACCAAGATTTTCAAGAGATTTCAAAATCTCCTATTGACTATTAGTCCAAGGATGGGAAGGTAATTAACTAAAACTTAAATTACTGCCCAGCCTCTTCCTTAGGTCCTCCAATAGTGTGACAAATTTAGCACCTCAATTAGAGAAAATGCTCTGAGTTCATGTAGTCCAACTCTCTCCTCCAAGAACAAATTGGCATTGTTGATAGCATTACTTGTGTTTGTACATGATATAAATGATCCATGTTAGAGTACCTATCAGCTACCACAAAAATTGGATCACACCCTTTCTAAGTCCTTCAAAGGCCAAGTACAAAGTCCATACTTATTTAATCCCATAGCATGTTGGGGATCTACAATGACTAATACAATCCTGCATTTTGGTTGCTCTCTTTGCAATGTTGATGCATTTTACACCTCTCTGCAAATAATTGAACATCATTATGCGTACCTGACCAATAATAGTGTGCACTTGAATGAGCCAGTGTCTTGTTTTCCTCAAATTGTACTGCCAAGCTACCACTATGTTTCTCCTTCAAAAAGTTCTCTCATGTTCATCTTCGAGTGCACAGCTAGCTACCCTTGAATAATAAACCCTCTTGTATCATCCAAGGACTTCTATCCTTATTAAGAGGATTCATTCAAGCTTCATATGCGACTGTGAAGCTTACATTTTCCTTATATATTTTCCTATTTCATCAAATCCCAATATGCTTTGTTGAGACTCCTAGACTATGCAATTAAGCTCCTACTCTAATAATTTGAAATATTTTTAGGTTAACCACTCTTATGCGCTAACAAAAGTAAATATTTTAGAAAATTGAATCATTTGACATGTCTTTGGCTCAACTTATGTTGACTACTTATAAGTTGTTGAGCTCTTTCAAGTTTTCTTCTTGTATGTCGTTGTTCCCTTTCAGCACTGTCCCCTGACTATCGTCGATTTATTTTTGCCAAACTATCACCTTAGTTCTTCTGCCTTGCAATCCTTTGGATTGTCTATCATTTTCACCTTTCTACTTGGCATTGATGGTCTTGAAATTGTTTACTACTCTTTTATCTTTTTCATGCTTCCAAGGGAACTATCATTGTCCATTTCAAGACTCTTCAGACTTCATTCACAGGTTTTTCTTAGTTCATTTCAAAACATTCATGTGTGTATTCAAAAGCTATCAATATCATTCATTACCCCTCTAACTCAAAAGATTTGGAACTTTCCCATATCTCTTTTGGTTATCTCTTTTAGCTAAAAATGAATGGACAAAGCACTAGCATAGGACTACTCTCTTTTTACCTCTTTAGCTATTACTCATCTTTTAATTACCATAATTATCCTCTTGCATTTTGACCAATCTCTATACTGACTATCATAAATGGCTTGAATGGTGCCTCTAAATCTTGTTATTTATTGATTTTGGCTGCATTTAGTTGGTAAACTCAAAAGGTTTGGAACTTTACCATATCTCTTTTGGTCATCTCTTTTAGTTAAAAATGAATGGAAAAAGCACTAGCATAGGACTACTTTCTTTTTAACTCTTAAGCTATTACTCATCTTTTAATTACCATAATTATCCTCTTGCATTTTGACCAATCTCTATACTAACTATCAAAAATGGCTTGAATGGTGCCTCTAAATCTTGCTATTTATTGATTTTGGCTGCATTTAGTTGGTAAACTCAAAAGGTTTGGAACTTTACCATATCTCTTTTGGTCATCTCTTTTAGTTAAAAATGAATGGAAAAAGCACTAGCATAGGACTACTTTCTTTTTACCTCTTAAGCTATTACTCATCTTTTAATTACCATAATTATCCTCTTGCATTTTGACCAATCTCTATACTAACTATCAAAAATAGCTTGAATGGTGCCTCTAAATCTTGTTATTTATTGATTTTGGCTGCATTTAGTTGGTAAACTCAAAAGGTTTGGAACTTTACCATATCTCTTTTGGTCATCTCTTTTAGTTAAAAATGAATGGAAAAAGCACTAGCATAGGACTGCTCTCTTTTTACCTCTTAAGTTGTTACTCATCTTTTAATTACCATAATTATCCTCTTGCAGTTTGGCCAATCTCTATACTGACTATCAAAAAATAGTTTGAATGGTGCCTCTAAATCTTGTTATTTACTGATTTTAGCTGCCATTACTTGGTAAATTATTGTCACATGTTTGTCTATTGTATAGGTTTTATGATTATCAATTGCATGAAGATTATACATGGCCTCTATTTTGGTTGTCTTCCTGTCATGACTATCATGACTATAGGGATACAATCTCATAACCATATAAACCATAGTCAGTCAAAATATGTATTCCATTGCCAATGATTCAAGCTTAGTATACCATCCTCTCCTCTTCACTGTCCTATTATTTCTCTTCTCTACCCCATTTTTCCTCTTCATTATCTTGCATTGTTTGTGTGGCCAAGAATATTCAAAACATGATCACACAATTTATTCGATACTTTCTCTTGGTTTTCTTTCATTCTCAATTCCAAAATTCTCAAGTGATACCACTACTATAAGAGATGCATCTTCTTTTCTTAGTACCTCCTTTGTATTTGTCAATTTTACATGTGGCCGAATTCCAATGGTAGAGCCATGATTTTGGACCACTCCAACAATTTGATTATAATTGGGCTTATAAACTAAACTGACACCAACCAAAAATTATGCTCCAACCCATGCAAATTTTTCTCTTGTCCATATGAAATATTCACCTTCAAAACCATGTCTTTTTAGTACTATTTTGCTACTTCCATGGGCCTTTGTATCTACATTTGTAATCAGAAACCTGCCATCAGATGTTTTAAGATGCTCTATCCATTGACATGGAAGCATCATCATTGTCACTTCATCTAACTATCTTCTTAAATGTTAATCCACAAGAGCTTCTCATAGTAGGGTACCTCCCTATAGTCCTTTTGAACTATCCATTCTTGGCCAATGTTGTCAATCTTTCAACCTACTCTCTTAGAATGGTAGTGAGCTGAAACACCCGTCTTCTTTGAATGCATGTTAGGATCTCCCTCATGATGCTTAATAGGGTAAAAGATAGGGTGATATCACATCTGAGATTGCATTCGCCACTTCTCAAATCATCAACTTAGCTCAGGTGGGTTTCAGTTGCTAGTTAGTCTTTGCATATTTGATGTTTGATAGTACGGGTTGATAGGTCAATTGTTAAATAATTAAAAGTGGTCGTATACCTCATCCCATCATGTTTAAACTAAGGGTTCGTAATGATTCATTTATTGACATGTATTTGATAATGATTTTTCATAATGAGGACTTCATTTCTTGAAACATGCAATTTCTTTCTTTCCTAAAGTAATGGTTCATAATGAGGACTTTCAGTTTTTGTTCTTTCTTTCATTTTTTTTTTCTCTATCAGTTTAATTCCTTTTTACATTATTTGTTTTTTTTTTTGTGTTTAACTTGCATATTGGTTTTCCTGTTAATCATATTTTTGTTCATTTTTTTGGGATTGGATGTTAGATTTTTGTGGTGAAGAAAAGCAAGAGGCCAAACAATCAAGGATGAGCCCCTCTTTCATGTTTTTGAAATTAATATAGTGTTAAATTGTGAGCAATTTACCATAAGGAATGTATATGATGACGTCTTTGTTAATTAGGATGAGAAATAATGGAAGTTTTCATCGATTATATATTTCTTTTTTATTTCAGTATGACATGTTATCAACTTTCAACAAGGAGTGCTCTATGTCAGATTATTTCCTTGTTCTTGGCATTCACTTGTGTTGGCCCAGCAACAGAAGCAACAAAAATTAGGTTTTTATAGCTTACCCTTGTATTGTTGTGCATTAATTTTATTTTATTTTTGTCCTTGGACTTTATAAAAAGCTCTTAAAATACACTTAGTATGTGAAGTTTTTTCGGATAAATTTGAGAAATATTGCACAAGTGAGTTTGTCAAGCTTGGGACAAAAAGCATGTCATTATATTTTAATTTGTCTTAGAATTGATAGAATAAATGAATGAGAAAGCAATACATTTTGACATTGAATTGAATTTTTTGTACCTGGTGACTATTCACAAACCACAAACATTTGGAGATGTGGGGGGTATTGATATAAGGAGTCCAATTTGAAATATGGGATGGGAGTAAATGAATACTAGTAACTGTTAAGTTTCAGGATTTGCACCCTTTACTAAAACTAGACATGTTTAGTAATCCTTACTTAACATGGGATGCATTTCACGATGTGAGACTGGATAATGAAATGAAACCTTTGAATTCTAGGCCGATTCCTATTGAATCTTTCAGTGATAACCTCTAAAACTTAAAGAAAAAATTGAGGGAAAAGGGGAGAAATTATTGAAAACCAAACCTAAACCTAAAGTTTAAACTAAGGAGGTGACACACCAAAAAGGGGTATGGAAATGTAACCCACATGTAATAGAGAGGATTATATAGCTCTATGAAATGCAGATGAAGCACAACTTCCTATAAAGGCTTACACAATTGATTTATAATAAGGTTTTCACACTGAAACTATAAAAGGAGGATAAACTAATACCTCACTTTGACCAATTTCACCTAAAAACACATATCATAACCTACAAACAAACTTACTGTTCTACACAAAGGTGCTAGAATGAGATAGAAAAACAAGGAATAATGAAACATTCACAAGTTAACCTATCCAATCATTTAAAAATGCAAATAGAAATTGTAGAAAGGAAAAGGGCTAACTGATAACTTCATCAAACATAATCACACTACTGTTACCTGGATTATATCTCCAAAAATGAATTACAAACTCTGTAGAATAAAGTCCAGGACCCAAAGAATAGCCACAAAATTTTTATCCATAAAATCAAAACCCCTACAATGAGTTGAGAAACTCATACTTAACACCTTTTTCCAACTACATTTTTCAAAAGCCATAAATGTTGGGTTAGATATAGCCCCAAAGACCAAACTTGAGTCCCTAAAAAGACTCCAAAAAGTGTGCAAAATCCCCCAAAAAGCATGGTCTGAAAAATCATCACAACTGTCTCTCATAAATGCAGTTATTATCTCTAAGAAAACTCCAAAAGTCTCCAAAATGCAATAAAGACTTCTCAACTACCCTGACAAAATCAAATCCGACCGAGACATATAAAACTTCTAGATATTTCCAAAATATCTGACATAAAGGCCATGACAAGGAAAAAGATGACCTATATTTTCTTTTTGTATTTGAAATAGGAAAATACTTTAAATGATTTATAATTATATCATTTAATTATTTCCTTTACAATATATTATTACAAAAAGAAAATAAATCCTCTTACTTGCATTAAAAAGAAAATAAAAAAAATGATTTATGTGAATCATTTAACATTATTTCTTTACAATTTTTAGCTTATGCATATAATAAAAACTTTCCTAACACAAGAAACCAAAGGAAAAAAAAAAAGAGTCCCCCTCCCCCCACATGATAAATATAAAAAACCTTCAAAAGGACTTATATCCCATGAAATGCCTGCGGACTCCAAAAATTATATAGAAGAACTTGGGGCAGGAGATATTAATCAACTACCCTAGAAGGTTTTCATTTTTTACATTTACATTGAGAAGCGTCTGAAGGGTTAAGGGAGAAAAATGATGGTTTCTTGGTCTTTTTCCTGCCGCCATGAATGCCTATTAGAGCTAGAAATGAAGCTCAAATTTAAAAGAGTTTCACTGCTCTTCAATGCCGCCATGAATGCTTCTAAGTCCGCTGGTATCAGGAGATCAAGGGTTAGTCTTTTAATGGCCACCATTGTTTGATTTCTTGAAGGTATGTTGTTTCACATGCATATTATTTATTGTTCTATCTTTTCATCTATGCTTCATTTTGAACTTGAATACACATAGTTAGCTTTGTTTTTAAAAAATCGAGTAGGGTTTCACCATTGATTGAAAAATCATTTCATATTTTCATTGCTGCATACGGGTTTTAACTATTACTTCATGCTGTAGATTTGTTGGCCACCATGAACTCTACTGGTTGCCATGAACTATTTTTTATTTATTGTTTGAAGCCATTATTTTCGAACACCCAAATGGGGTCTCTATGCATACCTTTACGTTGTCTTTATCGCTTGTCACTATGATATTTGTTAGTAGTAATCTGACTCTTCATACTCGAGTTTGCTATTGGATTTTATTGAAGAGATATGGACACTACAATACTTCTTGCTTTGTAACAAAACCCAGGTCGAATTTCTCATGCAGATCACAACATACAAACTTTTTCCTTCTAATATGCAGGTGTTGGCTTTGGTTGATATTTGCATCAAAATGTTTGAGATATCCAAGGACGACACCTTCTGTAACTCTTTTTATGGAGTTGTTTGATTTTTTTTTTAAAACTTGAGTGGCAGGAATTTGTTAGCCACGCTTTGTCTTTTTTGTTGAAACTGGAAATTGTTTAATTCTTTTTTGGGTTTGCTAGAAATGCTCCCTTCATTGTAAAAACAATATGGGTATTGCAGGCACACATATTAGTAAAGATGACACTTCATACTCAACAGTTGAAGAATTTCCTTTGTAATCCCATGAAGCCCTTTTGATGTTCCTGGTCTATCATTGCTAGTAGCCCATATTACTGATTTAAAATAATATCTTCTTCCTATTTATAATTGCATGTGTTGCATCCCTGGCAATTAATCTTACTCTCATACCTTATGGATGAGTGGCAGGAAGAATCTGTAGCTTCTCTTGTTGGTACATCATAATCATAATTTGCTGTGATAAAAGGCAACACAATTTTCTGTAATAAAATCCCTCCTGATTGTGCCTCTCTGATACATATAATATTTTTCAAATGTACCATTCTTTCCATACAATGTCCTCTACTGGTCTGTGATGCTTTGCCCCTTTTAAAGTTCTGAAACCTTTCTCCAATCGCAGGATACATGTATGTTGAAAAGATGCTCTCTTGTTTGTTGCAATGGGTTTGATTTGCAATGAATTCTAGAAATAACCTTACATTTCTAAAAAATGTTATTCTACATTTGTATACAACAAAAAAAAGTTCTCCTATATTATTTCATGGTGAATTTCTTTTGGCTGCCATGAGTATTTACTGTTGATAAAACTCGAACATGGGTTTTACTATAGTTGTAACAGCACCTTGTTTACATACCATATTGGCTCTCATTAGAAATTCATGATATGGATCATCGAGGGTGTTTCATTTTATTTGCTACTCCTTTGGCCAACTATATTGTCACTTTCCTTTGTGTTTCTAGCCCCAACTGAAGCTGCTGTTCAGATGCATCAGTCTATAATCAGCCTCAGAAATAATTTTGAAACTTCATATAATGCTACATTTTCAGGTATCCTGATGAATATTACTTATGTTTCTATCATTGCTATGACTGGCACTTGTTGCATCAAAGAACATTTTGGTCACTGGCTGAAGAATCACGAGTCATTTATAGGCTGAAAATGGTTGTTTGTGGTAAATAACTTCTTCTTGTAGCTTTCATTCTTACATATGTGAAATAAAAGGTTTCAAAAAAAACCTAAAGTTTTGTCCCTTTGATATTTCATTTGCTGTTGAGGCCATCATTGTTGTTTAAGCACTGACTGTTCACACATGCCTTTGCACACCATTAGAACTTCTAACTATTGGGTCCTCTAACTATTTAGAACTTTGGAGAATCATTCAGGGTCATTGTACCATATAGAATCTTAATTCCTATTTTCGGGCATCCAAAGCTTCATAATACAGATTTGTTAGTCTGTTCATCTTTTCTTTCCTTGTTTTATATATCAAGTATTGCTGCTTTGATACAGATAATGATTGTATGTGCTTTTAATGTCCATTTCTACTTATAAAATAGTCATTTTTTATTATATCATTGTTTAGTCCCCTGATATGTATGCTTATTAGTTTTTGGATCTTGTGATATTTCATCATGACATCGATCATTGCTTCTTGTGATATTTCATCATGACATCGATCATTGCTTCTTTTCTGTAAGCCTTTCTATCCTATTGCATGTTTTATGAGGTTCGAGCAGGGGCTCGTGACACTCACAAATGACTTCTATCTATTTCATCTCTTCATCTCACTGTCACTGCTAATTTTCTTATATGATGAAATGAATCAACAGATAGAATATATGCGGTTGTAGAGATAGGCGGTCATTGCTTAGATCCTTTGAGATCTAACATCAGTTACTTCCCTCTTTTTGCCGCTGTTGGAGAGCGTGGAGCTCAGAGCTGGACGAGTATGGAAAGGATCTCGGGAACACATATCCAGTTTATAACCAATCAAAGCAACAAGAAATGACTGGTTATCTCTATCGCTATTTCTTTTGTGCATATATATTTATGTTTATGTACTTCCCTATGAAAGAAACCTAGCTAATTAGACTCATGGCTTGTATGAGATCTTCTCTAATCAGCATGTTAATTTATTTTCATACTTGTAAAAATGAAAATTGTACATATCAGTTGATGATCTAAACAATGAACATTGTATCTCTTTTGCGCATGGTTTCATATATGACCGCAAGATGATGAATGATGAATAGAAAATGAATATTTTCATCTGCAAATTCTTTCTATGATGTCACTTGAAGTAAAATTTAGCATGTGTAAAATTTTGGTAACAGTAACTAAATAGAGATATTAGCTTCATTTATAGTGAGGAAGAAACACTAGTTAATGCCAAGCAATGGAGTCTTCATGATTATTAGGCCTTACACTAGCATAACAAAGACATGAAAATTTGACACAACTGCGAAACCATCTTCATGTTGGAGAAGCTGTAGGGTAGATATATCTAGTTTATAGAGTGAATTCTTATACACTAGCATAACAAAGACATGAAAGTTTGATATATTTGCGAAACCATCTTCATGTTGGAATTGCTGTAGGATAGATATTTCTAGTTTATAGAGTGAGTTCTTGTACACTAACATAACAAAGACATGAATGTTTGACATACCTGTGAAACCATCTTAATGTTGGAGTAACTGTAGGGTAGGTATTTCTAGTTTATTAGGTATATAATATGTGACAGAGGTACATTGTGACCACTAAGCTTATGTACTAGAGTGATAAAGCCATTGCCATTTTAAGAGTGATATGAGTTATCACCCCAACTCTAATGTCCCCGATTAGGCTATGCTCAATTTTTGCCTAAAGTAACAACACCACAACATAATTTTTTTACCACTAGTATTTTATAATTAATTCATAATTTGATTACCAATAGTATTTTAAATTGTTAATATAAACAATTTAAGTTAAATAACATCACATACATAAATCTATAAATTCATTCCAAAAAGCGACCATATTAGAGATTAGAAAGCAACACACAATGGGGTGCTAGGAATATCTATCAAATTAAGCCCAAGGGCTTGTTAACATCTCTTGGCTCCATCCAACATTGGGGTGGCCTATTAATAAGGGGAAACTTTTGGTACTCTCTCATTTGTGTTTCCATACCAACCATTTCACTTCCAACAGCAAACCATCACAAGGGTTGTAATGCCAAGCTTCCTTAGGGAACCCATATAAAACTTTTGATTTTTTTCTTGGACTCTTTTAGAGAAGCATAGACTAAATGGGTAGATCGACCCCTAAGATTGATGATGAAACTTGAAATAGATAATTCCAACATGCATAAATAATCACCTTCACTCACATAACACTATAGATTTCAAAACATCTAGTCTATTGCCATGTAGAATCTTGCTAACCAAAGGTTTGATGAAAATGACACCTATAGGTGTGGAATAAGTATGCAACTTGGAACACCTTATACCATACTCTTTTAAGCATAAAATATTCCAAGTTTTGAGAATTTTGGCTATTGAAATCAAGGTTGTAGATTTCTTCTGTTCAAATCAAGGTTGTCCTATAAATCAGAACATGACAATTTTGTGTAAAAATGAACAAAACTAAAGAAAATACACCCTAAACCTGACACTTTATTTTCATAGTACATCTATACATGCATAATGTGTTGACCCAAACCTGCAACTCCTCGCAAATCAATATGCAAAAACTAAGATGAAGTTGTACAACAAGCTGAGTGTAGTATGGTAAATTTGAAACACTTGTATGGATGCCAAACAAGGTTGTATTGTGTTGGGTGAAGGCCATACAACATGCTATTGGACACCAAATGTGTTATATGGTGGGAAAGAGATGGTGTATGGTGAGCAACTCTAGTCATACAGTGGTACAAGGAGGTTGTACAGTAACTAAAGGGTGGAGAAAACTATGGTGTATGGGCCAAGAAGGTCATGTGGTGAGTAGTCTGTATAGTAGAAACTAGTGTATTTTAATCAAGCCATACAGTATGGAAGGTGAGTGAAGTGAATGTCACTTGGATGGTGTACGGATAGAGGAAAATGCAAACATAAACCTACAGATCCAAATTCATTAAATAACATTGAACCAGAATGGAAATTGAACACATATAATCCTCAATTAATATTTTCCACAAGATGTTGCTCCAATTTGCCAAATCCGAGCAAAGCGAAGTGTTACAAGCAATGGAATAGGGTGAGGGTTGAATTCCACTGAAACTAGACAAACTAAATAGGGAAGGTCTTTCATTTCCAAAATGGAAAACAATAGAGAACTCCAACAAGAATTTGTAGTACAGAGAAAATAATCCAAATTGGATAACTATGACTACCTACAAGCTGTGCATAAATACTCATTGGGAAAAATTTCCAAGGGTGTACAAAGATAGTCAATCATTACACATACCTATGAAAACAAAACTAAAATGGGTTCGAGATATTTTAAATCAATCGGCCCATTAACAAAAGTTTGGTTAATAATCTATTATATGACAAGGACATTACAGTCCTCCCATCCCAAATTTTTCTTGTCCTCAAGCTAACACAATGTCGGATGTTATAGAATGTGCTCACCTTCCTAGCTTGCATCATGCAGCAATAAGTTTTTCTAGTATACAAAATATTCCTTCATTGTTCGGTTCTGAGGGGTCTTCTCACTTACTTCAATGATCTTGGCAAGTTCTAATATGAGCTTTCCTTCTTCACTGAGAGGTGGAAGGTATGCATCTACCTTAACATTCTATCCCACAACTTTCTTTAGGAAGGAAACATGAAAAATGTTATGAATATAGCTTCCATCCAAAATTTTCAGCTTGTAGGTGACTTCACCGATAAGGTGAGCTACACGATAAGGACCATAAAATCATGGCTTCATTTTTTCTTTTCCCTTTTCCTTCAATGAGGATTTTCGGCATGGATGGAGTCTCAAATAAACCAAGTCTCCTACTCTAAAACTCCTCTCTATTTGGTGCCTATTGGAGTACATCTTTTTTTTATTCTGTCCATTGTAAATTTTCCTTCAAGCATCTTAGGATGTCCAATCCCTCCTGAAGCCCGTACCTCAACTTTGGTTTGAGACTGTCACCCAAAACTATGTCGATGAAGGAAAGGGTTTCATACCTGTATAGAGATTTGAATGGTGCCATCTTGATGGATATGTGCTATGTGGTATTGTAACAATATTCCACTAGGTGTATCCATTTGATTCACACCCATTGTGTCAAAATGTAGTTTTGAAGGTAACCTTTGAGCCACTTGTTCACAATCTCTATTTGTTTGTTTGTCTATCTAAGGGTGGTAACTAGTACTTGGTGACAATTTTTTCCCTACCAACCAAAATAGTTTTGTCTAGAAGATACTGATAAACTATCCATCCCGATCATTAACAATGTTTCATGGTAACCTGTGTAGATAAAAAAACTTCTCTAAAAAATTGATTGACTACTTGTGTAGCCTGAAATTCTAAAGGGATGGTGAAGAAATGTTCATACTTTGTCAATCTATCAACTGCCATGAGATAAAATCCTTTATGTTCAGCTTGGGAAGTCCAGTGATGAAATCCATCAAGATGCTTTCTCGCTTTTGCTCTAGAATAGGCAAACGTTGCAATAACTCGCTAGGTAGAGTATGTTTGGATTTGTTTTGCTGGCAGACTACAAACTCTCTTATATACTACAATAGGTCTCCTTTAAGAACTTTCCATGAAAACCTCTCCTTGAGACATCTGTAAGTTTTGAGGAAGCCCAGGTGTCTTGCCAAGTGTGAGTCGTGAACCTC
This sequence comes from Cupressus sempervirens, assembly GCA_028749045.1. Lineage (NCBI taxonomy): Eukaryota > Viridiplantae > Streptophyta > Pinopsida > Cupressales > Cupressaceae > Cupressus > Cupressus sempervirens. Next base: position 134,154,376 of record CM053790.1, read on the forward strand.
CTTCACGATTTTTTGCTTCAACTTGGATTCTGGCACTAAAAATATCTAGTTCTTATAGTAATCATGTCATTCACCACTTTATATCAATCATCATGTTTGTTACCATCCATTAACTCATAGGAAAATATGTTTTTGGAATATTCCACCAACAAATGTGCTTACCAGTCAGCAAAAAATTGGGTCAGTAAGAAGATGGGGAGTTTCTTGGATAAAGCATTTGCAACCACTTTGTTCTTTCCTTTCACATATTCAATGTCAAAATCAAAAGCCTAAAATTTTGTTACTCATTTTTGTTGCCTCTTGTTCAAGTCTTGTTGCTCTAGAAAATATCTCAAGTTGTTATGATCAAAACAGATGACAAACTTGGCAACCACCAAATACTATCGGAACTTGGTTAGTACATGGATGATAGCCAACATCTCCTTGTCATAGATGGAATATAGATGCTCTACTTGTGTAATTTTTTGACTCTCATAGGCTATGGGGTGTTGATCTTGCATTAGTACTACACCAATCCCTTCTCTGGATGTTTCACACTCTAGAATGAATGGTCGAGTGAAGTTAGGTAAGGCAAGTACTAGAGTAGTGCTCATTACTTCTTCCAACTTATGAAAAGTGTGTTCCTCCTTTTCATTCCAATGGAAAGAGCCCTTCCTTGTCAAATCTCTTAAGGGTGCATTGAGCTAAGAGAATTCTTCAACAAACCTCTAGTAATAACTACATAGTTCAAAAAATCTATGCAACTCAGAGAGTGAGGGGGCAGGGGCAATCAAGGATAGCTTGAATCTTCTCTTGATGAACTTGTACTACATATTTACTAACAACATGCTCCAAGTATAATATTTTTGTCATACCAAATTCACACCTGGATCACTTGGTGAACAAGGGTTGATCCTTCATGATTCTTAAGACTTCATCCAGATGCTTTAGGTGCTTTTCCCATGTCTTTCTATAAATAAGGATATCATTAAAAAATATTAGTAAGTACTTACACAATTATTTATTGAAGATGTGATTCATGCATGATTGGAATTTAGTGGGTGCATTCATTAATCCGAATGGCATGACCTAGAACTCATAATGCCCATAGTGAAAATGAAAGGTCATCTTCTCTATGTCTTCTTCCCTATAATAACCCCAACCAGTTATAACTTCTTCAAAAACCAAATTATTTTATACTTTAGTTGTTTGACATTTCATCAAACACTTTGCAAGATAGCTCTAATACCACAGAAATAATCCCAACTAGTTATAACTTCCTGAAACACCAAATCCTTCTTAAATTCAATTTTTTGACATTTTTTCAAATATTTTGCAAGCAAGCTTTGATACCAATGTAATATCCCTTGCCCAAATTAACTGAATTCAGCTCAAGCAAAATTGTCAAACACTTGTATGCCACCTTTCTCTTTTCTAATTTTTTTTGTGTTTCAAATTGTTTGATATAGTTTGAATGATGCTATTTAATTTAGAATGTTTGCAAATGATATTACAATACCTCTTACAATGAACTAATATGCAAGTGTAGTTATTTTTGGTATTTTCAATGCATATTCATGGAAACTAAATATGGAATGTGTACCTACAGCCAACTGGCATGTTGACAAACAATTGGCATACAACTATTATGCTGATCATAAATGCTATTAGATGGACATTTTGTCAAACAAATGGAATGGAACTTATATCTCCTTATTTGAATTCATTTCCATGTACAATGTTGCTATGAATTTTCCAAGACAAATGGGCTTACAATAATGACTACAACAATGCCAAATTTGATACTGAGTTAACACTTGCAACAGAAAAATTATATGCCTAAGATTACAATGCTAACCACTAATAGTTGCAAGAGGAACCTGATAATAGTGATGCCCATAGATGGAGATGAAAGTTGCAATCGAAATCAAGCATAAATACTGTAGCACATGGCACTGTTCATGCATACTCTAGTAGCAAGGAAAAAAATGATTATTAATGGCTACCAAAGATGAATCTTCAAGTCTGCACTTGTTAGTCCTTCACTATTCTTCAAACCCTTCAGTTATTCCTTAAATTTAAGCACAAATAGAACTCCAAAATGAAGCTCTTCTGAATGCCAAATTTAGTGAATATTTCATCATCTCAAATGTTTGCAACACTAAATAATTGACGCTCTCCAATGGCTAATTGAAATTACAAACCCTCAATTTCTTCTCCCAAGTTCATATCAAATGCACTTGACAATAATCAGATCCTAACAATGAAGCTCTTGCCTCTATTTTTTCTTTTCCTTCACCATTCTAGAAGGAAATAAAATATTATTTAATTGCACTCTCTAGAAGCTTGCCCCTTTCCAATAAAATAATTCGTTTTACTTCTAGAAAATTAAATTAATTAAATATAGTCACTTTTAGATTCATTTATTTATTGACTTCAATTTAATTTATTTCTTTATTTCTCCACATAGCCTTCAGAGAATGAAAAGCTAAGAACTCCATTGAGGGCCCAAAAGATGGGGAACATTACAATCTGCCCTCCTCAAAATTGCTTGTCCTTAAGCAATCCAGCAACACAATGAATTTTAACCTCCACTTGGATCCCAAATGAAGTAGTATGTGACACCCCTGTTAACATTGAACCAACTGCATGCCACTAACATCATCAGGACCAACAAGATAACTTGTAGTATAGCATTCAAAACCTGTGCTAATGATGTAGGAGTTAGAATATCACTAGAAGAAAACAGCACAAGAAATATCTTCATCCTAGTCCCCACCCATATAATATATACAAGATTGGAATTGAAGAGACATAGCTATAGGATAACCATATGCACTCATGCCAACTAGATCAACAATTGGTGCAACCACATCAAAATTTGTTGACACAGGAACATTACCAACTATTGCAACACAAAATTGAATATTTACAGATGGTGAAAACTAAACCCAACTCCACTCAAGTGAGTAATCAACATCAACCTCAAGCATCGAATTAACATAAGAGATTGTTGCATCCATCTCAAACATAGGATTGTCCATGAAGTGAACATCAACACTTTGTTGATTGATAGTATAACATGACTCTATCACTATATTGCTCACCTCATCAACAATAAAAAGTGTACTATCATTAGAGCACACATCTACAACTACATGCATATTGCTAAACTCTTTGTTGGATGGGTTAACTAACACCAAAGTGGCTGCTGATATGACAATCTCCTTGCATGCTCCTACTGCCACTATTGCTACATCGCAATGAAATACATGATCTAGGAAACTCATGCCAACAACTACATCATCTGACTTAACCTGGCATGGATTATCATCACATTTCACTTTTCACAAAAATGATATCATGCTCTGCTCAAATATTAGATTCGAAATTAGTTGAGTCATTCATTTTTTATTTTGATTCATCTCATTCTCTAGCACATCCAATTGTTTCACAATACCTTGTATCTTAGAATCTCCATCCCTTGGCAAAGAAGTAAGCCTTCTACAGGTATAATGAATACCAAACCTTCTGTCACCATCCATAATGTTGAAAACCAAGTCCTCTGCCTATGGGTCAAAAGAAAAGTGATGAGCACTCCTCATAGTGTAATGCCGATAAAAAATCCCAATCTCATCATCATCAAACTGGGAATCAAAAGATGGCTCCAATCTCTAATTTCAAACTATTGGTCAGGCAAGATCCTAGGCAACCCTCTCAACAAACCCAACCAGGAAATCCCTATTAGGAAGCATTGTAGCCAAGGTCTGTAGAATCTTCCTCACCAATCGTTGTATAGAAAGAGAACCCTAAAAGAGAGTAACCTCAGATACTTTATATGAATCCTCCCATACATCTAAACACTCCAATAGATACTCCATGCAGAACTTTGTATAGTAGAAATTATATGTAGAAGCATCAACCTACTCTCTTGTAATCCACATCTGATCCCTCTGAAAATGTGACAGTACCAATTGTCCAATACTACCAGCCATATGGAAAAAAGAAATAGATTGACTTTCAGTAGAAGGAAGCAAATCACCATTAGAGCCCATCTCCACTGTTGCTCTCACCTTCTCTATACATGTACTACACTCATATCTTGGATGAATGTGTTCACTACATCACCATGTCCCTCATCCTCAACTGTAGAAGAAAACTCAGCACCAACCACAATATGTAACTAAATAGAATCTAAGGCTAGCATTGACTGTACCCATTCTAATTCCATGGTAACCTTATCCAACTATGACTGTGACTCCTAAAGAACCAACTGAGTATATTGAAGAGAGTCCATAGTCACCTCAAGCTCCTAAGTGAGCTCAACCACCTCCTCCTCTTTTCCAACCCACTCTAGAAGGTAATCCCTATCAGCAACTAACTGAGAGTTGATAGGAATAAGGTGTCTCAACCTTGTATAATTCCTATTCTTATTATTATTTGTTTTGTAAAATGTCTTTTTACAAATAATATGTAAATGTGAGTGTACATGTCTAGTTGGCATGTTGATCACTTACATGTGTCGGCATCTTTAAGTGTGTGAAGGAGATCATGGATGAAATGGTTATGAAGGATTCCTATGATGCGTAAAAGCTATTTAAGTAATGAGCTATGATAGGTGTAAGAGCATCTTATGACATGAGGCCTATTTGGGTGACCAAGAATGAGTGGTTGGTGTGTGTAAGAGAATATGCCAAAAATAGGTTGGTATGATGGATTCCCTTACACTTCTCTTGTGACCGCTATTTTTGGCAAATTCTATGACAAGCTGTCATTGCCTATTCAACGGATGGATGCCCTTTTCTTGGTACTGGATGTACATGTGGCATTGTGCATGTTTCTTGGTGGTTGAGCCATGAAAAATTCCCAACTCCATTATGGGCATTTTGTTGGGTCTTAAGATAATCATAAAATGGGTATTGCATGTTGTAATGCAATAGTGTGATAGATGAAAATTTGCAGGTACTGAGGTGCTGCTGGAGTCTTCTATTGTTGATGTTGAACTTGCATTGCAACTCTATTGTAATCTTGTGTTGAAGATAATACATTGTGCAGGTTCTGGAGGGGTGGGGTTGTTTTAGCAAAAGGTTTTTCCCCATCGGAAAATTTTTGTTTTATGTGTTCCTTCTCTATTCATTTTCTGTATGCATGGTTGGCTGCAATATTGTTATTTACATGATATTGAATCTGTAAGTGTAGAAGATTTTAAAAGGATTTGCACCATACTTTCCTCATGAGATTAGTGTAGGAAGCTATTTCCGCACCTGAGTTTCCTTACAAGTGGTATCAAATCTTGATCAACTTTTGATCCTAGTTGTTGGGTAGGGTTTTTTGAGCTAATCTCAAGTTGAGTGGGAGTCTTATCCAGAGCATCCTGAATCTTATTTGTAGATTGAGATGGCAAGTTCATCATATGGAAGAATGGAGGTGGAGAAATTTAATGGCACTAATTTTGAGTTGTGGAAACTCAAGATGGAAGACATGTTGAAATATCGTGACCTATGGGAAGTGACTACAACTGCTACAAGACCAACAACTATAGCTCAAGCAAATTGGGATATCAAAGACCATAAAGCTAAGGGTCTCATAAGACTCTATTTAACCGATGCAGTCCTTCTGAATGTTCTAGATGAGAAAACCGCATATAGTTTGCAGGAGAGACTTGGGGCCGTGTATCAGGCCAAATCTTTGGTGAACAAGTTATTCTTGAGGAAGAAGTTGTATTATCTATGAATGGAGGAAGGTGGATCCTTAACGGATCATTTAAATGCATTTAATCTATTGGCTGCATAGTTGACATCTACTGGTGTCAAGTTAGAGGAGGAGGATCATTGCTACACACTTTTGTGTTCTTTACCGAATTCATGGGACCATCTTGTGATGGCTCTCGGAAGCACATTAGTCACCTTCAAAATGGATGATGTGGTGTCTTTGCTACTATCAGAGGAGATGCGGAGAAAGGCTTTCATTTTGAAAAAAGAAGCCCTTGTTGTTTGTGGGAGATCCACAAAAAGAGGAAAGAAGAATGACAATAAGTCTGATAATAAGGGTAGATCCAAATCTCATGGGAAGTCAAAGACTTCCAATAAGTCCAAGGAAAAATATCGAAACTGTGATAAGACTAGGCACTTTCGTAAATACTGTAAAGAGCCTAAGAAGAAGAAGAAAGCCTCAGATTCTGGTTCCGAAAAATTTCAAGAAGATAGCAATGCATTCATCGTAGCTTTGGTAGCCCATGCATCTGATGATGTGTGGTTGGTTGACTCGGGTGCATCTTTTCACATGACCTCTCATCAAGACTGGTTCTCAAGATATGAAGAGTTCAATGGTGGAAAGGTGTACTTGGGTGATGTTTCTCACCTAAAGATAGTTGGACGTGGAAGGGTCACTATTAAATTTCCTAATGGATGAGTAAAGGGAATCAATGGAGTTATACACATTACAGGTCTAGCACAAAACCTATTATCTATAAGTATGCTGAATAATGAAGGTGTGCAAGTTGTTTTTTCGAAAGAAGGATGTAAGATGATTAGAGGATCGATGGTGCTTGCTAAGGGTACTAGGAGAGGTACTTTGTTTCAGCTAGATGCATGTATTCCTCTATGTAATAGTTCTTCATCCTCACCATCTAAATCAGCAGTGAAGAATTCTGTGGTTATTGGTTTCAATGGCAATGCAAACACTTTGGAAGGAAAGCTTCCTGCTGAAAAGACAATGTTGTGGCATATGAGACTTGGCCACATTGGTGAGAAGGGTCTTAGACCCTGAAAAAGAAAAATCTCATTGAGGGGTTAAATGATTGCAATCTTGAGTTCAACTTCTATGAACATTATGTATATGGTAAACAAAATTGTGTTTAGTTTTACTCTAGTTCTCACAAATCTTCTGATGTTTTGGATTTTATTCATTCTGATGTATTTAGTCATGTAAAAGTTCCTTCAATCTCCAAGTCTGTATTTTTTGTATCTTTCATAGATGATTACAGTAGAAGGACATGGATTTATTTCCTGAAAAGTAAGACACAAGTCTTTAGTCGATTCAAAGAATTTAAAGCCCTTGTAGAGAATCAAACTAGTAAGAAGATTAAGTGTGTGAGAATTGACAATGGTGGTGAGTTTTGCTCAGCAGAGTTTGAACAGTTCTGTAAAGAATAAGGTATCAAGAGGCATAAGACAACTCCTTATACCCTGGAGCAAAATGGAGTTGTGGAGAGAATGAACAGGACACTGATGGAGAAGGCTAGGAGTATGCTTAGTGGAGCTGGTTTAGAACAAAGGTTTTGGGCCGAAGCTGTGGCCACTGCTTGCTATCTAGTTAACAGATCTCCTACATCAGCTCTTGTTGGTAAGACACCCATGGAGGTGTGGTCTGGTAAGAAGCCTTCAATTAGACATCTTCATGTTTTCGGTTGTGAAGCTTATGCATATGTTCCAAAGGAGAAAAGATCTAAGTTGGAAAACAAAGCTGTTAAATGTATTTTCATCAGGTACAGTGCTGGTGTGAAAGGATACAAGCTTTGGGATCCTGTGACTAGTAAGGTGTTGTATAGCAGAAATGTTATTTTTAGAGAGCTAACATCTTCTCCTATTGTGCTACAACCAGATGAAAAAGAAAAGAAAAAAGATGTTGTTCAGTTGCCTCCTACCCCTGAGAAGACTGAATAGAGAGACCATGTTGGGTCTAATGATGAGGAGAGCTCTAGTAGCTCTGATAGTTCATAAGAAGAGGAAGAACAACCTCAACCTCAGCCCTTGAGGAGATCCACAAGAGAAAGAAAGAAAACAAAAAGGTTTGGTTATCCTATGTTAGATTCTAGTTGTGCTTTTGCTTTGATTACTAACACTGATGAGCCTAGATCTGTGAAAGAGGCTTTGGGCATGGAAGATGTAGGTTCCTAGATTGAGGCTATGGATGATGAGATGGCTTCATTAGAGATAAACAAAACATGGGACCTTGTACCTTTGCCTAAAGGGAGAAAACCTATTGGCTGTAAATGGGTGTTCAAGAAGAAATTCTGTGTAGATGGCAGTGTTGAAAGGTACAAAGCTAGATTGGTTGCAAAGGGGTATTCACAGGTAGAGGGAATAGATTATGGTGAAATATTCTCTCCTATTGCAAAGTTGACATCCATTATATTTCTGTTATCTCTTGCTACATCATATGATTTAGAGATAGAATAGATGGATGTGAAGACAACTTTCCTTCATGGTGATTTGGAGGAAGAGATTTATATGTCACAGCCTGAGCACTACATTGTTAAAGGTAAAGAATCCTTTGTTTGCAGATTGAAGAAATCTCTATATGGTTTGAAACAATCTCCTAGGATGTGGTACCTTAAGTTTTATGCCTTTGTGTTGTCAATTGGATTTGTAAGATCGAAATCAAATCATTGTGTTTATTTCAGAGTTGAAAATGATCACCTTCTTATTGTTGCATTATGTGTTGATGATATATTGCTATTTGGGAAGGGTAAGGGTATGATTTCTGATTTTAAATCTTAGTTGTCAGCACAGTTTGAGATGAAAGATCTTGGGGCAGCAAGGTACATCTTGGGTATGGAAATCAGTAGAGACAGGTCTAACAGAAAACTTTGGTTGAGTCAGAGTAAGTATGTGAACTCTATGTTGGATAGGTTCAGCATGGCAGATTGTAGACCATTATGTGTTCCTATTCCTATGGGAACAAAGTTATCTGTAGATGATTGTCCAAAATTTTCTAGTGAGGTGGAGGACATGAGTAGAGTACCTTATGCTAGTGCAGTTGGCAGTCTTATGTATGCTATGGCCTATACTAGACCATACATTGCCCAAGTAATGGGAGTCCTGAGTAGTTTATGGCTAACCCTAGACGGGTACATTGGGATGCAGTTAAGTGAGTATTCAGATATTTGAGGGGTACATCAGATTACTCCATATGTTATCATGGTAACTCTTCTGAATCTCTGCATTCATTTTTTATTCATGGGTTTGTGGATTTAGATTGGGCAGGTGATATTGATCACAGGAGATCCACCAGTGCTTATGTGTTCACTATGTTTGGTGGTGCCATCAGTTGGATGAGTAAGCAACAACCTGTGGTTGCTTTGTCCACTATAGAAGCTAAGTACATGGCTGCTAATCATGCTTGTAAGGAAGCCATTTGGCTTAAGAGATTGTGTTCTAATGTTGGTGTGGATGCAGAATAGATTACTATTTGGTGTGACAGTTAGAGTGCTATTTGCCTTGCAAAGAATCCAACTTTCCATGCCAAAATGAAGCACATTGATGTGCAGTTTCACTTTGTGAGAGATATGGTGGAAGATGGAAAGGTAAATTTGGAGAAGGTAGATATTGTGAAGAATTTTGCAGATGCATTTACAAAACCAGTGGGCACTGAGAAGTTCAGATGGTGTTCGGAGTCTATGGGCCTTTCAGCCTATAGTGGTTAGTTCCTGTTATGTTCCTGTTGCTCTTACAAGGTGTTTGACAACTGGGACAATGTTAGGAATAAGGTGTCTCAACCTTGTATAATTCCTATTCTTATTATTATTTGTTTTGTAAAATGTATTTTTGCAAATAATATGTAAATGTGAGTGTACATGTCTAGTTGGCATGTTGATCACTTACATGTGTCGACATCTTGAAGTGCATGAAGGAGATCATGGCTGAAATGGTTATGACAGATTCCTATGATGCATAAGAGTTGTTTAAGGAATGAGCTATGATAGGTGTAAGAGCATCTTATGACATGAGGCCTATTTGGGTGACCAAGAATGAGTGGTTGGTGTGTGTAAGAGAATATGCCAAAAATAGTTTGGTATGACGGATTCCCTTACACTTCTCTTATGACCACTATTTTTGGCAGATTCTATGACAAGCTGTCATTGCCTATTTAAGGGATGGACGCCCTTTTCTTGGTATTGGATGTACATGTGGCATTGTGCATGTTTCTTGGTGGTTGAGCCATGAAAAATTCCCAACTCCATTATGGGCATTTTGTTGGGTCTTAAGATGTTCATAAAATGGGTATTGCATGTTGTAATGCAATAGTGTGATAGATGAAAGTTTGCAGGTACTGAGGTGTTGCTGGAGTCTTTTATTGTTGATGTTGAACTTGAATTGCAAGTGTATTGTAATCTTGTGTTGAAGATAATACATTTTGCAGGTTCTGGAGGGGTGGGGTTGTTTTACCGAAAGGTTTTTTCCCACAGGAAAATCTTTGTGTTATGTGTTCCTTCTCTATCTATTTTTTGTATGCATGGTTGGCTGCAATATTGTTGTTTACATGATATTGAATCTATAAGTGTAGAAGATTTTAAAAGGATTTGCACCATACTTTCCTTATGAGATTAGTGTAGGAAGTTGTTTCCGCACCTGAGTTTCCTTACAAGAGTAACTATGCTTCAAGATCCTAACAACCTCTCAAAGTGCATGAACCTTTGCTAGAGAAAGAGTACTACCACCATGCTCATCAAACATAGGAGCACCCCAACCAGATATTGATATAATCATAATGCTCAAGGGCTAAATAAATGTTACTATCACTCACCTTCATCTAACAAGTCATATGATGCCTCTGTAATCCCTAACTCCTATGCAAGCTCTTTGTCTCACTAACTGCACTAAGATAGGAAATTGAATCAGAACTCTTCACCACAAGATTGCTCATACGTGTGTTATATTCCTTGCACAATTTTTTATTCAACATACAACTACCATGTACCTCAACCAACTCCTCATCCAAAGAAATGGAAGCCCTTGCCATATCAATCTCCTCGCATGTCTTAGCTCCCACCTCAATAGTAAGATCCTATAAGCATCGATCTTGGGACCCACCCAAAACCTCCTTAGAGTCATCACCCAATATTTTATAAGGGGTGTCATACCCAGTACATCTCATAGCATTATCAAATGGATCACTAGATGTGTCCATACTATCTGCATCGACATCTCCTGATAAAGCCTCAACTGCTGACTCTAGACTCTAGAGCATAAACCCACATCTACTAACTTTGCTGAAACACCCACATCACCAACATCATAGCTGAGAGACTCTATATGTACCTTTGTCTCACCTAAGGAAGTAATTGCCTCCTGCACTATAGCAATGCCATGAGATCTCACATACAAATTGCCAATAATAATTTGATCCTTGAGAGAGCTGAAAGTATACGTGGTAACAACTGCATCAACTATCTCTACACTAACTATAACAACAGCTCTAGGAGCCTTAACTTACTAAAGCTCAGTGCCACTAAGTCCATCTTCAATACTAGAGATAGGACTAGCAAGTGTCATACTAAATATAGGTACATCTACATCAAGGACTCTTATTGGGAAAAACTCAAGTTTCCTTCCCTACATCCTTGATGTTAGCCTTCTAAAGGAAGAAACCATATACCTCACTACCCTTTCAATTGTCTCTAGATTCAACAATCTCTCTATCAATCTCTATTGATGAAGCTTAGGTCTCTCCATAATCTCCTGAAAAGCATTCATCTTCAAGCTAACTTTGTCAGTATTCCACTGACTTCTCGAACTTCATTCCTCCTATGTTTGTCCATGGCTAGAAAATGCTAGGGTGTGTTAGTCACTCCAAATGCAACAACAAATCTGACAATAATATAAATTTTCTACCCCAAAATATGGTAGGAAATCACTCTGATGCCATTGTAATAACCCCAACTGGTTATAACTTCTTCAGTCACCAAATTCTTTTATACTTCAGTTGTTTGACATTTTGTCAACCACTTTGCAAGTCAGCTTTGCTACCACTCTAATAACCCCAACCGGTTATAACTTTGTGAAACACCAAATCTTTCTCAAATTCAATTGTTTGACATTTTTTTTAAACACTTTGCAAGCAAGCTCTGATACCAATGTAATATTCCTTACCCAAACTGGCTGATTTTAGCTCAAGGAATATTGTCAAACATTTGTATGCCGCCTTTCTCTTTTCTAATTTTTTTGTGTTTCAAATTGTTTGATATAGTTTCAATGATGCTACTTAATTTAGAATGTTCACAAATGATATTACAATACCTCTTACAATGAACTAATATGCAAGTACAGTTCTTTTTGGTATTTTCAATGCATATTCATGGAAACTAGATATGGAATACATACCTACAACCAACTGACATTTTGACAAACAATTGGCATACAACTATTATGCTGATCATATATGCTATTAGATGGACATTTCATCAAACAAATGGTATGCAACATATATCTCCTTATTTGAATTCATTCCCATGTACAATGTTGCTATGAATTTGCCAAGACAAATTGGATTACAGTAATGACTACAACAATGCCAAATATGATACTGAGTTATCACTTACAACAACAAAATTATATGCCTAAGATTACAATGCTAACTATTAATAGTTGCAAGAGGAACCTGATAATAGTGATGCCCATAGATGGAGATGAAAGTTGCAATCAGAATCAAGTATAAATATTGTAGCATGACATTGTTCATGCATACTCTAGCAACAAGGAAAAAAATGATTACTAGTGGCTACCAAAGATGAATCTTTGGGTTTACACTTGTTAGTCCTTCACTATTCTTCAAACCCTTCAATTATTCCATAACTTTAAGCACAAATAGAACTCAAGAATGAAGCTCTCCAAAATGCCAAATTCAGTGGATATTTCACCACCACAAATGGTTGCAACATTGAACAATCGACGCTCTCCAATGGCTAACTAAAATTATAAATTCTCATATATTTAATATATTAATATATATTATATCCCACACTTATATAAATTATATATATATAATATTTGCATTATAGTTTATCCAACTAAAGCTACCAATTATTAACACTCCCTCCTAGCTTAGAGAGGATAAACAAGATTCATACACAATATGAATAACATATTACCTCAACATAAATAATGGTTTCTAGAATGTCAACTCATATGACATGATCGATGCTACAGACATCAACACTCCTTAGCTAGGGAAGATAAATGGTATTTAATATATTACATATCTTGCAATTGCATACCACATGATATGAAGTATCATCTAACATATAATACCTAGTTTTACATATCACATGACACCGTGATATGAGGAATCACCTAACATGTGATACTTAGTTTTACATATTGGCTAACACATGATATGAGGAATCACCTAACATGTGATACCTAGTTTTACATATCACATAACATGTGATATGAGGAATTACGTAACACATGATACCTAGTTTTACATATCACCTAACATGTTATATGAGGAATCACCTAACATGTGATACCTAGTTTTAGATATCATCTTAGTATGACATCATAGATATGGTCTGATCAAGACTATCGAGTCTCGTGATATTCACCATAACTCAAAATTGTTGCAAGGTAATGTGTACTTAGCATAAGAACACTCATAATCTATTGTGATCGGTTTCAGCCATCACATGATGTCTATCATGATAGGAGATTAAGTTATTGTAAGATTGTCATCTTTCAATAACATTAACAAATACAATTGATAATCATTTGGAAGTCATCACTTCCTCATGATTTACACAGGTTCCATAAGGAATTTAAATGATATCATTAGTATAATAATAAATTAAATCAAGTTTACCTCATGAGTGTTTCACCTTCAACAATGAAACTCCTTCTCAATCAGTATGATTGAGATTGTCACAAGTTGACTAAACCCATTTTCTCCCTCTGAAGCTTGAGTTCATCAACATTTAGACCTCCTGAAGATGCTAGACTCCCTTTGAATTAGAATTCCAAATGCTTTCGTCCTTGTTTTCAAATATTTCCTTTTACAAAGTGAGCCCATATAGGAAATATAATGCATGAATTAATTTTCATCCTCCATGAATATTTATCACTTTAACCTGTGATAACTCATAATTGTAAGCCGAAAGATGCATTCATATGCATTCTATAGTATGTACCATTCAAGAGGACTTTAAAGACCATGGTGCATAGTAGCCAGTCATTACTAGGTAGTGTTTCTTCAAATGAGACTGCTTGGTGCACCCAAATGTGCTTAAATGATTAGGCACATACACTTTTCCCTTCTACATATTGTGATGGTTGTGGGAGACAACATCAGATCATGCTGAAGCATAATTTGAGGGTCAATGCACTGGTTTCCCCTAAAGAAAGATATGGGAAGCAAACCCCACATTGATGATTTCACTCTACGCAATATCCATCCTAAGTCTAACTTGAATGATAGTATGTATCATGTAATGCCACATACTCCTTAATTAAAGGCTGGTTTCTTGGGATGCCGCCTATCTATTGCTTCTGTGAATATCCTTACGTATTAAGAACTTGATAGAAGTTAGAGCCCTTTAGGATTTGTTTTATTTTAAAACAAACATATTTGAATCAACAAAGACTTCTGAATATATATATATATAAAATTTGATCGATGTTTGAATCTCTTAAAGATATGAAGGTCCTCTTCATTCAATACTGGAACTTAAGGAACTCGACACACCAATATAGGAATGTCTACTGGTTCAATAGTCATAAAAATAATCTATAAAGAATGTTCCATATCATCATTAACGCTTGACTATCATTGAGGACAATCACATAATTATTCACTTTATTATAAGATTGTCTTACTATTTCTCCTCTAATTTTGAAGGATATCTTTTTGAAACCCCATACTTTTGCTCGACAGTTTAGATAAATCAAGTCATGATGTATGGGATATTTAATATAGACATGTGCTCCCTATAATCCTTTCTTTGACCCTAATTTTTTTCCCACTAATGGATCCCTACCCAACCTTGTATCATTTTGAATACATTGTGTCCCAATATGCCTACCACATGCACAATCGGGACTTGATCCTCTAAATATATTTCCCACACTTTGCTCCATCCAATCACCATGTTAATACCTTTCACATGACTGGAGTCCACGTAGAAGTGTTCAATATGAGAGTTTAATTGCTTCTGCCCTTCCTATTCTTTTCTTGTTAGTCTCGACCATATATACATCATCTAATAACAATTTAAGCTACTTGTGATGTGCTAAACAAAACATGATTAATGCTATCACCAATTTTATAATTAGACTTTTTGCAGAACAAATCCTTAGTGCCCAATTGCAATTTCTTCTTTATATGCTGAATTTTGATAAATATAAATGACCATAGTTATGTAAAGTATTTGGGTGACCTTCCTGCCAAAACAATCAAAGAGGAGCCTACATGTTTGCAAGTCAAACACCATCTCTTGCAAACTTTTTCACCTTCCACATCTGAAAATTGATGTTGAATTCACCAGTGCCTGGGGTTGCGTCCAAGCTAGTGATTTTTGGACTGAAAGCCTCAAATTGATGCATTCGTCTCTTATAGAGAAAATATAGTAGTAATGATTGGTTGAGTGATTCCTCAAATCTTATTACATCTTGACAAATAAATGTTCAGCTAAAAAATATGTCGAACTCCTTTTTCTTTCTTTCCTTTCAACTTAGGCAACTTGTTAGTGTTCAAACAATAATATTATAGTCACTGCAAATAGGCACATTTAGCAGTCAAGCCACTACTCCACACTAGAGGCACCTTCTTTATATGTGTTGTTCTTCTTACTCAGCTATACTTTGACCTTTAGTTGGTGATACGTCATATCACTACCTGTGTGTACACATTGATCTTTCCCACAACGCTCTTACTCCCACCTTTGTAATTTGATGACTTCCTAACATAGATTCTTTTTCTTCGCATTACTCAATGATGGTGAAGGAAAAGTCTCTAAACTCTGAATCTATCTATCATGGTTTTAGTCATTTTCTTATATATGCAGCTTGGCTCTAATACCATGTTGAGTTTTTCTGATTTACTGCAAATGTAATGGCACTACCATTGTATTTGGCATGTACTATCCAAATGGTAGCCATCTCTCTAGTATAAGATGAAGTATGGATAGACACATCTCTTCACAGGACATGTCTACTCATTAGAATGTAATTAATATAATAAATATCTCATTTATTATATATATATATATATATATATATATATATATATATATATATATCACACTTATATCTCACAGTTATATAAATATAATATATATATATATATATTGTTGGTGTAAATAAGTATGTACTATTTACACTTTACTTAAGTTTCCTTAGGTTAATGCATTATTTTATTATTTATTAGTGAGACACTTAGGAGTTTGTGTACTCTTATGAGTTTTCATGTTAACAACACTGAAGTAAGTAGCTCTAATTCAACACATGGTGTCTACAACACTATAGTTTGCATCATTAATTGAGTTTTCATGTAGAGAATATAGTTATTCACACTCCCATTTTAGCACATGTTGTTTACAACATTATTTTGAGTGCTACACCTTTGTAGGCTTATCCTCTCATCATCGCACTTACTCCCGTGCTTAATGGAGGATAACCCATATTTGGTGGACATGTGCCTGGTTGTATGACTTATTATGTTGCTGACTTCTATGCATTCTAGAAGCTTTCCAAAGGCCTTTATATACAGGCACTCCTAGTGTACTTTTCAATTGGATATTGAATGAATATTATATCGTCATTCTAATCATACTCTCTTTGGTCTACTATTGTGCTTGTGTTTGAGTTCTTTGGTCTTGGGTGAATTTTTCCCTAAGGTAAATTCTTACTTGGTATTAGAGCTATACCAAATTCTTACATGGTATTAGAGCTTGTGGAGATTCTCTTCACATAGTTGTTCAAGACCATTCTTTCTTTAGTACCTTGACCTAAATTTGGAGAATCTACAGACATTGGGAGTGTCTAGAGTCAAAGCAGACCTTGCCATTATGTCTAGAACGTTGATTCAGTGAAATTTGATTATAAATTTGGCTATGCTGAGCCATAGTCAAAATCGAGACAACTTTTTGCAAACTAGCACCCAGAGACTTGATTTGCAAAATTGGTATGATCAATTCAGATTTGCTTTTTTTTTTCATCTGCATCTCTACAAAAAAATTTCTGATCTGCATTATTTTCAAAGAAATTTTTGGCCATCAGGCTAGTAGGAGAGATTTTTGTAGGTGAAGAGTGAAGCTTGCTGGTACAAATCAGATATTTGCATCATATTTAGAAGGTTAGAAAATCTCCATATTGACTTTTGTTTCACAAAAATTGAACATTTGAGGAGAAATCTAGAGTCAATTGATTTTTGGAGGTGCGACGGTGACAATTTAGGAAAATAATTACAACAACAATTTTCAAACAACGATATCTCCCTCATACGGACTCTTTTTTGTGAGCAATTTTTTTTGTTTTGGTGTAAAATTTTGTGATCTACACATTGGTGCAAGTGGTTTGAGATCTCTATTCCTAAATTTTTTTGCAACTCTCAAATCCCAATTTTTGCTACTTCAAATGCTTATTACGGGCTAATTTGGATGCATAATCAGGTTTCATTTTTTTTGAAAGTGCATATTATTTTTGTCTATTTTTCAAAATTTTAATCAAATTATAGGTTACGTGGATAGAAATATTGTTTTCAAAAATAGGCCTTAAATTCGCAAGTGGCTATAGGGTGCCCAAATCATACATTGGGGGGGTTAATTGCTTATTTCTGCATTTTGGAGGGTACATTTATTGATCTCATGAACGATTTTTGTTTCACATGTTGATTTGGAATTAGACCAGGATTGACAAAAAGGAACTATAAAAAATGAAGTGCTTTAGTCATTGATCATCTAAGAAGTGAGCATAAGGAAGTATTTCCTTATTTATGTTCCAATGAACTAATCTCTGACACTGAAGAATAGCCACTTGTTCACAGACTCTTGGATATTATTATACACAATATGAGTTCTTATACTAAGCATGTCATTAATAAGTTCATTCACCCATATGATATGTGGATGGCTCTTTGGAAAAATATGAAGATCCCACAATTCCTCCTTTTCCAGATGAAAAATTCTATCTTTAGCAGCTTCAACATTGGTTCCTCCAACTCCACTTGAGATCCCACCTACTGATACTCCTATTGATTCTACTGATCCACTTGCAGCCACAGATGCTTTGGATTCAGTGCATTAGGAAATTACATGTCTTCCCACTTTAGCTTCATGGGACGACTTCCTTCCAGATATTGCAGGTCTGTTCATGGAGTCTCACATTGAAGATGTGGGAGACATCATTGATACCATTTGTCTTCTCTTTGTTGAGGAGATTACTTCATGCATTGTGGAAACTAATCTTGACACCAACAATAGTGCTTCAATAAACTCAAATATGTGGGATCTATTGACAGATGCAGAGAGAGGTCATATCATTAGCACATTCCACATGCATACGTTGCCATAGTGATAGGTCCAGCACAATAGGGTACACCTAGTCTTCTAGCTCCAACATCAGAGGATGACTACATAGTAGATATTTCAGGTTTGTTTGTGGAGTCATACATAGCAGATTTGGGGGACATCATTGATGATATACATCTTCTCTTTGATGGAGAAGATCCTTCTTCAGTTGTTGTGAGGGTTCACCCTGACCCTCATGTCCATTCTCTACATGATTGATCTTCTCAGGTTGATGTGATTGTGGTTACTTATGAGCAATAGTTGTAGGAGGTCTCTTTACCATCTGAGGAGACAGTATGCTCTTTGGGACAGGTTCTACATCCATCCTTGCTAGATCTGACAATATTTTTTTCAATAGCATTGACGGGGCTATATTTAGTATCGACACAAGGACACTTGAGCAAGTTTTAGAGGCATCAATGATTAGCGGGATTCTTTCTACACACAGGGGAAGCATCTCTTATGTACCTATGATATTGTTTCTTCCAAAGGGGAGGAACATTATTCAACATTCTTAGATCAACTTCTACATTGGAGCAACTATCATTGATTGACATACAATATTTGGGGGGGGACTACCTTGTCTCCTTCTTCTTCTCTTTTATGGGGGGACTTTTCCTCTTATGGGGTTGTGTGCTTCTCATATTTCTCTTTTGTACATACTTGATGTATGTCATAATGGGGGGGTCTTGATTACTCCATCCATCCATGCATCTTTTTTTTTCATCTCTCTTTTTGGGGGAGGGTTTTTCCCATGAGGTTTTTCCTCTTTCTTCACTTTATGAGAGATTGCAATTCATTATGTACATGGTTACCTAACATGGCCTAGTAGTCAGGACCCATCTTACATTTCATCCTAGCTTTCATAAGCTTAAGTGCATTCCCCTAAGTTGCACTTAAGGGGAGTGTTGGTGTAAATAAGTATTTACTATTTACACTTTACTTAAGTTTACTTAAGTTAATGCATTGTTTTATTATTATGCATTATTTTATTAATTATTAGTGAGACACTTAGGAGTTTGCATACTCTTATGAGTTGTCATATTGACAACACTGGAGTTTGCATCATTAACTGAGTTGTCATATAGACAACACAATTATTTGCACTTCCATTTTAGCACATGTTGTCTACAACATTATTTTGCATGCTATACTTTTGTAGGCTTATCCTCTCATCATCGCACTTACTCCCATGCTTAATGGAGGATAACCCATATCTGGTGGACATGTGCCTAGTTTTATGACTTAATATATTTCTAACTTCTATGCATTCTAGAAGCTTTCTAGAGGCCTTTATATATAGGCACTCCTAGTGTACTTTTCAATCAAATATTAAATGAATATTATATCATCATTTTGATTATACTCTCTTTGGTCTACTGTTGTGCTTGTGTTTGAGTTCCTTGGTCTTGGGTGGATTTTTTCCTAAGGAAAATTCTCACATAGTATCAGAGCTATACCAAATTCTTACATATATAATATCTATTTGCACTATAGTTTATCCAACTAAAGCTACCAATTATTAACACTCTCGAAGGTCTGTAATGATGAGGTTCAAAAGGAGTTCGTCTATATGGGTGCATACAAAGCTCCTGGTCTGGATGACTTGCCCCCAACCTTCTTCCAAATCTATTGAGATATTGTTGGGATTGATGTCTGCTCAACTGCTAGAGATTTTTCCATAACAGGTAAGTTGCTTAGATAGTTAAATGATACCTTCATTTTTCTGGTCCTTAAAGTTCACAGTCTCACCTCCATGGCTGATTTTTGTCCCATTAGCCTTTGCAACACTCTCTGCAAATCTTTCTCTAAAATATTGGTCAACCAGATCAAACCCTTCGTTGACAAAAATATTAGTCCCAACTAAAAAGGATTTATCCTTGGTAGATAGATAATTGATGCAGTTATTACCTCCCATGAGGTCATCCAATCTATGGATTGTAGAAAACTCCTCAAAATCTTGTTCAAGTTAGATATCTCTAAAGCTTATGACAAAGTGAATTGGGCTTTTCTCTACAATGTGTTAGAAACCATTTGGTTCAATCAAAAATTCATCTCCATTATCAAAGAGTGTAGAGACTATCAGATTTGTGGTCATTATGAATGGTAAACTTGGTCAAAAGTTCAAGCCTACCAAGAGGATTCCCTTATCCCCTTACCTCTTCATTGTGGTTGCTGAAGTCCTTGGTCGCAACATGACCTACTTGGTCAATGCTAGAGCTATCAAGGGAATCAAACCTACTTCCACTCTCTACCTTAGAAGCTATTCAACAATTCATTGATGATACTTTCTTCTTTGGAGCCTCCTCTATTGGTGAAGCTAGAGAATGGAAAACTCTTCTTTGTAACTATGCCCCTAACTCCTTACCTCTTCATTGTGGTTTCAAAAGTCCTTGGTCACAACATGACCCACTTGATCAATATTGGAGTTGTCAAATGAATCAAACCTACTTTCACTCTTTTCCTTGGAAGTTATTTAACAATTCATTGACAATACTTTCTTCTTTGGAGCCTCCTTTGTTGTTGAAGCTAGAGAATTAAAAAAATCTTCTTTGCAACTACACCAGTGCCTTAGGTCACTTCATTAACTATGAGAAAAGCATAATTTTATTCTTTAACACTGACCTTAAATTGTAGGGAAATATTATTGATATCTTGGATTGCCAAGCAACCACTCTCCTATCGATGTATTTGGGTCTCCCCTAATGATTAAGGAGGTTCAGGGGACTTATGGAATTCTATCCTTGAAAGGACCTAGAAGTAGTTGACAAGTTGGAAGGGTAAGTTTCTTAGCAATGTTGGTAAGCTTCAGCTACTTTTTGTTGCACTTCAAGGAATCCTGGTTTATTTCCTATCTATCTTCAAAATATTGGGAGCCATGGTTGATGAGATGGAGAAAATTTAGAGAGATTTCCTTTGGCTGAGAAGAGAAGATCATAAGAGATTATTGCTGGTTGATTGGGACTAGGTTTTTCTTTCTAGGGAGTGGGGTTTGGGTCTAGGTAAGATCTGTAACTTAAATTGTGCTCTTCTAGCCAAGATTGCTTGAAACCTCCTAACTAAGAAAGCTAGTTGGCACAAAATTATGGAGGCAAGGTATGTGGATCAGGGAAACTATTGTAAAAAATTTGCAGAAAATGGGCATCGGGCTCTCAAATATGGAATAACATTATCAAAAATTAGAATATTCTTGAGAAAGGTATCCATTTGCAAATTGGTAATGGATTGGACACCCAATTTTGGGAGGATGCTTGGCTTCAAAATTATCCTCTTATTAACAATCAATTTTCCCCAATTTGTAATACCCTCCTCTCGATTGGTCCACTGGTAGGTAGTTACATGTTTCTAATGGTATGTGGATTCAGCTAGAAGCCTTGGTGGTTGACAACCAAGGCATGAAATTTCTTATTATTGAGCTAGATACCCTTCTTCTGGATTATAGGATTCCCTTGGCTGGGAGCCTAGATAGGGTGCTCTGGAGACTTAATCAAAATGGAAAATTCTCTATCAAATCTTCTTGCAACCTGCTTATTAATGCTGTTACTAATATTGCCTCTTGGGGAAGGTGTGGAGCCACCAACTTCTACCTAAAGTTATTTTTTTCTGGTGGCTTGTCCTACTAGGGAAAATTCTTACCCTTGAAATTCTAGTCAAATGAGGGTTTAGCCCGGCTAATAAATGTTGCTTATATTTGTGGCCTGAAGAAAGTATCAATTACCTTTTTCTCCACTATGACTATGCTATTTGGGGCCATGTTAAAGATAGCTTGAACATATCATTTGTGTTCAACTCTTTGAACCAACAATTATTTTTAGATTGGAAGTCCCCCTTTTTATATCTTAGCCTCCACCTACTCTAACAAAAAAAACCCCTACACATTTTTTGGTGCATGTGGAACGAAAGAAATGATGGGATTTTTAGAGACACAACTTCTTGAAGGAAGACACCCTCTTTCCCCCCAGTGGTTGAGGAGCTTTTGATTTCTATGAATTGAAGGATTGACAATAATTTTTCTTTATTTGATGATTCTAAATCCAAGGCCAAAAAGGATAGTAAGTGGTCCCCCTAGTTCCTCAGCAGTTGAAGTTGAATTTTGATGGTGCTGGCAAAGGGGGTTTTTAGGATGGAGGAGATGCTTTTAGAAATTTGGATGGGCAAGTCAAGGCTGCCTTTGGGTGTCTCCTCAAAGAGCATACTATTAACCAGGCTAAAGGGATGTCTCTTATGGGGTCTAAGGGTGGCTAATGACCTAGGTCACATTAGGATGAAAATCGAAGGAGACTCAAAAGTCATTATAAATTCTAGCAAGGATGATATAAATGCGGGATGGAAAGTGGATCTAATCCTTGATGATATTCACAACCTTTTGAATAGATTCTATATTGTCTCAATTCAATACATCTACAAGGAAGGTAACTCTGTTGCAGACTCAATTGTTGTTATTGGCCTCCAATTGGATAACTTCAGATTTTGGCATAATTCCATTCAACTACCCCAACCAACCCAATTTCTCATTAACTTGGAGGTGGGAGTATCCTCAAGCAATAATCATGAATGCTAACTCCTATGGATTATATATTTTGGCTAAGGAAATTAGTGGATTTCCTTGCTTGGGCACCAACTTTTGAAATTTTCAAAATTCTCCTTGCATTACCCCCAAGGATAATGAAGTGACCCCTATGCTTAGTTGGCTCCTCCAACTCATTGTGTCAT
Source organism: Cupressus sempervirens (assembly GCA_028749045.1). Lineage (NCBI taxonomy): Eukaryota > Viridiplantae > Streptophyta > Pinopsida > Cupressales > Cupressaceae > Cupressus > Cupressus sempervirens. The sequence goes on from CM053790.1 coordinate 134,177,348, forward strand.
GTCCCCAAATTTTAATCTAATAATTATTTAAATTTAATTAATTACCTAGTCCTAGAATTTAAATAATATAACCAAAGGACCTTTAATTAGTTACTTTAATTAATTAATATGGGGCCCAAGTTAATAATATTAGTAATTGTGGTTCTGATTGATTTAGTATTTTTGGGACCGATTTATATTGTATTTATTTTTTGGTATGTGTTGCCATTGGCTATCTTTGTAAACACTTAAGAGTTCCTCCAAAGGGTATTTAAGCACAGTGTCTAGGTAGTAGTTGTTATGCGATTCGGATTATTTCTTTGTATTGTGAATTCCTGTTAGAGTTTTGGATTATTCGCAATTTTGGGAGTGAAAGATCTTCCCTACTTGGGTTTCCAATTTTAGTGGAACTCAACCCTCACCCCATTCTATTCAAGCTTGTTGGCTTGGATGTAGTAAATCAGAGCATCATTATTATTTACAAGTAACATTATTTCAAAAATCTATTTGTGTCTAGACTACATTTATATCACTAGCAAGATCGCATTTAGATTATTTCTGGCATAGATAGTGGATAATTGTTTCCACCCCTCGACTACCTAGCAATCACTGTACGATCTCCTATCCATTCTTGTATGGATATCCCACATTCATCATACTCACTCACCAGCAACCATCATTTGTACCCATTTCTCTATCACCATAAAGACTTGCAGCAACAACCATATGGATCACCCTGTGTACTGTACCAATTACTGTACGTTCCTTGCATTGCTACTCCATATGGATGCACTCATTGACTATATGAACCTTGGCTTACTACCTTATACTATTGTACCCTTTGACTATACAGTCTTCCCTTGCTACATCGTATAGCTACACTGTGTTGTTCTGATAGTATGTACAATCTACCTTGTTGCTATCATACAACCTTTACTCTTCCCTTCATACAGACGTTAGGGCTTGTAGAAGTTAATTTTGATTTTGAGGGTGCATCTATGTATAGAGGAAAGACACCCTTGGTAATTTTTGGAAAGGAGCATTACAAATTGTTTATTACCATTTGCACTATTTCTTTGTGAACTATGCATAGAATATGATGAAAGACTTCATGGGACCCACAACTTGCCTCTTTATCATGCCAAAAGGTGGAAGTTAGATTTTTTGAGAACATGTAGTGTTTATTTGGGTTTCTTAGAGTATGTTGTACATTTTTTGGCAACTTGGAGATTGCTTGTACAAGATTATCCTCATTTTGAAGGGCTTTTGTATCACGAAAAGACAAATTAGATACAATCATTTGTGTGATTATAGGCTTCACATGAAAAATATTAATTATTAGGGATTCTAATAGATTTCCATTAATAGAAATTACCTCTGATGTGATGTGAGCCATCCCTATTATTACTTCTCATCGCTTTTGAGAAGACAAGAGGTTCTTATTCTCTATTTATCATTTGTGTCCATTTCAATACTTGGGTGTTTTTTGGGTTTTTTGTTTACTTAAAATTCTACATTTGGGCTCTTGATTATTCTATGAGTTAATCTTGTTCTACTAATATGGGCAAGGATAGATACCATATTGAGCCTAATAGAATTAAAAAGGAATTCAAGAATGACCTCATTGTCATGTATATTTGCAAGGATGGTAGCAATCTGTCATTTATGGAAAGTATGATGGGTCATGAGGAGAATGTCTCGGTCTAGTTTGTTAAGTCCTAGAAAGAAAAAAAGGGTTATGGTGAGAGGGTTTACTTTTGAGAGCAATGAAGAGGTTATAGCCTAGGCTACAAGCCTTGATATTATTGGGCATAGGTGGAAGAAGACCAATAGGTCTCTGGATATGGTGGGTCTGGATGAATTTTTTTAGGGACCAAACTCAACTCTTCTTGAATACACAACTTCAACTCAATTATGCAGGGGACAACTTTTTCCTTGTTGGCCTCAAAATGGGGACAAGTCCAATGGTGTAAAACCTTGAATTTGGATCCCTTCAACAAGTAATTGGGCTTATGAACTAAATTATCACCTCTTGAAAATCAAAGAAATATCTATTGAAATATTTTTAAAACTTTAGTCTCTCACTATATTTAGCTAGTTCTAGTTAATGGTCGTTTAAGTTTCTTTTTTAGTTTGCCCATTCAACTCTTTTTTACATAGTCTTAATTAAGACAACTTTTTTTTTCCCGTGTTGTTATTAGTATTTGTAAACTAGCTATTTAAGAATTGATCATACAATTATCATCTCATGATTAATTTTTTATTGTATTAGAGTGGCTAGGGTTTTGGGTGAATTTCTTTGGACAATAAGTTTAATTTTTTTACTCACCATATTTTCAGTTTTTCAACAAAAATGATTAGGTTTTAATTGCAAACTCAGTGAGAACCTAAAATTGTGACTTAAACTCACATGATTTTTTGAAGAATCATGATTTTTTTACTACTCATTAGTAGCGTTCGATGCACAATTTGAAATCTTTGTCCTTTTTGGTTTCCTTCATTTTTCTATTTTTCCGTGGTGGTAGTCCACATCACCAAATGCTTTTTGTCTTGTAGAGGTAGAAGAATAATATTTTTTTGAGCTAACTAAATCATCATTTTTTGGTACAATTCTAGTTGTGTTTCACTGAGTCAACCCAAATTCAATTTTTGCATGTTCTTTGTAGTCAAAACAAAATAAATCCAAGCGCTTGAACATCTTTAGTGTAATGTCCCCATTTTTTCAAGCTCTTGGGATTAGCCTATCATGTGACCCTCGTAGGCTAATGAGGATGGACAAAGGGTCTCTTTCAATGGGCATTTACTTTAGGATTCAGTATCCTATGGTTTGGATTTCGTTTGGCATCATTTGGACTTAATTCGCTATAGTTTTGCCATGTTTTCTATTTATAGTAAGTTTGATATTGATCGAGAAGGAACCTTTCTATTTTTGGAAAGTGCATTTTGGTCAAATGGAAAAATAATAGGTGTGATTCCTATTTCAGACAACATATTAAAAGGATAAGTATTTTGGGAGTTATTATTATTTTGGTGGCCAAATTATTATTGAATCATTAAATGGCTTATTATAAAGTTATAATTTAACTTTATAATTTCACTTAACTTGAGGGTTGAGTCATCATGGGAAGGGGCCATTTATTTAATTAATTCATGAAAGCCTAAGCCAAGGTATTAATTTAAAGTATTGGAGTAAATGAATTATTAAAAAGAAAAGTATATCTTTTTATCCCACATTGGTAAGACTTGTGTTTGAGCTCTCACAAGAAAGAATAAAAAGGGACTTGAGAGCTCATTCTAAGATATCCATTGTTCATTTGATGAAAATTTATTATGTTTCTTGGCTGTGAGAAATGACTAGCGTTTGAGGACTAATTCCTCTCTTGGCAATTTGAATCATCACTGATTGATGATGAATTTTGCAAACTGAATTCTTAGAATACTATTCTAATTTTGTGGATGCAAATTTGGTGCTGTTGTATACAAAATTTGAAGAGAACTATTAAATTGCTGCTATTATAGAGGCTACAATATAATCCTAGAAATTGGTGAGGACTCAAGGTGCTGCATTTTTTTAAAATTTTTGAGAAGATTCAGTAATTCTGGGCTGCATATCAGATTTGAAAGCGCTGCATCACTTTTTAATGGCTGCATGACTAGCATTAGAGGTTGCATTTATTTCCTTCTTGGCAGCCCATGCAAATGTGGGAGGGTTGTGTGAACTCTTAACAGTTAGTGTACATTCATGGAGGTCTCTGTCTCATTCTAGCTAGGTTCTTAATTTAAAAAAAAAGGTGCTCATTTAATATATTTAATTGTTGTGTTATATGACAATTGAAATTAGAATAAATTTGATAATTTTAATCATTTCCAGAAAAGTGTTGAATTTTAAAATAAATTGTTATCTTTATTATTCAATTCTAGACAAAATTCAACAAGTTAATTTTTATTAAAAGTGAAACAAAAGACTTTTAGCAAGCAAATTCAGAAATTAATAATTACTTCAAAAGAAAGCCAAGCAGGCTCATTACATTTGACAAGTGATCAGTTATAAAATTTCTTAGGCCTGCAAGGTTAAACTTGTAGTGTATTGGGTCAATGATGTTTTAGCAAAGCCAAGCTTTTTTCAACTTAGTTATTTTTAGCATTTTGGGGAAAGTCTTTCTATGCTCAATGACTACATCGGACACTCAAATTTTTAGCCAAGTTTGGCACACGTCTTTTGTCCACCTCAGCTGAACAAGACAAAAATATTTTTTATAGGGATCCTGGAGTTTAAATCATAGTTACACCACCCAAGGGGATGGGGGGATGGTGGAACAAGTGAGAAAAATTTTCAAGATAGGGGGACAAGTTTTTGGGATAGGGTGACAGAGGAGCCTTAACTGGGGATTATAGGGGGATGATGGTGGGGGACCAAGGGGATTGTATATATTATACATATGGTAGTTAAAATTCTAGTTATGAAAAGATTTATTGCAATATGAGATATAAAGATGTAAAAGAGTAAATGCTTGAACATTGCATTGAATTGGAAAATCAAACATTGAACATAAATAGTCAAATTAGAAAATAGTTAACATTGGGATGTCCTTCCATCCTCAATAGTGGTGGTGGAATCTAGTGGCACCATTGGGGATGGGGGAAAAAAGTCCCAAGCCCCAATGCATTAAAGTACCCAGTGCGTGGGGCAAAAGGGGGCCGGGGGGGGCATGTTCCCTTGTTACTATGATTTGTTTCGCAATTTGTTTTAGCCTCCCTTTGTTGCCAATTTTGGAATTTTTGGTTCTGATTTTTTTGTGATATATTTTTCCAGGATTTTATGTATCACATACCGTCCTAGCTTTTAGGGGCCTTTCAATTTTGGGGTTTTACAACCCTAAACCCAATTAAGGTTTAATGATATTATTTATAAAACAATATCCTAGGTTCACCCAATTTTCAGTTTTCTAGTGTTTTTTTCTCTATTTTGAGTTCTCAATATTCACTAGGTTGCCCAATAACCTTATATGCATTGATGTCCTCTTTGACCACTGTCATGTTGGAATTAAATGAGGGGTTTAATGGATACAATTATACAACTTGAAAGTAGTACATGATGATGATATTTGAATATCATTGTTTTCAAAAGATTATTTTGGGTATAGAAGCATGTCACTCAAGTACAAATCGATTAGGATAAATGGGATGAATGTAATTGGAAAGTGTTTATGTTGTTCAAACTTTTAGTTATAGATGAGCAACTCCCTTAGGTGTTTTCTCATAAAATAGCTAAAGAAATTTGGGACATCTTAAAGGATGTTTATGAGATATTTGACAAAAGCCACATTTATTTTTTTCTATCACAATGGATGAGAAAACTTTCTAAAAACAATGACTTGCATGACCACAAGATGGAGAAAGAAGATATGGATGGTGGTGATCACTGAAAAGCCTACCTTGATTCTATGAGCACTTCATTGAGATGCTAAATATCACTTCTACTAGTGTATCCCTTACATTCTTTGATCTTTGCAACAAGCTTGTGTATTAGATGGAAGCAATAGATTGGAAGTCAATGCAATTCCTCCTCTCTTGAATAGGTGGCCTTCACAAAAAATTCCTAGCAAAAAGGGTCAGGTACACCTCCAACGTCTTCTAAACTTAAAGAGAATACTATTTAGTGTAATTAGTGGCACTAGTATGGTCACTTGAAGGTAGATTGCAGGAAGTAATTGGTTGTCACACACTCTTCACATAAAGGGTCTTAGCAGAAGGCCAAGCTACTACACATTCTAATTAGAAGGAGCCTACCTCCTATGCCCTCATGGCCACATGCACATTAGATGATGATATGTCCTCATCATGGTACATTGTGTCTGGCACCTCTTGACATTTCACACATCATTTGAACTGGTTGATAGAGCTGATGCCTTTCTTTGATTTAGATGTTTTTGAAGGAGGAAAGGAATATACAAATGTCAGTAAAGGAAATGTTTAGATTTCACTTTGTGGGAGGGATTTGGCATTTCTCAATGTGTACTTTATTCTATGCGTGAAGCTAAATCTATCATCAGCTAATCAAATTATACTTAATTATCCTTAATTGGATATTGTGTTTAGTGCACATAGTGTACATTTTGTTCATATGGAGTCAAATACTATAGTTCTAGTTAGTCTTGAGGATCATGGCTGAAACAAACTCATTGATATAGTAGATTCTCCTAAGCCAGCCATGGCAGCCAAAAATTCATCCATTAATAATGTTTGGTATCAACAATATGGGCATCTAAATATCCACTCCCTCTCTTAGTTGGTGTGATTAGCCTTGTTGTTGGGTCACCTACACTTCAGACATAAAATCATGGGGTGTGCGAAGCATGTCAAGATGCAAATCAACATTGGACTCCATTTTTTACATGGTGATGATTAGAGGGCATCCAAGCCCTTCTAGTTGGTCCATGTAGATTCTTGTGGGCTCATGAATACTCCATCAGTCATAGGATATAGGCATTTTTTCATAATTTTTGATGATTTGAGCAGGAAGATGTTGGTGTATTTGCTTCAACATAATTCAAAAGTGTTATGTATGGTTCATAAGTTCAAGAACTTAGTGGAGAAAGAGTTTGGTTGTCAAATTATCACTCTTATTACTGAAAGTGGTGGAGAATTTTGTTCATCTAACTTCTCTAACTTTTGTGCATCACATAGGATCAAGCATTATCTTACTGCACCTTACACCTTGCAATAGAGTGTTGTTGAGCATAGGAATTGTATAAATACTAAGATGGCTCGATCGATGTTAGAGCATTACAATGTTCCAAAGAAGTTTTGGGGTGAGGTGGTCTTTACTATTGTTTAACTTATGATTCATCTTCCACATTAGCTCTTAAGAAGATCACTCTAGAAGAAACATGGTCTAGACAAAAGCCCAAAATCAGTCATCTAAAGATTTTTTGCTCTAGAACAAACGTCGAGATTCTAGATGACAAGAACACTAGAATGAATGACATCACTTTGATATTAATATTTATAGGATGCACTGATACACATAAGGCTTATCAGTTGATCGATATTGATACAAATTGTCTCATATTTAGTCAAAATGTGGTGTCTTGTGAAGATTAAGGACAATTTCAGCCTTCTCTTGTGGTGTAGGGGAACCCACATGAGAAAGTAGTTTAATATTTTCATTTCCATATGTACATAGAACATCATGCATATTAGATAGATCATGTCATGTCCATGCATAGTAGGATATGTTAGTGAGTCACTTGTTTTCATCATTATTATAATAAAGACCTATTTTGTAAGTTTGGCATCTTTATAAGCCATCATGACCAAATTACTAAGTTGGCCTATGAGCATGAAATTAGTTCATTTAGTCCAATATTAGGATCTTCTAAGTTTTTTATGGGGGTCTCACAAATAGAAATCCGTGGTAGTTTAATATTGCCTACAAATTACAAAGTTGCACTTTTACAACTAGGAAATTCTAGCAATTTTAGAAGTATAAGAATCTTTTAAATACACAAGAGCTCAAAAAAATCCAAGATTCATGTGTATATCTACTATTTTGGTCAAGTTATATTAGAAGGAAAATGTATGAACAGAAGAAAAGGTTTTTGGATAATTTTGAACATAGAAACAAAGAAAAAATTCTGATTTTGATTGAAATATTGCTGCTATCTGGTTACCACATGTTTGTAAAACCTAGTTCAAGTCTAAAACCTATATGGTTGGAAAGAGATTTAGATTATCTTTCCAATGAATCTAGTTGGAGGTTCTAACTCTCACGTATGTGGGAGAAAACTGAAATTTACTGAACAATGGTTGAAATTCTGGGAATTGTTTTTCATGTTTTTGTCGTTGTTTCCAGACTTGGCACATGTATGTATTAAAGGATAAGGGTCTTAAATCTTTATGAATTTTTATGGGGCTGAAATAGCTTTCAAAAGAATGAGGTTTTAAGTCTTGAGACACCAGTATGTGTGACAATGATAATATCTTTCATAGAAGATCTGAAATTGCTTGTAAGTTGAGAGTTCTAAGAAAGAAATTTTCTCTCCTCATTTCACCAGTGAAAATTAATGGAATTTTGAATTTAAGTAATTTAGAGGGTATATTTATTGATTTACAATTTATTTTGGTATATCATTTGATTCTAGTTTACGCTAGTAGGCTCTAGGTGGGTTATTTCCCTTATTTTCAAAGAATACAACTATAAAAACACTTGTAACTTACATGCAGCAATAAGCTAGAGGCTGAAACTTGCAATTTGGACATTTTATTGGATGCCCTAACTAGTGTAGTTGTTATTTTTGTGAAACCAATCACATTTTTTGGTACTTTCTTCATTAATGTGGTAAAATTAGGCCTATTTACCCACTTGATTTTGTGAAATCTATGAAGTGTGTTTTGGAATTTTGATTTTCTCTGCATCATTATTGGTATTGAAGCTTGGGAAAAGCTCCTAAAGAAATTTAATTTTATGTCTATGTCAAAGTCTAAAGGTGAGACATCAAACATGGTCACCACTGCTGAATTGGCAAAGAAGATGCAAGAACAAAAGAACCAATTTATTGTTATTAGATGAACTTGAGAAGTTGAAGGGCCAAATGGAAAAAAGAGTAAAGGTTTCCTTAGAGCATGAGAAAGAATGGGAAGAAGAAAATGACCCTGAGAAAGAGGTGGTTAACTTGCCTGTAGACTAGCGATACTTGATAGAAGCCCTTGAAAGATTTGGCAAGAAGGATACCAAAGTTCACCTACCCATATTTTAAGGTAAGATGGATGCTGATGTTGTTGTAGATTGGATAGAATCCTTAAATAACGACTTTGAGTGTGAAAATTAGTAGAGAAAGATAACGTAAAGATTTCCAAGTCAAAGTTGAAGGGAGCAACCCTCACTGGGTGGAATTTAATCCAAGGAGAAAGGGTCAAAGAGGGTAAGAACATCATAAATTCATGGGGCAGGATAAGTGCTAAGGTAAGAGAAACTTACTTACCTAAGGATTATGAAATCTAGCTAAATAGGAGGAAAGAAAGCTTAAGACAAAAGGAGCTACATGTCACAACCCATACTGAAGAATTCCAAAAATTTAGCCTAAGGGAAAATTAAAGTGAATTTGAAAGTGTGAAAAGTGCTAAGGTAAGAGAAACTTACTTACCCGAGGTTTATGAAATCTAGCAAAATAGGAGGAAAGAAAGCTTAAGACAAAAGGAGCTACATGTCACAACCCATACTAAAGAATTCCAAAAATTGAGCATAAGGGAAAATTAAAGTGAATGTGAAAATGTGAAAGTTGCTAGATTCTAGTTTAATTGCAAAAATTTTAAGTCCATGTACTATACCTGCTATTTTGGCACCCAAGAAGGAAGTAACATGGAGGTTGTGCACTAATTCAGGGGCCATTAATAAGATTACAATCAAATAAGAGTTTCAAATGTCAAGAATAGAAGATTTTCTTAATTGCTTCGGAGGTGCAAAGAATTTTTCCAAGACTGACTTAAAGAGTGGGTAACATCAAATAAGGAAAAGAGTTGGAGATGATTGGAAAGAAATGTTCAAAACCAATCATGGATTGTATGAGTGGAAGGTAATGCCATTTGGAAAATGATGCTCCTAGTACCTTCATGAGACTTATGAATGAAGTGCTCAAAGACTTCAATGGTAAGTTCATCATAGTATATTTGGATAACATATTAATTTTTAGCAAGACAAGGGAAGAACACCTCAAACACATTGACATGGTTTTGAGAAGACATCACAAGGAGAAGGTGGTCATAAACTTGGAAATGCTTCTATTCTTGCAAGAGGATCTGACCTATCTTGGCTTTGTGATCTCCTAAGGAAAATTGAACATGGATAAAGGCAAGCTAAGTGCTATACTCTCTTGGCCATCTCCTAAAAAAGTTGTCGATATTAGAAGCTTTCATGGTCCTACTAGATTTTATCAGAAATTTATAAGAAATTTCAGTCATATATGTGCTCCTATGTTAGAAACTATTAAAGGTGGAAAGAAGTGTTAAGTTTGGGTGGAGTCAATCAGCTAATGAAGCTTTTGAATTTTTTAAGAAAAAGGTTAGTGAGCAACCAATTTTTTGCTTTACCTGATTTTAACAAAGTTTTCAAGTAGAGTGTGATGCTAGCAAGGTTGCTATAGGGGTTGTTCTTAGTCAAGAAGGAAAACTATGGCATGTCCCCTATTTAGTGACATGTTATTTTGCTTGAATTTGCCTATTATGGACTCTCATAGGAAGATGGTTTTGGTGGGAGAGACATTCTGATGATTATTTGGGGATTGGATGGTCTTATTTTCTCTTGGAGAGATGGGGTTTATCATATTTTTATGTGTTATGTGGGGCCAAAATATTATAATTTTGAGTTGAGTTGCACTTTTTATTTTATAAAGTTACTTTTTATATAAAAGTGCATTATAAAGGGATTTCATAAGAATATTTTATGGATACTTCTAGAAGTTCTTAGAGGCTTCTTAGAAAAGTGAATAAATAGAGTGCTTGGCCTCTCATTTGGACATCCCATGACTTGAATTTACACTACTTTTCTCTTTAAGCATTTGTGGCGCCATCTTGGTCTGCAACGAGTCATTTGATCATTAGAAATGAAGTCTCCTAAGGATTTGCATAACTAAGGAGGTGAAATATCCTTTGAAGGGTTGCACTTTGGAAGTGGTATTTAGCTACTTCAAGTTGGGCTTATTTGGACATTTCCAGCAGGGTTTAATTTTCAGCCTGGACATACATTTTTTCTCATATCTCATTGTTGGCTGGGAGTTTGATTTTAATTTTCTAGGAGAATTTTCCTTCGAGCCTAGTGATTATTTCTACACCATTTTCGGCACCTTTTAGCTCAACATTTATTATTTATCAACATCATATTCCATCACACAAGTTATCCAGCCTGCACTTTTTATGTTTAGATCTTTGCTTAACAAAAACTCTTTCACACTTGGATGTGATACCATTAGATAAATCTTACTGTTGGAAACCAGGTGTTTGAACTTTTTAAGATTCTTAATGACAGAAAAAACATGCTTTTCAACAAAGCTATACCTTTGTTCATAATCTTGCAAACCTTTGCTGAAAAATGCAATAGGTTGTTCAAATCCTTGATCATTCTTTTGCACCAGCATTGCTGAGATGGCATCAAAACTGCCATAAGCATACTGTATAAAATCTTTGGTAAAATTTGGATTAACCAAAGCAGGGGCAGCGGACAAGGCTTCTTTAATTGCTTCAAAACAACGCTTCCCCTCTTTGTGTTAGATTTTTTAGGATCTCTGCAAATGTAATAACATTGTTGTAATTCTATGTGTTTCAATTGTAGATTTCCAAGATATATAAATATATCTTCAAGAGGCATGTCTTGTGAAGAGACATGTCTCTATAGTTATATATGTTAATTAATCATTAATTAAAACATTATTAATTATAACATATCTATATTATATAGAAATATATTATATATTATATATAGCATACAATATATATATATATATATATATATATATATATATATATATATATATATATATATATATATATATATATATATATATATATATATATATATATATATATATATATATATATATATATATATATATATATATATATATATATATATATATATATATATATATATATATATCTATTAGAGTATGTATAATTAATGATTAACAATAACCATAGAAAGGATTAACTCTAAGATAGTTCAATCAGATAGAAGTTATAATTTAACACTCCCTCTTAGCTCAGGAGGATTGTAATAGAATACACTATCACAATAATCTTAGAATGTCATATTAAAGACCTTAATATATATATCACACTAGATACATTATCTTTTGATAATATAAGTCTCAATAAGAAGTCTATATCATGAGATCTTTTTATAGTAGGCATTGCTTCACAAAATGTGTCAGAACAAACATGCCAACAAAATCTAATTCTAACAATGAAATGTATATCAATTGTTTTCTACCATGGGTATGACTTAGATACAATCGAAGCTATCTCGACACTGCCTCTTTATTTGGGAAGATTGATATATAACATACTATGTTCTTGAGTATAAGGAGATATCATCTCACTATGATATCCCTAAAATGGCATATCAATATGAATTGAACAACACACATATGTAAAATTAACATATGGAATTTACTTCAACACACTAAGAGGCTAGAATCCTCAATGCTCCCTCTTAAGAAAAAGGAAATTGAAATAAGTTTAACTTACATAATAAGGTGTAATCATATTATGTTTTAAACTAAGAGAGAGAAAGAAAACATAATGGATTTTCATGGTGTCTGGCTATCACCCAAAAGACCCATGAAGGTTATCAATGTGTCCAGCAAAATTTGGCCCAAAGAACAAAGATAACCCAAACTTTCAAAACAATGGGTTTTCATGGTGTCTAGCTATCACCCAAAAGATCCATGAAGGTTATCAATGTGTCTAGCAAAATTTGGCCTGAAAGATAACACCAAATTCAACCATTGTTTAAAAACAAATCAACTAAAATAAAGTCGTCACTTTATAATAGGATCAAAACACATGAAAGGTCATCACTTTTCACAAGAAAATTCATCACTTTTCACAATACAAGCTTGCAAGCAAAAATAATTTTATATTTATGAATATATATTTTAATAAAATGCATTTACAACAAAGTCATATCAATTTTACCTCTGAAGTACACAATTTCAACTTTGCATGAGGCTTGCTAAATATATCAGTACTTTGCTCATCTGTACTAATATAACTCATCCTTGTGATAAATGCACCAGTATCACAAGGTCGCATGACATGGAGCATTTTCTACAAGAGTAGATTTATCACTGTAAGCATATAATCATCAACCATATGATGTTAGTCAATAAGTGCATAAGAAACAATAATCATTAATCATGTCAAGTTTACCTCTAAAGTGATATGATCTACTCCCTCTGAATAAAAATTTGATAGAATCATGTTCTTATTTGCTCCCTCTTAATCTGAAGCAATGTCAAATTTCCTCTTCATAATCTTAATCTTAAAGGATGTTCACTTCCAAAGCCTACACAATAATCTTGGTGGCAAACGTTAGAACTTCCTTTTTCTGCAAGAACATCTTTAGATATAAAGGAATAGATCAATGCAATTTAACTCTTATAGTACATATAAGTTTATAATTGAGAAAGAGACTATAGTAAGTAGATAATTGTAATACTCAAGAGTAAAAAATTACTTATCTTTCTATGACAATCCATAAATGTCAAATCATTAAACCTCCTCTCTAAAGATGGTTTCAAGTGGGAATTTGAACATTGTTTATTAAGTTTATCCCCCAGAATGTGAAATTCCAACTTCTATGTCATCGAGCAATTTTATGTACTCGGTACCTAGAGTATGATTATGCAAGTTATTTAAGGATCTTTTCATTTTCTAGTGATGTTCACAAGGTGTGGCCCATTAAAATCATGAAGTCACATCCATGTATTTTTAGACTCCCTCTAAATATAAATCTTCCAAACTCCAACATTTCCTTTAGAAGAAGTGTAAAACTCTCTCTTAATAGAGAAAGATATTCATAATCTCAATCATCAGGGATATTTGTTTCAAGATCCTCACTTTATCCAACTTGATCATCAGGGTCTTTAGAACTTTCACATCACATCAAATTTGAATACTTCTTTCTAATTTACAACTTGATCTTTTCATCCATAGATGCTCCAAACCTTAAGCTTAGTAGTATAAGTGAACACAAACATGTCCACAAGGGGTAGACCCATTAAATCACATAGTGGCATGAAATTATAGTCCTCTTGACTATTACAATCTATCGATCATTGAAAATTCTATCACAACACGATTTACTCCCTCTGAATCAATATGATCGAGATCATCGAAGATTTACTAAATCATATCATCTATCTACTCCCTCTCTTTCAAGGTTGCCTAGAATATCAGCCTCCCTTTTTTCCTGAAATAACATTCTCGAAGGAAAAAAAGATCAAGGGACATAGCTTATATGTATAGAGATATAGCTAAGAAAGATATTTCTCAGTATATGATAATTGAAAATAATTTTCTCTTGTAATTAAGGGATAATAACTTAGAGACAACACTTGATTCACTTTCACATATTTTCTTTATTTCCATATATACATATTTCCTTATCAAAATAAATATGAAATCAAAAGACATATATATCCATTACTAGAAATCACATATTTAGGTTTATATTATCTCACCATACTATACAAATTAAAATGAATGATCATAATGATAATAATAAAAATTAATGTTATTATTCTAATAACAATTATATGTCCCTTTAAGTAATTACATATATATAATTCTTCATCATATATATTCATAAATAAATATGATAATGCTATGTTTCTAAATTAAATTAAATTAGATATGATGATATATACCAAACAAGTATAATGATACCTGATTTTACCTTTCTCCATGCACGATGACGTAAATGGAACTAATTATATTTCTCCATATGTGGGTGTTTCAAAAGAAGACCCTTCACCATATTTTGTAGCATGTGTGATGACCAATTCTTTTAGAACTTAATGAAGCTCATTTACTATGTTCTATCACACTGCTCCCCTTCACAATTTCTCCTTGCTTTACCAGAGCCTCAATTTATCCATCTTGATCATTAGGGTCTTTGGGGCTACCATCATTAGATTTAATTTGCATAGTATTTGGTAGCATGTGTAACATACCAATCTTCTTTTCCTGTAAGAATATTTATCTACCCAAGAAGATTCAGATATTGTCTTCTTAGAATATTTGAGAATAGAATAGCTCCCTTCTAATGAAATTTCAAGTGGGAATTGAACATTGACTATTATTCCCCCCACAATGTAAAATTCCCACTCATTCCTATATTGTTTGACAATTTTGTATCAAATGTGACAACTCCTTTTTAAGTTCCAATTTGCTCTTTTCATCTATTGAAGATCCAAACATTCATTTAGCTTAATAGTAGAAGTAGACATGTCCTTCCATTTCCTCAAACTCGTCGACAATACACCAATATCTTGATTGATTAACATTGTGCCACATGTATGAATCTCCAACTCATACATCAATTTTGGGACTGATTTCTTTAGAATTTAGTTACAAATGACTATAATTTAGCTGGAAAATGGTAGTATGTAAGTATTGCAAAATTAAAAATGGATCCAACTATATATATAATGTCCAACCACTTGGAACTAATATAGTTTATTTAAAATTGATGGCCTTTGATTTAGGAGATCAGTAATAAATGCAATTGTTGGTATTTATGTATTTGATTCTCATTAACTCTTGATTTGATGCTTATTGATAGTCTGGACTCTAGATCAATGATTATTTTCTCATATCTAACTTGGAACAGTGAGTATTATTTTCTTTGTGTATCTCCTCTTAATCACTTCCAGTTGTCTTCACACTATTGTCTATACTGATGAAGATGTTGTTCTGAATCTCTGATTACACTTTACAAGTATGCTACTAAATTTGCCAAATAGTATTGTGGTACAACTGAGGAATCAGACTATAGATGGGTAGGAGGGATTAATAATTTGATGCAGAGGAGTCAGTATCCTTTCAAGTTTCCTGTTATCCTTTTGAGTTCTCTTTTATTTTTCATGCCAATCGAAATGGTAAATGATTGCATGGAGGAGTGACTCAAGGTTGCATGGAGGATTGAATATCACTTAAGTTCCAATGTCTCTTAGGGATCACCATCTTATTATATCTGATATTGTTATCTATTCTTCTTGTCTTGTACTCCCAAAAATGTTTGATGCTATTTGTGGACATACCTCTATATATCCTGATCACTGCTAATTGTTCCTTTATATTCTCCTATTCGATCTACAACTCTAGATCTATACACCAAATATGTTCTGAGAAATATATCATTTGAGGCTGCCATATGAATTTCTTATAGGTTTATGCTGGTTGTAGTGTTTGATCAGCACTAACTATAGAATTTTTTTAGGCCAATTAATCATCATGCAATCATTGTCTTAAATTCTTCACTCTACAGTAATTGCAGTATCTAATCTAATCAGTAGATATATGCAATTTGTAATGGTTGTTGTCTCTGATTATCTCTCTTTGTGCTTGTACTAGGAATGCCTGAATGACAGAATTCTTTGCATTTTGTGAATCTCTATCCCTCATGTTCTCTTATTGAGATTTGTAATTGTCATGTATTTTTATTCTTTGCTGGTTGAATGTTGCATTTATCGGGTTTCATCATTGTATATGGTTATTATCATCTGTGCAATTCTAAATATCATTGAAAACTTCCCTCTACCCTACTTCCTTCTCCATCATATTCATTGCACGTGCTTCTTGGTTTTTTTTTTCTTAATAATCCTTATCTCCAACCACCAACTATTTTAATGGTTTACGTAACACCTTGTGTATCCAACTTCGTTCTAAAGTTTTGAGGGTGTAATGCTAGGTTTGACACATTCCCACTCTGTAGATGAAGTCATGGATGAGTTGCTTCATGTCAGGAGTGATGCCCAACTTTCTTGCTTTTGTATTTAACCCTCGATCTTCCATCACATTGTGAGCTCCCCACACACTTCAAAATTTTCATGTACTTTTGTGCCTCTATGTACAACTTGTTCTTGTTCATTCTATCATTTTTCCTTTGAATTCAAGGACGCTCATGTAGCAACAAGTATTTAGTTGGTCATAGAGGCAAATCACCCATTGACTCATAATTTAGCGAACTTCTGGCAAGATAGTTCTATACGAATATCACAAATTTGATGATAGAAAATATCTTTCTCACCAATGCTTCCAATTCCATTGTCTATGTAGATCAAAAAAAACTCACTCTTTCTATTGTTATTTTTTTTTGGGTTACATTTAGATTTGGCTTTGATACCATGTTATATTTTTTAGGATCTCTACAAATGTAATAACATTATTGTAATTCTATGTGTTTCAATTACAGATTTCCAAGATATTTAAATATATCTTCAAGAGGCATGTCTTGTGAAGAGACATGTCTCTATGGTTATATATGTTAATTAATCATTAATTAAAACATTATTAATTATAACATATCTATATTATATAGAAATATATTATATATAATATATATAGCATACAATATATATATAGATCTATTAGAGTATGTATAATTAATGATTAACAATAACCATAGAAAGGATTAACTCTAAGATAGTTCAATCCAATAGAAGCTACAATTTAACACTTTGGTCCAACTGAAAATAGTATTTTTCTTTAACATTGTTGTTAAAGGCTTTAAAAGATTAGCAAGATCAGGTATGAAATGTCTCTCAAAATTGATCCTACCAAGAAAACTTTGTAGACCCTTCTTATGGCTGGGCAATGGTAACTCTAAAATTGCATGTACTCTCTCGTGATTTATAGTACTACCATGTTTTGAAACAATATATCCGAGAAGTTTTCCTTCATGAACAACAAATACAAATTTTTTTGGATCAAGAGAAATACCAAACTCTCTGCATCTTTCTAGCACTTGTCTAAGATAAAAAAAAATGATCTTTAGCCTCCTTGCTAAAAATAGTAATGTCATCTAAATATACCAACACTATCTTGTACATTAAATTTCTAAATGCCATAACCATAACCTTTTGAAATGCAGCTCCAGCATTAGCTAGTCCCAAAGGCATCCTTCTGTAAGCCATAGTTCCCCACTTTGTGGTGAATGCTATTTTGAACTAATCTTCATCTTTTACCAAAACCTGATTATAACTAGAATATCCATCTAATAAACAAAACCTTTCAAAACCTTAAAAATATTGTAAAATATGTTCCATGGATGGTAAGGGATGCCTATCTTTTAGTGAAGCTCTATTTAGGTCTCTAAAATCTATGCACAAGTGTATTTCTCCATTTTTCTTTCGTACAGGTACTAAGTTAGAGACCCAAGAAGGTTTGATAGGAAAGACAATCCCTCCTTCCAAAAGCTTGTTCAACTCTTTCAGCATTAAAGGTTCTAGC
Organism: Cupressus sempervirens; assembly: GCA_028749045.1. NCBI lineage: Eukaryota > Viridiplantae > Streptophyta > Pinopsida > Cupressales > Cupressaceae > Cupressus > Cupressus sempervirens. The sequence goes on from CM053790.1 coordinate 134,195,336, forward strand.
TTAGGATTCACAGGTCTTTGTTTTTGCCTTATAGGTTTGGTATTAGGCTCAAGCTCAATAGTGTGTTGGGTTAACTTAGGGTCAAAGCCTTTTAGATCAGAATAATCCCAAGCAAAAACATCATTAAATTCCAAAAATAATTTAATAAAAGATTGCTTTTCTTGTGGTGAGTTTATCTTACCAACTTTTAGCCATTTCCTTTCAAAAATTTTCAGCTCCTCATAATGCTCTTCCTTCACTAGCAAACTGGTTTTATCTTTCTTCACCTGATCATCTGGATCAAAGATAGTTTCTAACGTAGCCAAACCTTTAGGAAACTTGTTTTTTTTTAGCTGAATAACCTAATCACCATATTGCTGATTGAATCTATCCTGATTAACAATTGAAAACACATCTTCTTGTAATAAAAAGTTTAAAATCTACTCATCTGAATCAAACACCTGCCAATTTATGTTGTTATCTAGTATTGAAGGTCTAACTACCACCTTTAGATGATGTTTTTCATTCTTTTTTATAACATTATCAATAATATCAAATTGTACGCCTACTACTACAAGCCTATCAGAAAACTAGGTTTTTGCTCTAGGTATGTATATTATATTAAAAGCTTCAAATTCTTCGATAATATCCCATACCCTATTTTTGTATAGCTTTAGAGTATCATTCTTGACAAAAATTAGACCTCTAACTTGGTTCACAATGAGCTCAGTATCCCCAAAAACTTGCAAGCACGTTATTTTTCTCTTCCTTGCCCATTCCAAACCTTGTACCAATCCTTCATATTCAACCACATTGTTAGAACATGAAAATGAGAAATGAAAAGCAGCAAAATATTTATCCTCCTGAGGTGATACTAGCATTACTGCCCCACCAACACCATTCTTACTTCGTGAGCCATCAAAATACATCTTCCATACCTATTTTTCTTGTTCGCTGATCTAATTTGTATCTTTGACCATATTTGGAATTCCTAAACTTTGATCTAAAATCATATAATTGCGAAAGCCAACATCATGGATAATGTTGTTTTGATAGTTAGAAGCATTTTTAGCAGCCCATTCATCAAGTAACATATCCAGAATACCATTGACAGATGTTTTAGAATCTATTACATCAGGTTCATCACTATCAAATGACATCAAATTTACATTAATAGCAGCAGGGACATAAGGTTCTATATGGTCTTTAGCTAGTTTTTCAAACTTAATCATAATTTTTGTACCATATCTTGACCTAAAGAGCATATGAGACCAATCTGATGAAAAATAGCCACCAATCTTTGCTGTGAAATCTCGAGATAAACATAAGGCAAAATATGGTGGAAGGTCTATGACATAAAGATCTTGAGGTATTGAAAAATTTGAACATGCATGCAAGGTCATACTAGCATCTTTAATTGTGCCTATTGTGTTGATAGATGATGCATCCAATTGTACTACACCTTTCTGCAGAGGTTGATATTTCAGCCCTAGCTGTTCTGCTACCTTTTTAGGCATAACTAAGCTTGTGGCTCCACTATCAATCATACAATTGTGAACCAAATTATTACCTATAATCAATGACATAAAAGGGAGGAGGCTTGACAGTTGGAACTACTGGTTTGCTGTTATTTTCTTCATTATTTGCAAATATAGCACTTGGTATATTTTCACCAGCACTACCTCTTTTTGATAATTCAGATTGCAACATATCAATTTGACCAAGAATTGCCAAAGAATCCCACATACTGATAGATACATTCATTTTATTCATATTTTCAAGAACGTTAAAAGGAATTGATGTATGTACCTTAGGCTATGATCTTGTAACAGCAGGTTGCACTCGTTGTTGTTGTTCCATGTTGGCATGTGGAAGATATGCTGATGGAACTTGCTGATTAGTTGGCTTAGATGATCCAGCAATGGTTCCATCACTTACAATTCTGTTATGAATGGTCTTTTGGTCATCTAGAGCTCTCTTTTTGTTTCTAGAATAAACAACAATCTTAGGATCAATGCCATTTATACCATAGAATTCATCTACATGCTAATTTAGGAATGAAGCATCCACAAGGGGTACATCTTATTGTTTCTCTATTTCAGCCTCAGGTGTATGTTGCATACTCATACCATTTTTGTACCATCAAAGTTTGATTGATCACGCCATTGAAATAGGTAGCTTGACTACGAGGTTGATTACATGGAAAACACCACTCATATTCAATAGCCATATTCTTTTGCATTGGTATAGGTACTATATTGTTTACCGAATTTGCAACATTTAGGGGTGCTGGATTGTAAGGCCTATATGGTCTCTGATTTATGTTCTGTTTATTTCCAGCATTGTACCCTTGAAAATTTTGCCTATTTTGGGATTGTCCTTGGTTCTACTATTGATAACTTTGATTATGTTGCTACTGGTAACCTTGGTTCTGTTGTTGATATCCTTGATTTGCAACAAAATTTTGTGTTTGAAAAGGTTGCCTTGGCTAAAACTACTGCTTCTTGAGATTTACCAATTCATTTTTGAATGTTTGCATTAAATTTTCTATCTTTTGCTGACTTTGTTTAATCTCTTGCAGCTCTTGAGAAGATCTTGTAACCACTATTTCTTGGCTAGAAACAACTGGCAATGAATTTAATGGTGGCATTTGTAAAGACATATCAGACTATATATTTAGAAAATGGGCATAAGAGGTCTAGGAGTGATTTTACTTGCTTGTATGAGGCTATTTTTTGCCCTTACTGATATGGAAAATGCTTGTGGCAGCATAATACCTCCTACAGATTGAATCATGACAAAAATATCATTGTTCAAACTCTTAAGATAATAAAAAAATGCATGATCAACACTTGGTCTAATAGCAACAGGTATCCTATCCCACGTTTTCTGAAAACGTGTATTGAAATTAGTCATCTGTTCTTGTGGAGCCCTTTTTATAGTTGTCAGTTGTTCCACTAGTGACAAGTCATTAGACTTATCCTCAAAAAACTTGGTGACTGCATCACCCAATTTATCTCATGTGCTTATTGAAGCCACTAGTAAACTTCTGAACCATTCCAATGCTTTTCCTTTAAACGAAGCTACCAATAATCTAATTGCTACATTTTCTTGTGTCACATGATGAACATTACATAGGGTTGCCACATCTCTAACATGCTCAAAAGTGGTAGTTTGGCTTTCTCCAGTGAAGTACGACACCCCTTTCAAGGCTGCCAAAGGAATGTCATTATGCTATTGGAGATTTATAGGACTCCCCTGATTAAAGGGAGCAAAAGCTCTTGGTTGTGCCATTGCTGGTAACTAAGAGCTGATCTACTATTGATGTATTGAAGCTATAGCTGGTTTTGGAAACAAATTTTCTGTTAAATTTGAGCTTGCTATTGTATCTATAAAAGATGCAAAAAAAATTTACTCAAAAGGCTTAGTTTTCCAATTGGGACTTGCTGAAAGCATGGCATGACTTTTCCTTTGATAAACTCGAGTGCCCTGTGTTGATTTCTGATTTCTCTTTGTTGGTTTTTTCCTAGCAAGAGTCCTCCCACATATTTTACGTGTCTCAAGCTACAGGTATTCAAATGAATTTGAGCTTTTAGTTTGTATCTTTCTCATTAACAATACTGATCTTCTCTTTTCTTTCCCACAGAGTCGCTAGATATGCAAATCTTGAGCAAATAAAAATTTAACCCTGCTATTCACATATCAAAAATAGTAGCAACTTTCTTAAAAAATAAGGCAAGTGTCCCACCAGGCATGCCAAAAATTGTTATCTCCAAAATCTGCACCCTGATTTTCTTTAAGTCCTAAAACTCACAGTGATTTTGGAGAAACATTGGAGCAACCAGAAGTTGTGGGTAACCTATGACTTGGTTGAACCTCTGGATTCTAGGCCGGTTCCTATATGATATATCTGATACCTAACTTGTACTAATGGAGACATGAAAAACTTATATGGAAAAGGGTAGAAAGAAAACCTTGAACATGAAAAGCTTAAAAGATTAAAATAAGGTAATACACCAAGATCGATAACTTGAAGTATTGTTATACTTGAGACACAATGAAAGTTTTTTAATAGATGATCACAAAAACCCTTGCTTGAAGATCTGCTAATTCATATCAATAATTTAAGAGAAAGTTTATGAACTTGAAAATATATGAAAGGAAACTAATCACGATCGAATATATCAATAATGGAAACACAACTCAAAACCTATGAAACAACTATTAGATAAGGAAGATGCAAGATAAGACATAATTTAGAAAGGTCTATCAATAAAAACACAATTTGAATAATGTCAATCACCTTGAAACATACAACAAAATCTTTCACTCCAAAACTGGTTCCAATGAAAACTTTATTCCAATCAAAGGACCAAAAAAAATAATACATCTGCATAATAGCTCAGAATAATGAAGAAAAAGATACTAAGGACAAAATCACATAAGCATCCTTCTTCTCTCTAAATCTGAACCCTTTCCTCAAAAATAAGAGGAGTATATAACAACAATACCATCTGTCTCAAAATAGGAAAATTGGGTCAAAATAATGAGTTAACTCATTATCAAGAACCTCTACAAACTCCAAAAATATGCTCCAAATATCTCAAACTGAGGTTCTACCATCCATGCATGAGAAAAGTCTAAAAAGGACCCCCAAATTGCCACAAATAACTCTATAGTGTGCTCTAAACTCCTCAGTTTGAGACTGGACCTCTAAAAATATCAACTGAGAATGCCCCTCAAAATTTGGCATTTAAAAGTATTAACGCCCTCTCAACTGTTTGACACCCTCAGTTGAGCTTAATATCATAATGCAACTTTCCATTAACTCCAAACTCTCCCTCTTATTTTATTATTTATTGCATTTTAATAATTATTATCTTTTACGAGTTGATTTATAAAAATATCAACTAAAGAAAAATAATAATATTTACAAATTTAAAAGAATGAAATGAATAATAATAAGCTTTATTGTTTAAAAATAATAATATAGACACATAAGAGATCTAATCTATATTATTACTTTAATAACTTGCATATTTAAAAGATTCCTTGTGCATGAACTCGAAAATTTGCTAAAATTTGATTAAGGAATTTTTAGAAGGAAGAGTTGAGAATTTATTTGTTATTTGGCATGCATGAAGAAGCACAAACCAAAGCTCAGCATGGTTACTTTGAAACCCTAGCCATCTACAGCTCAGACCCCTGTGATTTTTCTATTAGATGCCATTTTTTTGTGTGTATCTAGCCTTTGATAGTCTCTATTATGGAAAATGCTTATGTTGGCATGAAAATGCATGGTCTTTTAGGCTTTCAATTGGTGTTTTGGTGTCATTCAAAGCTGAATCCACATTTTTTTGTTGTGGGTTTCTCATTGCTTGCTGGGTTTACACCATTGGATTTGCCTTTGCTGTCAAGACACCTAGAGACTCACGGGCTGGTATGAAATATGGTGCTTTTCCTTTTATTTCCTCAGAAGCAGATTCCATTCTTCTAATATTTCTTATTTCATAGCTAGTTTTTGAATACCATTTCTGATGTTCTCTTTGGCCACCGTTTGGTGATTAAAGCTATATCTCCCCTCTTTTATGGGTTTTCTTTTCTTATAGTTGGGCTTTACCTTGAATGCCCTTTGTTCTCTATGCTATTACAACCGCCCACAGGCTCTAATAGTAGACTAGAAATGGCAATTTCTTCTGCATTTCAACAAAAAAAAAAATGTGGCTCTTTGTTGTTCTCTACTATAAGTGACAATACTTTCTCTATTTTTCTTTATGAACTTTCTTTGCTTCATGGGTATGCAACTAAAAAAAAGAAAGCATATTGACTCTAGCTGTTTATCTTTTTCCTTGTTTGGAGATGCATTCACTATCTTGCTGCTGTTATAAGAAAATGGACGCTATTTTGATTCAGATCTATGGTTTTTCCTTGGACATCATTCACTATTTGGAAAAGCTACCTCCTTGCTTGCTGATACTTTGTACTATAATTGTTAGATTTCTCTATTATTGGTTCTTTGCTTCTGATATCTGGACACCATATCTACTATTGTATTTGCAAAAGATTCATGATATATGAAGCTCTATGCTGACTGTGATCATTCATACTAGATTTGATGTTGTCTCTTTGTTGTTACAATTTTTTTTTATGCCATGAAATATTTTACTGCAGATTCTAAGCATTATTCATTGTATCAATGGTATATTGAAGTAGCATACTTCTCCTTTTTTGATATCAAATGGCATCCTTTTTAAATTTTAGACCTATGATCTTATAGTTCTAGATATGCAGACTGTGATATCAAATAAGATATTTTTGACCCTACTATAACATATCAAAATAGATATATATGCTCTTGAATTATGTTTGGATTATTTTCAATCTCACTTCTGCTAGCTGCTTGTTGAGATAGTAACACATCTAATACTCATGAATACATTTCTCTAAAATCTATGTACTGATATTGTTTGGAGTTACTTTGAAATGATCTCACACATTTCTTCCCTTTTTGTACTTCTCCACCTTGTAATTGTTATATTGATTTGAAATGGCACTTTTATTATGATGACTGCAATGAGAAAACAAAACATTCATAACACCTTCATAAGTACCATTTCTGCATCCTCACATTTCTTCTTGATATTACATCATTCTACTTATATACTATGCTTTCCTTCATCTTTGAATATATTGATTGCTCATTGTCTCCATTTGAGAATGATGTTTAGATTGCTCACTCTACTCTCATTTAGCTGTTCATGCAATTCTTGATGTACTTTTATTGCTTTTAAACCTGTTAAAGAAAAAGGTTTCAAAAATTAAAAATAGTTTGTCCCTCTAATACTTTATTTGTTGTTATTTGTATGCATACCAATCCCACCTGCTAGGCCTGTCCTATTTTCATTAGTTTTAATAAGTAAAAGGTTTCAAAGCAAAATTAATTGTCACTTTAATACTTTTATCTTTTGTGATCGACTTCTCTATCTACTTATGTATGTCTATATTTTACTGAGATGAATAGCGTGTAGGATGGTGAATGCGAGATGAAGTGAGCTATCAACATTTCTTAGATCCATTGGATCTAACCTATTCTCCTTTGTAAATGCAAGGATTGGAAGCATAGAAAGGGCAAGATCTGAAACAACAAGAAAGGTGGGTGTGGACAGATGCCACTTCATGAGTCATTACAGGCAATGACTGGTGTCCATGACCTTTTTCTCCTTTTACTCTTCTTTCATGTTACTAATTTTAGGAGAGTATAGGTGTATATCAGCATGTAGGGACTACTCCCATAGTCAGATGTGTGGGAGAAAATTACTTTCAGCATTTTACTTCTATCATGATTTGTTCCATCATACAAACATTGTATATTATTTTAGTATGAATAAAATATTTTTCTTTTAATGCATTCTTGAGAATTACTTGAAAGCAATAAGCATGCATGTTTTCCTCCATTTGAACATGTGTGAAAATTGAACAATAGTTACATTGTAGCATAATCAAGTGACATCCTATCAGGATTTTGTGGATAGATTGGTAGAGCGCTTTGATAAGAAAGACCTGGAGGTCTTTTTCCGTCATCTTGCATAGCTGAGATAGATAGACAGTTTGGAGGTCTACATCAGTGAGTTTTAGAGATTATCAGTGATGGTTTAGGATGTGTCTGAGAGGAGGTTGGTTATACTATTTACAAAGGGGTTGTTTGAACCTCTAAAGGGGTGGATCAAGGCATTCAATCCCCCTTCATTGTAGGAGGCTATGAGGAAGGCATGGAGCATGGAGCTCATAGAACCCTCCAACAGGTTCACCTCCAGGAGCACCTCTTCATTCAAGGACAATAAGAATTTTGATAAAAATAAGGGGAAAAAAGGTGAGACCAAGGGTAAGTCTACTGCCCCTTTGGATATGGAGACACTGAATAATTTGTGTAGGAAGAAGCTATATTTTTACTGCAAGGGTCCCTACGATAGAGATTGTGATTGTCCTATGAGGCCTAAGGGGAAGGTCAATAGAGTTATGTGAGCTTACTATGAGGGTTCAGATTCTAATAATTTTGGACATGAGGTTGATCATAGTGATGCAAAGCCCGAGGTAGAAGCAGAAGCTCCAGAGACTAAGGAGGAGCCTGAGTTGCACTTCCAAGAGGGATGCTTGTCTAGCATTCATTAGGAAGGATCTTTTAGACTGTGTGGTGTTCTAGTAGGGCAGAGAGTTATTACTTTGGTTGACACTAGTGCTATGCACAATTTCATTGATGCACATTTTGTTGAATGTCGTGGTATTATGACTAAGGAGTTTGAGGGACTATGAGTATAGGTTGTTGATGGTTACACTCTTAAGTGTAACAGGATGGTTAGAAATTTGCCCTTAAACTTGAACAACTATGAGTTCAAGGTGGACTACCATGTTGTCAACATGGGTGATCTAGATATTGTTCTTGGGATGGAGTGGTTGTGCTCATTGGAAGAGGTCACCTTCAAATTGAAGGACATGGAGATTAAGTTTGAAGTAGATGGCAAGTAGCACATTTTGAGAGCCATCAGGAATGGAGACATCAAGACTATTTCCTTCAGATGGTTGGAGAGGTTAACCAGACATGATGACATTGAGTGGGCAGCCGTATGTACTCTCATGCCTACATAGGGGGGACAACATAAGATGGAGTATCATCCTAACATATAGAGGTTGAGAGTGAAGTATGAAAAAGCCTTCAGTGACATCCCACCTAGCAAACCACCAGATAGAGGTATTGAGCACATCATTGAGTTGGAAGAGGGTGCTAAACCCATGATGATTACACCATATAGGCATCCTAAGAGGTACAAGGATGAGATTGAGAAAACCATCAAGGAGCTTCTTGCGATGGGTCACATGAGGACTAGCAAGTCTCCTTTTTCTTCTTCGGTTGTGTTGGTGAAGAAAAAGGATGGTACATTAAGGGTGTACATTGATTATAGGGTGCTATACAAAAGGACAATCAAGAATAGGTACCCCATTCCACAGATTGATGAGTTGATTGATGAGCTTCATGGTGCATGTTACTTCACGAAGATTAATTTGAGATCTGGCTACCATCAGATCAGAGTTAGAGAGCAGGATATTGAGAAGACTGCCTTCAGATGTCATTGTGGGAACTTTGAGTTTGTGGTCATGCCATTTGGGCTAACCAATGTGCCAGCTACTTTTCAGTCCACCATGAACAGGGTCCTCCATCACCAATTGCGAAAGTATGGGTCAATGTTCTTTGATGATATTCTAATTTATAGTCGGACTTGGCAGGAGCACATGGAGCACTTGGAAACAATTTTGGGGATCCTTCAGTTGGAGTCCTGGTATGCCAAGGAGTCCAAATGCAATTTGGGCATGACAAAGCTATTGTATTTGGGTCACATCATTAGTGCAGAGGGAGTAAGGATGGATCTTGATAAGACATGTGCTATTGTGGATTGGCCTACTCCAGAGAGCCTAACATAGTTGAGAGGGTTTCTTGGGTTGTGTGGTTTCTACCATAGATTTGTCAATGGGTATTCATGTCATGCAGCTCCTATGATGGATTTGCTAAAGTGAGCCTTTGTTTGAACACCTAAGGCACAAGCTTGCTTTGAGAGATTCAAGGAGATCATGACTACATGCCCTCTATTAGTATTGCCTAACTTATCTAAGCCATTTGAGCTTCAGTGTGATGTATCTAGAGAGGGTATTGGTGTTGTTTTGATTTAAGACAAGCACCCCATTACATTTGAGAGCAAGAAGCTCTGTGGGCTAGAGAGATCATTTAGTATATATTTATGCATGCATTAGCTAAATTCAGGCAATATTTGGTAGGTGGTAAGTTTTGCATTGAAACTGACCACAATAGTTTGATACATTTCCTTGAATAGAGAGATCTCAATGAAAGGCATTAAAAGTGAGTTAGTAAATTATAGGCTTATGATTTTGACATCTCCTCTGTAAAAGGGACCCAGAATGTGGTAGCAAATGCATTGTCACGTAGACCACATCTCAATGCTATGATTTAGATATTAGAGGATTAGAGACACTTGGTCATTGCTAAGTATGCTAGAGATTCATGGGCATCCAGGATTGTTGATGGGACAGTTGTTGATACCAGGTATACACTTGTGGATGATTTGATTATCTACAAGAATAGGATATTTCTAGTCCTAGGATTGAAGGTGAAGTGTATTATTATGAGAGCACTTCATGATTCACCTACAGCTGGACATCTGAGATACTTCAAAACATACATGTGGGTATGGGAGTGGTTCAAATGGAAGGGGCTCAAAGTAGATGTGTTGCAGTATGTTAGAGAGTGCCCTATTTGTTAGTAGAACAAACAAGAGCACACCTTTCCAACAGGGCTCCTACAACCACTTCTCATTCTTGATAGGAAGTGGGAGTGTATATCCATGGATTTCATTATGAACTTACCTAAGGCCCAAGGGCGAGATTGCATCTATGTGGTGGTAGACAAGTTGAAGAAGTATGTCCACTTCTTTCCCATCACTACTACTTACATGACAACATAGGTGGCTGAAGTCTTTTTCAAGGAGATTTTTAGACTACATGGGATACCCCAAAGCATAGTGAGTGATAGAGATAGAAAGTTCTTGAGTCATTTTTGGTAGGAGGTGTTCCATTTATATGGCACTGAGCTCACACCTAGCACCAATTACCATCCACAGACTCACCCACAGACTAAGGGGCAAACAAAGATAGTAAATAAGTGGGTGGAGGGATATTTGAGGAACTACATAGCTGGTCAATAGAAAACATGGGTTAGATGGATTTATTTATGTGATTATTGCTATAATACTACCTATCACATGTCTATTCAGATGACTCCTTGTAGAGCATTATATGGCTATAATGCACTGAGTTTTGTTGATTTGCTTATGAGTGATATTAGAGTTCCTCATGCTGGGGATTTTATTTAGGAGAGCAAGGACATTGTTGATGCTCTTAGAGAAAATATTGCCAGAGCATAGAATCAAAATAAGTAGTATGCAGATCAGAAGAGGACAAAGAGGATTTTTGAGGTTGGTGACATGGTTTACCTCATGCTGTAGCCTTACTGATAGTCTACTCTCAGGAAGAGGGGGTCAGAGAAGCTTAAGCTTAGATACTATGGCCCTTTTAGGATTATCAAGTAGATTGGTGAGATGGATTATGAGCTTGAGCTTCCAACAAATAGTAGGGTGCACAATTTTTTCCATGTGTCATGGCTCAAGAAGGCGTTGGGTCAGCATGTTGTGCCTTCAACAATTCTTCCTCCATTGGATGATGAAGGGAAATTGGTTCTTTTTCTTGAGTACATCATTGATAGCAAAGAGAGACAACTCTGTAAGAGGACTATCAGAGAGTACTTGGTGAAGTGGAGAGATTTACCCAAGGAGGATGCCACATGGGAGGGAGAAGATATTTTGCAACATCTAGCTTTGAGATTGCTTGAGGGTAAGCAATTCTAGGAGGGGTGGATTGTCATGTCCCCTTTTTAGTGACATGTTATTTTGCTTGAATTTTCCTATTATGGACTTTTGTAGGCAGATGGTTTTGGTGAGAGAGTCATTTTGATGATTATTTGGGAATTGGATGGTCTTATTTTCTCTTGGAGAGATGGTGTTTATCATATTTTTATGTGTTATGTGGGGCCAAAATATTATAATTTTGAGTTGAGTTGCACTTTTTATTTTATAAAGCTAAATTTTATATAAAAGTGCATTATAAAGAGATTTCATAAGAATATTTTATGGATACTTCTAGAAGTTCATAGAGGCTTCTTAGAAGAGTGCATAAATAGAGTGTTTGGTCTCTCATTTGGACATCCTATGACTTGAGTTTACACTGCTTTTCTCTTTAAGCATTTCTGGTGCCATCTTGGTCTACAGATAGTCATTTGATCATTAGAAACAGAGTCTCCTAAAGATTTTCATAACTAAGGAGGTGAAATATCCTTTGAAGGGTTGCACTTTGGACCAACTACTTCAAGTTGGGCTTATTTGGACATTTCTAGTAGGGTTTGATTTTCAGCCTGGACATACATTTTTGCTCATATCTCACAATTGGCTAGGAGTTTGATTTTAAATTTTTGGGAGAATTTTCCTTAGAGCTTGGCGATTATTTCTACACCATTTTTGGCACCTTTCAACCCAACATTTATTTTTGCCAGGTACCATACCAGTCTGTATATGTACGACTATACTTACAGGCCGTATGGTCAGCAAGTTTGAGGGCAGGTTGGAGTTGCATTTTCATCATTTCATCTTCAACATTTAATCTCCAGCATTTGCTCAATCTAGGTTCTTCATTTTAGTTTGTAGTTGCAAGAAATTCTCAGTTGCATTCGGCCAGTAAGGGTTTGTTTGTAGTGTGCCATGTTGTAATGCTTTGAGTTGAAAAATTGTGTATCATATGTAAAAGCATTTGGTTATCTTTGAATAAATATATTGGCACTATTTTACATCAGTTATTTAAGTAGATCTATTGCACAACAATTTCCTTTATTTAGCAATTTACTTTCAGCATTGTATTTAGTTTTCATGTCAAGTGTTTGACGAAATGTCATAGTTTAGTATTAGTGATTATTAGTGGCCTATTGGTAACAACCATTACAAACTACTAGCTTTATCAAGTGAAAAACTAAATGAATCTGAGAAGAAATGTTCTTCATACAACTTAGAAATGTATGCCTTTTAGACAGAAGCCCAAAATTAGTCATTTGAAGGTTTTTGGCTCAAGAATAAATGTTTGGATTCTGGATGCCAAGTGCACTAGACAGGATAAAAAAATTTGATTTTGATATTCACAAGATGCAGCTATACATATAAGACTTATAAGTTGATTGATGTTGATACAAATTGTCTCATATTCAGTCAAAATGTGGTGTTTCATAAAGATTGAGGTCAAATTGAACCTTCTCTTGTGGTGCAGGGGCACCCACATGAGAAAGTTGTTTAACCTTCTCATTTTTGTAAGTACATAGAACATCATGCATATTAGATAGATCATGTCATGTCCATGCATAGTAGGATATGTTATTGAGACACTTGTTTCAATCATTATTGTAATAAAGGCCTATTTTGTAAGTTTGGCATCTTTATATGCCATCATGACCAAATTGCTAAGTTGGCCTCCAAGCATGAATTTAGTTCATTTAGTTCAATAATAGGATCATCTAAGAGTTTTATAGGGGTCACACAAATAGAAATGCATGGTAGTTTAATATTGCTTACATATTAGAAAATTGCACTTTTATAGCTAAGAAATTCTAGCAATTTTAGATGTCTAAGAATCTTTTAAATACCCAAGAGCTCAAGAAAAGGTAAGAGTCACGTGTATATATGTTTTCTAGGTTGAATTATATCAGAAATAAAATGTATGAACAACAAAAAAGGGTTTTTGGACAAGTTTGGATATTGAAACAAAAAAAATTCTGATTTTTGATTGAAAGTTTTTTGTTGTTTGGTTACCACATGTTTGTTCCACCTGGTTAAGGTCTAAAACCAATATGGTTGGAAAGAAATTCAAATTATCTTTCCAATGAATCTAGTTGGAGGTTCCAACTCTTTCATATGTGGGAAAAAACTGAAATTTACTGAGCAGTGGTTGAAATTTTGGGTATTGTTTTTCAATTTTTGTTGTTGTTTCCAACTTTGGTATGTGTATATATGAAAGGATAAGGGTTTGAAACCTTTGTGAATCTGTAGGGTGTTGAAATTTCTTTCAAATATAGGAGGTTTGAATTCTTCTAATTTTTTTGATACAAGATAGACTTCTTTTCAAAGGAGGAAAGCTATGTGTACTTAGGTGTTCTATGAGGTCAAATATTATAAAAGAAAAGCATAGTGGAACAATGGATGGTCACTTTGGTTTGGATTAAAAATATTTAGAATTGGTTATGAGGTATTACTATTGGTCTAAACTTCAAACTAATGTAAGAAACTTTGTGGAAACATATATGATTTGTCAAATAGCCAAAGATGGGACTACAAATGCAGGGCTCTATCAACTTTTTCTGATACCATCAAGGCCATGGGAAAGCATAACAATGGATTTTGTAATGGGGTTGTGAAGAACAAAAAGAAGGCATGATAGTGTGTTTTCTATAGTGGATAGGCTCAGCAAGATGGCTCACTTCTTACCATTCAAATCAGCCATGATGCTTCCCACATAGCAGATTTGTCTTTTAAGGAAGTCATAAGGATTCATGGGCTACCCTTCAACATAGTTTTAGAAAGGGATGTAAAGTTTTTTGGACACTTTCGGAAGACTTTGTGAAGGAAACTTGGAACCAATTCATCCTTCTCATCAGTCTATCACCCTCAAACATATGGGAAAAGAGAAATAGTTAATAGAACATTGGGAAATTTGTTGAGATCACTCAATAGACAACATGGAGAAAAGTGGGATGCAATCATACCCCAAGCTGAATTTCCGTATAATAACTCCATCAATAGGAGTACGAGAAAGTCACTATTTCAAGTGGTGTATGGATTTAATCCTAGAGGCATCTTAGAATTAAGAGATAAGAGATTACAAGAACAAGTTAGTGCATAAGGACAGGAGTTTGCTGCAGCCATCAAAGAGATCCATGATGAAGTCAAAGAAAAACTCCAATGAAACTCTCAAAAGTATAAGAAACATGCAGATCAGAAAAAAGACACTTGGAATTTGAAGTTGGAGACTTAGTGTATGCTAACCAAAGGCAAACATACCAAGCTCATGTTAAGAGAACCAGGTCCTTGCCAAATAGTGAAGAAGTTTGGAACCAATTCTTATGAGATACAATTGCCACCTAAGATTGGAATCTCTCCCATCTTCAACGTAGAAGACCTCACATCATTCAAAGAAGCCAATTAAAGAGTTCATACAACACAGATTTCTAATGTAGAAGACATCAAAGATCTTCCATTGAAGGAGGCACCAAAGCTAGAGAAGATACTTAACACCAAAGTCATAAAGAAGACAAGAATAAAGGAGTACAAATAGTAATTTCTAAAAATCAGAAGTTATTCTAATGTAGATCCTATGTGGGTGACAAAGGATGACATAAAGAAGGGTACTAATCTACAAGAGCTAATCTCAAGTGGGCTTGAGCTAAAATTACCTAGGGTGTCAGGTGTAGGGGCACCCACATGAGGAAGTTGTTTAATCTTTTAATTTCCATATGTACATATACTATCATGCATATTAGATAGATCATGTCATGTCCATACATAGTAGGATATGTTAGTGAGTCACATGTTTTCATCATTATTGTAATAAACACATATATTTTAAGGCATTAGCATGTTTGGCATCTTTATAAACCATCATGACCAAATTGCTAAGTTGGCCTATGTGCATGAAATTAGTTCATTTAGCTCAATATTAGGATCATCTAAATGTTTTATAGGTGTCACACAAATAGAACTGCATGCTAGTTTAATATTTCTTGCATATTACAATGTTGCACTTTTAAAACTAGAAAATTTTAGCAATTTTAGAAGTCTAAGAGTCTTTTAAATATACAAGAGCTCAAAAAAATCCAAGAGTCATGTGCATATATGCTGTTTTGGTCAAATTATATCATAAGGAAAATTTATGAATAGAAAAAATTTATTTTTTGGACAAGTAATATAGAAAAAAAGGAAACATTCTGATTTGTTATTGAACATTTGTTGTTCTCTAGTTGCCTCATGTTTGTGTGGCTTAGTTAAGATCTAAATCCTATACAGTTGGAAAGAGATTCAAATTATCTTTCCAACGAATCTACTGAAAAGTGGTTGAAATTCTAGGTAATGTTTTCACATTTTTTGTTGTTTCCAACTTTGGCACGTGTATTGATGAAAAGATAAGGGTCTAAAACCTTAACTAATGTTTATGGGGTTGAAGTAGCTTTCTAATGAATGAGTTTTGAAGTCTTGAGATGCCAGCATGTGTAAGAAATGATAAAATCTTTGACAAGAGGTCTGAAATTGCTTGTAAATCAAGAGTTCTATAAAGAAATTTGTTCTTCTCCTCACTTCACCAGAAAAAATTGATGTCCTTTTGGATTTAAGTAGTTTAGAGTGTATATTTAATGATTTTACAATTTATTTTGGTCTATCATTTTATTCTAGTTTATGCTAGTAGGCCCTTGGTAGGTTATTCCCTTATTTTCAAGGAATAGAACCATAAAACACTTGTAACTTACATGCAGCAGTATGCTAGAGGCTGAAACTTGGTATTTGGGTGTTTTGTTAGATTCCTTAATAGGTACAATTGTTATTTTTGTGAAACTAATCTAATTTTTGGGTACTTTCTTCATTTGCATGGCAAAATAATGCCCATTTACCCACAGGATTTTGTGAAATATTGGAAGAGTGTTTTGGAATTTTGATTTTTTCTACATCATCTTAAGGATTAGTCTCCACAAGATATGAAGATGTGTTTTCCTTGATTTTTTCATCATAAAAAGGAGGCAATACCATGAAACTTTTCTAATTAAGTTTTTCATTTCTCTAAGTTGACTCACTATTTGATTGGCAAAAATTGATCAATTGATCTTTCCCACTTCATCAAGAGGATTAGCCTCCATGCGCTATAAAGATGTGATGACCTTAATTTTTTCATCACCAAAAGGAGGCAACACTAGGAAACTTCTATAATTAGCATTTCTTTAAGTTGACTCACTATTTGATTGGCAAGAATTGGTCAATTGATCTTTCCTAATTCATCTAGTGGATTAGCTGGATTAGCCTCCATAGGATATAAAGATGCATTGTCCTTCATTTTTTTATCAGAAAAAGGAGGCAACACTATGAAACTTTTCTAATCAAGTTTTGAATTTCTCTAAGTTGACTCACTATTTTATTGGCAAGAATTGGTCAATTGATCTTTCCCACTTCATTTAGCAAGTCCTTTTACTGAAGGCTTTCATCAAGTCTCTTTTATTTTTTCAATTTACTTTTTATTTTAACGTTGAGTTACACTTTTTGAAAAACATAACTTAAAATCACTTTATGTTATATTTTTACCTTTTTATGTTTAAATTTATAACTTAAATGACTTAAGTCATTATGGTGCACTTTATGTCATATTTTAATGTTGACTTTCTTTTTAATTTATCATTTAAGTGACTTAAGCACTTATAGTCTATTTTGATGTTGAGATTTACTTTAATGTTTTAACCTAAAATATTTAAGTGCAATTTCACTTGTTGAATTTATTTATTCATCGAGATGGTAGGGGATAGCAGAATGGGCACAGGGGTGATGACAAATGAGGATGACTATAGAACAATAGGGAAAATTAAAATATAGAGAAATTTAAAATATTTATATGAAAATATAAATAAAACATTTACTTATACATTATAGAACCTTAAACTATAAGAATCAGTAGAATTCATATGCCAAATATGTATGACTTTGGGAGTCAAATTCTAATTTGTTCTAGAAGATAAAGTCAAGGGACAATAGAATGGGTTTATGAGACAGTAAATTTTTCTGCCGATTTTCTGGACGAGGAGAGATGACAAATGGAGATAACTATATAACAATAGGGAATATTAAAGTATAGAGAAATTTAAAATATTTATATGAAAATATGGATAAAGCATTTACTTATGCATGATAGAACCTTAAACTATAAGAATCGATAGAATTCATATGCCAAATATGTGTTACTATGGGAGAAGTCTAATTTGTTCTAGCAGATATAGTCAAAGTCCCCTAGGTGTCCCTAAGTCTTTGAGATGTTTTCGGGAGGAGGATGGCTGAAAAATTTATCTGGGACACATCCCGATAATACGTAAAATATGTTAGTGTAAACATTTAATGGACCCTTTAAAGTGAGATTCACTTAAGTGAATCAAATAGACATGTGTTAAATAGAAAATTTAAGTGATGCAAGTCCATTAGATGTTATTTTTGAATAAAAAACATGTATTGACCCTTCCAAACCATGTTTTTGGTTTCTAAACTACTTTTATGTTGTGAAAACAACTACTTGGGTAGGTTTACATGCAATTTAAAACATGCAGTACATCTTGTAAACCATGATTTCAGTCTTTCCAAGCAAAATGAAAACATGTAATGCATCCTTTAAACTTAAATTTTTTTCTAGGCATCCAAATTCATGCACTTGCATTGCATCCAATCCCTTCTCCAATCCATGTTTTCAGCTTAGATGGAAAATGTTACATGCAATGCATCCTACAAAACCAGATTTTAGGTTGGGCTTGGTTTACAGGGACTTTCATTAGACATTTTGTACATGTGTTTGGACTTGCAAACCACGATTGGGTTATCTATGCAAAGGCATTACATGTAAAGGACCTTTTGAACCACAATTTAGGCATTACATGCAAAATTGTTGCATGCAACATGGCATTCAAACCATGATTTCTAGCCATTTCACAATTTTGTGATATGGAAAGCAATCTAAGAACCACATTTTGTGAGGGTGGTTGAAGGGAAATACATTTGCATCACTTCATGCACAAGTAACACAAGTCTCAAACTATAATTTTCCTCAACTAGACATTTTCAAACATGCAAATGACTCCAACAAGTTCGATCTACACTTAGGAAGACATTTGCAACATCATTCAAATCAACTTGCACATGCATTTGCATTTTCAAACCATAATTTCAAGCTAAGGTTTGAATTTTTCAAAACATTTGGAGTTTGCATGCAAACACACTTGTGAAACCCAATTTGTAGAGAAAAAGTTCATTCCAACTTCTTTTTCCTCCAAATTTTACTTTTTGATCTCCAAGTAAGTGTAAAATTCTAGTTTAGCTTGCATTTCTTGATTAAATTTCTTATTTGCTGCATCCATTTGTTCAAATGCAGCCCTAGTTTTTTTGTTCCAAGTTATTTAAAAGTTTAAAACCTTCATTTCTGAAAAATCCAAAAGGTTCTTCAAATCAAAAATGTATTTGCTGCAAGATTGAAGTGTTGAACTTATCAAGTTGAGTCAAAGCAAGAAGCATGTTCTTCATTTTATGTTTTTGTAAATATTTTGTTTGCTTACTTTTGTTTGTTTTTAGTTTGCTTATGTAGAAAAGTTGGAGTTCTTCCCTCAAAACAATTCAAATGTCCTTCATGCTTTCATCTTCCATATTCCATCCATCTCCAATTCACTTGAGATCCATATTCCTAAATATGTAATCACATTCCTAAAACCCGATTACATGTTTACACTAAGTAAAAATGATGAGTTTTTCACCACATATAATTGCATCTCCAAAACCCAATTTTCGTAGAAACTAACATTTTTAACTTAAAAACTCTCATCCTACATACATCCATATACTTCCTACTTGCATGCTTAGCCACTCAAAACCAAAGCCCTATTTTGCCTACTTGCAATCCACCTTGTAAAATTCAATCTTGGCCATTATTGCCCAAAATACAAGCTGCTCCAATCATTTTGAGCCTTCCAAAGTGTTAAATAAGTATCTGAGTCATACCTAGAACACTTAGGGCTCATTTGGTTATTGGAATATGATTTAGAAATTGGAATTTGAAATTTTGGATTTGGAGTCCTATAACTTGAAACCCAAATTATAGCTTTCAAAATTTAATTTGGGATTGTTTGGTTCAAATCCAAAAATATTTGATATTTTGAATTTGTTATTCCAAACCTGTTTGGTTAATTAGTTAGTCTCTAGAATTGCTGCTCATTCATTTGCTTAGAAAGCCTTGTCTTTTCTTCTTACTTTTTGCCTTACCTACCTTTACACATTTGATTGTCTTTGTTTTTCTTCTACATTCCTTTTCAAGTTTGGAGAATGCTACAATTATACTATGAGAAAGTGTTGCTAACATAAAAGGGTTGACTAGAAACAACCCTTTCTTTCACACTGGATTAAAGTATTTATCCACTGCCTGGCTAGTGATTTTGTAGGCTAGTTCGTTGGTTATGATTTCATTGGTTTCAGTCTCTACCTTATCAAAAAAACTATGATTCCATGCTTAAGAATAAGCATCTAAAAAATACTTCATGAGCTTTGGTGGGAAAAGTGAGACATCGAAGGATGTTCTTGCTCAATTCCAACACAAATTGATGAGAGTTGAACGGTGATTCTTAATAAGGACACTGCTATTATTTTACATGGCTTTTATAGTCAAGCCTATGAACTAGTCTTGTTGAGTCCTCTTGGTTGACCTCCTCTTGCATAGATACTTCAATCCTTGTTGTAGCTTACTTGGATCAAAACAACTCATAAAACTTAAAATGAATACCTATTGTATTGGTATGAAAGTAGAAGAAAATATGTAAAGTGGACGTCAATATTTTTTTATTTCAATTAATATCCAAAGCTCATTTTTATCAAATCAGAATTAAAATGTGAATTAGAGAAATTCCACCTATTTAGATGGAAGGCCAAATGCTGGATTTGTTGGAAATGGGTACACCAAATTCTATTTTTTTCCAATTCCAATTTTGATCTTGCAAACCCAAATAGTGGATTAGAAATTTTTAGGAATTACAAATGCCTATCCTTGATCAAATCCATGAACCAAATGGGGCTTTATCCTCCATGAATTTGCTATCATTGTTTGAATCTTGAAACCCTAATGGATTTAATCCCATTGGAAGATATTTTCATTATTTGGAATCTTCATGCTGTAGTGAACTCTTTGAGACAAGATATGTTAGAATTTCTTTAGAGAATAAAGAGATTTTGTCAAGAAGGTATGCTTCAAATCAAAAGAAGAAATCTTTCATTTGGTCTCCACTTTGCCAATGGTTGTCCTAGAACTTGAGCTAATGTGGTAATGTGCCAAGAAATTTGTTTTTAAAAAATTAGTTAAAGATGTTGTAGGGAAAGTTGTTTTGAGTTTACGTCTAGACTCTAGAATGTGCAAATCTGACCAAGGAGATTTTGCTACAATTGTGGAATGAGAAAAGCTTAATTACATCAATCTTTCAAAGGCCAATTGAAAATTCATCAAAGAGAATAATAGGCTATCAAAAGATGCAACAATTGGAGTGGTGTGAAATATAGGGACTCCTAATCTAATGATCATTCGCAATTGCATCACCAAGTAGAAGGCCTCTGTCGAGAATCTACAATATTGATTTATTTAGAATCAACTATTTCAACATTTTCTTAAAGTTTTTTCTAGTTTTGTAGTTTTAGAAGATAGGTGACATGTAATCAGATTACATGTACCTTTCAATCATGTAATCCCTTAAATCTTCTTTCTTGTTTGACTTTATCAAGGTGGTTGAGTTTCTACCCCCTTTTTCTTTTCTCTCTCACTCCTTTGCCTATTTGAAGGAGTTCCTTCCATTGTAAATATCAAATTTTTTATGCAAATGAAAGCTCTACTAAATTTGTGCAAGCATAATTGTGATTTTGTAGTACGGATTTGAAGGAAAAGTGAGTATAAAGAGACCATTTTGTCTGGAAGTTATGTCTGGAAACAATTGTGGTAGCGTAAATTAGAAGTTGTGACTACAATTTGTGTTTACTATCCTTAACTCATGTTATTTTTGTGTGTTTGTATTAGAGAAAAGTGAGAACAAGAAGTAATTGGATTTGAAGCTACGATTGGAACCAATTGCGGTGGTCTAGATTAGAAGTTTTGACCATGGTTTATATCATAGTTCAAAATCTTGTTGAAATATCAGCGATATCTCATCTTTTTGCTAGATTCTAGTCTAGAGAAAATGAACTTATTGCTGCTATAAAAGACCAAATTGTCAGTGATATCTTTGCAACTTCTCTCGAGAAGTGCTTAAGTTCTCGCGGGCAATGCACAAGTTTTCTAGTAAAATGGCAAACATGCCCATAAATGAGTTTATTATTTCCTTTTCATAGCGTTGACCTTCTAGGGTGTTGGAGAAATGTTTGGGAGGAGAAAATAGGTGTTTTCTAGTGATTTAGAGAGATTACTAGTTATTTAAGTCATTTTTAAAATTCCCAATATTTTTTTTAGAAGTTGTCAATTTCTCTTTGATATTTACTGAGAATTTTATTTTTACCTCCCAGAGAAGTTTCAAAGAATGAGATTTTGAACTATGGTTTATATTACTATCTTATATTCATGGATTTTTTAGAATTAAGTTACTTTTATGTCTCTAAAATGAAATTACTCAGGATTATATGTAATGTTCCAGCCCAAGCAACGATTCCACTACGATCTCTTCTGTGATTCTAGAGGGTAGTATGGTGAGATGGGATGGATGTATGGGAGCCAACTAAAGCCGTAAGATGGATACAAAGACTAGATGGAGTATCTGTACAGGTTAAGAAATGTGCAGTTTTGTACGAGAGACAGGCCATATGGCAAGAGGCAATTTAGGAGCCCATACAGTGACCACAGGGAAGCCATACGATGTAGATAGGTTGGCCATACGATAAGAGAGATGTCATATGGTAGGGGATATTGATAGCCAAATGGATGGATATGGATGTTGTATAGTAGCTATGGAAGGAGTACACAGGGAGTGGAGATTGAATGGCAAGTTGTACAGTTCATAAAACTGGCCGTACTAAGCCAACTCAAGCCATATGGATGGTGAGAAGCACAATTGATGACTGAATAAGAAAATTCAAGCCATACGGATGGTGAGAAGCATAGTTGATGACCAAAACAATATCGTTCATACACAAATATGGAATATTGATGAAAGATTAGATGAATTCCAAATATAATAACAAGACTTGAACACACAAATTTTTCAAAATATGTTTTCCAAGAGAGAGAGCACTCCAATTTTCCAGATTCAAACAAGTAATACATGGAGTGATGGAGTAGGGTGAGGGTTGAATCCCACCAAAATTGTACAAGCCAAATAGGGAAGATCTTTCACTTCTGAAATGGTGAACAATCCCAAACGCCACTAGGAATCCATTGTACAAAGAAATATAATCCAAAGCATGCCTATAGACTACCTACAAGTCGTGCTTAAATACCCATCGAGAAAAGCTTTCTGAGGGTGTACAAAGTTAGCCAATGATGACACAAACTACTAAAACAAAAGTAAAAATGGGTCCGAGATAAAATAAATCAATTGGCCCGTTACAAAGATTTTTTATTTTTATTTTTTATAATGGGGACATTACATTATAGCGTTGAAATCATCAACTTTTGTAACTCTCTACACCCACATGATAGAGATTTCCCTTTAAAGAAATGTGTAGAGGTCTGTGAGCTTCTTAGTCATTCTTATAATATAAAAAAACTAGACATAGATCTAAGTTAGTATGCCTTTAATTAGTCTTTGGGTTGGTGTTTGGTATTTCTATCACTATTTCCAATTGTTAGATAGAAGTGTAATTAAAGAGATCAATCATTCCCATTACCCACTCTATGGATAAGTGGATTCTTTCCTGGAACAAGAAGAAAAAATATTGGTAACAACCTTATAAATATCTCATAACTTCTTACTTACCTTGAGTTGATCCAAGGAACAGTGAGAAGGGAGAGCCTCACTTTAAGGTAGGAGAGACTTTGTCTCACATATTGTGGCTAGTAACCCTATTTTGAAATTAATTTTGTATAAACTGTTAATTGCAAAATATTAACCCAACAAGATGGATATTTGTCTTCAATTTGATTCTTCTAATGGGAGGGATCTAGTTGACATTATGACACTAAATCCTCTGTAGTATATTTGGGCTCCACATCCAATGATTATATGTCTTATAGTTCCTACTGTAACAAATTTTCTTCTTTCCACACTTCAGCCTAGGTAGTGGCCCAACACCATATGTTATCTTCATGATGATGATGAGTTAGTGGATGTTACATCTTCTCACAATAGGATCAAGCAACATACTACAACCAGTTTTTCTCTTATGGCCAATATTCACAATATTTTTGAACTCTGGATAGATCTAGAGGCTTAAGGTATACTAGACTAGGAATATGCAATGACAACTAAACATCAGAGTCTCATGAAAAACATTGCTTGGGTGTTGTTCAATCTTCCACCAAGTAGGAAACCCATTAGAAACTTGAGAAATATGTCAGAATTTGTATAACTTTAGATCTTGTCCATTATAAGAAAACAACAAGATAGTTTCATTTGGGTACGCCAAGTGGAAAATATTTGATCGTGTCGCCTCTCAAATTTGTAAGGGTCCTTTCAATAGAGATTTGAACATCCCATGGGGTCCTTTTGGTTCTTTTTTCTTATCCCATAACAATAATTCATCCCCTACTAAAAACCTTCGAGGTCTTTCTTACATGTCAAAGATCTACTTGACTTTCATTTGATGCTCAGTGATTTTATCTTCTAATTTATCTCTCTTCTTCCAAATGTTTCCCATAAACCACCCTCTTCTCTAAAGGAATTGTCCTTTGACTGATTGTAACTTAGAAAAAAACAATTCCAAATGCAAAGAAACTTGTGTGTCAACACCATATGCAAGTTCAAATTGAGCCATCCCTATTTCCCTTCTAGGAGTGATCATGTCGACCCATAGAGCTTTAAACAACTTTTAACGTCAAATTTTGAGCATTGTCATTCATCAATTTCTCTATAATTGCAATAATATTTGTATTACTCAATTCTACCTATTCATTTTCTTGGGGAAAATAATTTGACAAATGCTGCAAAGAAATGTTGTGTTCATAACAAAACATGGTCAACTCTTGAGATGAAAAATAAGTAGCATTATCCACAATAATCTTTTCTAGCACTCCAAAATAAACTAGTATATACTCCTTCAAGAAATCACAAACCTCCTGTGAATTAGCCTTCTTAGTAGGGATCACCTCCACCCACTTTATAAAATAGTTTGTTACAGTTAGGATATGCATGTGTTTGACACTAGAGTGAGGGTTCAATGGACCTATGAAATCTAAACCCCATTGCTTAAAAGATTTTTCCACAACCACTGATTTTAAGGGAAATGCTACAAGTTATGGTTTTCCAGTGAATAGTTTAAACTTTTCACAATTTCTAAAATAGAGATAGGCATCCTTGAACATGCCAGGCTAGTAAAAAAAAATTCTAAGGATTTTAAAGGTTGTGACCACTAATGAGAAGTGTCCCCTATATACATCTTTATGGAATACCTTCAGGAGTTCATTTTACTAATTTTCATGCACACATCTTATAAAGGATCCATTAATGTTCCTCTTATGTAATGTCCCCATCTTTTTAGCCTCTCAATGGAGTTTTTCGCCTTTCATTCTTTGAAGGCTAAGTGGAGAAATGAGGTGAAATAATTAAATTAATTTCTTATAAAGTCATTAAATAATTTTAAAATTATAAGGTGACTTTATATTTAATTAATTTAATTAAAAATTAACTAAAATAAATATTAAATCACAAGTCACTAAAATAATATTATATTATATGAAAAAGGGAATCTTCTAGAAGCACAACTAATTATTGTTGGAAAGGAGGAAGCCTCTAGAAAAGTGCAATAAAATAATATTTTATGTTTTTCTAGAAGGGGTGAAGGAATAGAATAAATAGAGGAGAGAGCCTCATTGTAGGACATCTAGATTTGATATTAGCATTTGCTTGTGCACTTGTGGAGCCAAGGGTTTTTGCAGGACATTTTAGTCGATAACTCTCTTTAATTGGCAATGTTTAGGCTGTGAAACTATCAATTGATATTGTTGCATTTGCTAGAGGTGATATTTTAATCATCTCATTAAAGCTTATTGATTTTTTGCAGAAATTCATGAAGAAGATACACTTAAGATTTAAGGGTGATTCGATGCCCTCATTTCATCTACACTTTGGAAGGAGTTAAGCAGTGAATTCAGAGGTATATTAGGAAGTTCATACTCATCTGCTACCATGCCATCGCTATAGGAATTGTGAATAGTGTTATCAGTATGGTGGTCATGAATAGTATTGCTACAGTGCTATGAACAATATTGCTATAGTGCATGACTGATTCTGATCAGTTTTAAAGCTGCCTATCAATCTCAAGTTCTCTCATTTTATCTTCATGTTTATGCATTATCTGAAAATACATCTGTTAGGATAAACCATGGACAAAAATAAAAACTACATGCAAATATAACAAATAACAAAAAAATAATAGAACACACAGAAATGAACACAAGGCACCAAGATTTAACGTGGTTCACCCAATCCCTGGGCTACATCCACCAAACAGCAAGTCTGATCTTATTACAATCCAGTGATTACAACCTGATTACAATCTGTAATCCCTTACAGCTCAATACCGCCACAAGAACCAATTTCGTATCACAACATAATGAAAAATACCCAACCCTAAGCCCTTTTATACAAGTATTAAACTACTTTAGGGTTATAACATGTCAGCCATATGTCAGCCATAATATGTCGGCTACCATGTCGGCTACTGCCCAAAAATTTTATGATGTACAGTACTTTCCTGATCAGCCACCATAATCTAACAATCTCCCACTTGGGGACTGATCAGGCTCCACACTAAACAACAATCTCCCACTTGGAGACTGATCCTATAGCAATACCACTACCACATGGGGCTCCCACTGGATCAAACCATCCTGGACTCTACTGCTCTTTTATTCATGTTCAGTCTAAAAGACCAATAGAAGCTGAAGAGGAGTTCAGCTTCTCCCTTGTTACAACCTTTGTCAACATATCTGTTGGATTGTCATTGGTATGTATCTTCTCTAGCTTTAACTGTCCATCCTCCAAAACTGACTGAATGAAATGGTACCGCAACTGTATGTGTTTGGTCTTAGAATGCAGAGCTGAATTCTTAGCAAGATGAATGACACTCTGACTGTCTATGAACAAATAATTATCCTTCTGAGGATGTCCCAATTCTTCCAAGAAGAACTGAAGCCATATCATCTCTTTGGCTTCCTCTGTAGTAGCAACATACTCTGCCTCTATAGTGGAGAGAGCATTAATCTTCTGTAGCCTAGAAACCCAGCTCATAGCTGCCCCACCAATAGTAAAGACATAACCTGTAGTACTCCACCTGGTATCAATATCCCTAGCCAAATCTGAGTCAACATAGCCCTGTAAATCAGTAGTAGAGCCCCCAAAGTGTAAACACTTATTGGATGTTCCTCTCAAATATCTGAGAATCCACTTGACAGCATTCCAATGCTCAAATCTTGGATGACTCATATACCTGCTAACGACTCCCACTGCATGTGCAATATCTGGCCTAGTGCATACCATAGCATACATCAAATTTCCTACAGCTGAAGCATAGGGTACCTTGGACATCTTATCCTCCTCTTCTTGTGTCTTGGGACACATCTCCTTAGTCAATTTCAAATGACCAGGTAAAGGTGTGCTGACAGCTTTAGCATTCTCCATAGAGAAATGTTGCAACACCTTCTCAACATAATCAGCTTGAGATAGCATCAATTTTCTGTTGTTCCTATCTCTACAAATCTTCATATCAAGGATTTGTTTTGCTGCCCCCAAATCCTTCATAGAAAATGCATGTGCTAATTGGCATTTCAGCCCCTTAATATGATCCATGTTAGACCCAGCTACAAGCATATCATCAAAATATAAATATAAAATAATGTAGCTATCATCATCCAACCTCTTAAAATAAACACAGTAATCTGAATGACACCTATTATATCCATGCTCATGCATAAAACTGTCAAATTTCAGATACCATTGCCGAGGTTCTTGCTTCAAGCCATATAAACTTTTCTTCAATTTGCACACTAAGTTCTCCTTACCTTTGACCTCAAAACCCTGTGGCTGAGCCATATATATTTCTTCATCCAAATCACCATGAAGAAAGGTTGTTTTAACATCCATCTACACTAAATGCAAATCTTCAGTAGCGACAAGACTTAAAACAGTAGGAATAGAAGTCATTTTAACAACAGGAGAAAATATCTCATCAAAATCAATTCCCTTTTTCTGTGCAAATCCTTTTACAACTAACCTTGCCTTAAATATTTTCTTACCTCCTTCCTCTTCTTTCAACCTGTAAACTAATTTATTCTATAAAGCCTTTTTACTTGCAAGCAACTTGCACAAATCCCATGTCTTATTTTTCAGCAAAGAGTCCATTTCATCTTTCATTGTAGACTCCCACTGAATCTTAGTATCCACCTACACAGCTTCATCATAACTTTCAGGTTCACCAGCATCAGTAAGTAAAATAGAATACAAAGAGGGAGAAAACCTTTGTGGAGGTCTAATTTGCCTTGTTGACCGTCTAACATTCACTGGTGTGTGTGGTATTTGTTGTTGCAGTTGTTGCACATCACGAGGAATGGCTGGAACATCAGCTTTTGGAGTATCATCCAGCACTACATAATCATCTTCTTTCTTCTCATGTTGCTCCAAGAGATCTTTGTACAACACTTTCTCATTGAATATGACATCCCGACTTCTAACAATTTTAAGATTTTCAAAATCCCAAAGCCTATAGCCAAATTCATTAATGCCATATCCAACAAAGACACATTTCTTTGATTTAGCTTCTAACTTGGTTCTATTTTCAGAGTCTATATGAGCAAAAGCTTCACAACCGAAGGTCTTGAGAAAAGAATAACTCACCTTCTTATTAGTCCATGCTTCCTCTGGAATACCACAACCCAAAGGAGTAGAGGGACCTCTATTAATCAAATATGCTACATTATTGACAGCCTCTACCCACATGTGTAAGGGCAACCTAGCATGCAACCTCATGCTCCTTCCGCACTCCATTATAGTCCTATTCATGCGTTCAGCCACTCCATTTTCCTGTGGAGTCCTTGGAACAATTTTTTGTCTATGAATACCATTAGTGGAGCAATAATCTTCAAATTCATGATAGCAATACTCACCACCATTATCAGATCTGAGACATTTTAATTTCTTACCAGTCTCATTTTCAACCAAGCATTTCCATTTCTTAAAAGTTTGAAATACATCAGATTTCTATCTAAGGAAATAAACCCATACTTTTCTAGTTGCATCATCAATAAATGTAACATAATAATGAGAGCCACCAAGGGAAGATACCTGAGCCGGTCCCCATACATCTGTATGCACAAGCTCTAATTTCTCCTTTTTGTTTTCCTTCCTAGTCTTTACAAAACTCACTCTCTTTTGTTTTCCATACACACAACTTTCACATAAATCCATATTCACACATTTTAGACCTAGTAAAGCTTTCTTTGAATGAAGTACTTTCATACCTTTCTCACTCATGTGCCCAAGTCTATTGTGCCACAGTGCTGTATCAGAATCTACAGCAGCTATTTGTTCTCCTTGCTCAACTGCATCAATTGTTCCTGAACATTAATTTTTCTCTGAAACAATCAAAGTAGAAGGAACAATATGACCTGTACAAAGATATAAGGTGCCTACTTTCACACCTTTTGCTACTACAAGGGAACCTTTTGAAACCTTCCAATTTTTATCATTAAAAGTAACTACACAACCCTCATCACTGAGTTGCCTTGCTGAAATTAAATTACTAATCAGCTTTGGAACATGTCTTACCTCATGTAGTAGCCAATGATTCCCATTCTGCAACTTAATCTTAATTTTTCCCCTTTCAAACAATTTGACAAGGTTCATTATCCCCCAAATAAACAAGCCCAAAATTCCCTTGGACATAATCAATGAAATAACCTCTATGAGGTGTAGCATGAAATGAAGCACCAGAATCTAAAATCCATGAATCATCAACACTCTCTAAAGACAGAAGTAAAGCATCCTCTTCGGATTTGTTACTTACCACATTTGCCTCCTTGTCTCCATCTGATTTATCTCCTTCATTTTTCTTTCGATTCCAGCAATCTTTCTTTTTGTGCCCTGGTTTCCCACAGTACCAGCAATCATTTGGTCCTCTCGATTGAGACCTCCCCCCCTTTGACTTTTCTCTTGATTTCCCACGATTTCCAGAGTTACTTCCTCTTTCAGTCATTCTGCCCCTACTTTGTGCATTCCTACGAGTTTCCTCACTCAAAACAACACTGATCACATCATCATATTTTAGGGTACTAGATCCAGGAATAGAATTACTCACCACCATTACCAAGCCATTCCAACTTTCAAGCAAAGAACACAAAATCAAGAGAGCCCTAATTTCTTCATCAAAATTGATACCCATAGAAGATAATTGACTAGTAATAGTATTAAACTCATTTAAATGATGTGCAATAGATCCACCTTCTGCCATTTTCATATTAAATAAATGCTTCATGAGAAATACCATATTTGAAGTAGAGGGCTTTTCATACAATGTCGCTAGGGTTTTCATCAAATCTTCTGTCGTCTTTGCTTTTGTAATATTAAATGCCACTGATGGTGTCAAGCATAACTGAATGCTTTCGAGTGCCTTTCTATCCAAAAGATCCCATTCAACCTCTGACATAGTTCCCTGATTCTTGGCTTTTCCTTCCAACGGCTTCCATAAATCCTTCTGATATAGATAGTCTTCCATTTGCATCTTCCATAACTGGAAGTTCTGCCCATTAAACCTGTCAACCCTCAACTTACCCTCATCTGCCATCGCTCCCACTCAACTGTGAGACTCCCACTTAACTGTGAGACTCCCACTTAACTGTGAGACTTTCCTGCAGAGGATAACTGAAAGACAACCTTGCTCTGATACCACTTGTTAGGATAAACCATGGACAGAAATAAAAACTACATGCAAATATAACAAATAACAGAAAAATAATAGAACACACAAAAATGAACACAAGGCACCAAGATTTAACGTGGTTCACCCAATCCCTGGGCTACATCCACAAAACAGCAAGTCCGATCTTATTACAATCCAGTGATTACAACTTGATTACAATCCATAATCCCTTATAGCTCAATACCGCCGCAAGAACCAATTTTGCATCACAACATAATGAAAAATACCCAACCCTAAGCCCTTTTATACAAGTATTAAACCGCTTTAAGGTTATAACATGTCAGCCATATGTTAGCCATAATATGTCGGCTACCATGTCGGTTACTGCCCAAAAATTTTATGAAGTATGTATAGTACTTTCTTGATCAGTCACCACAATCTAACAACATCTACATAGTTCTGTATGGACAGTCTAGTTAGATTCTTGAAGACATTGTAACCTAATTTTATATCAGAAAAATATCAATTTTGAAGTTTGAAATATAATGTTGGTTTGCATGCCAACTATTTGACAAAATGTCAATTGGCTGTAAGTGTTAATTTGCATTGAATCGATGTCATATATTGTGTATTGTTCCCGCTATGTAACGATTCAATCTACAAGAAAATTACTACAACTTTTCCCTTGGAATGAAGTACGTATAGTGAGGAATGAGTCTATAGGATGTTCGTATAGTGTAGGGGAGAGAGGGTCTCTATGATGGCCATACAATAGTAGAGTAGTGTGCAGGCATACGGAAGAGATGATAGTACGGTGTGGGATTGCCAACATGAATAGACTGTATGGAGGAAAGTATTTGGATTTCCATACGGTGGAGCAAGCTTGGAGTACAATATTCTAAAGAAGCAATACGATGCTTAGAATGACCATACGGTGGTTGGTCAAGGCCGTACGGGCATAGGAAATGTCGTATGAATGTATATGCATAGATATGGTGTACGGAAAATGATGAATGTCATAGGAAATGAACGGTAACATGTCGTATGGAAAGAAAAAACACCAAGCCATACAACTAGAATGAGTTTCCCAAATTGCACAGGGGGCTCCAATAGAGATATCTGTATAATTAATTCTTCAAATTGCCAAATACAAATTGAGGTAGACACCAATAGAATAGGGTTAGGATTGAATCCCACCAAAATTGTACAAGCCAAATAGGGAAGGTCTTTCACTTCCGAAATGGAAAACAATGCCGAACTCTAATCGGAATCTGCAGTACAAAGAGATAAAATCGAAAGGCATACTTATCGACTACTATGAGCCATGCTTAAATACCCATCGAGAAAAGCTTTCTAAGGGTGTACAAAGATTAGCTGATGGTGACACAAACTACTATGACAAAATTAAATTTGGGTTCAAGTTAAATTAAACAATCGGCTCGTTACACAAAAATAATTAAATACATTTATTTCTGTTTGGGAACATTATATTCCTCCCATCCTAAAATTTGCTTGTCCTCAAGAAAATGCAGTGCTAGATGCTATAGGATGTGTTCACCTTCCCATGTTGCATCGTCCAGTGATAGATGTCACCAACATACCAGGTATTCTCTCACTGTTCAGTTACGCAAGACTTTTTTGCCTACTTCAAGAATCTCAGCAGGTTCCAAGATGAGTTTCACCTCCTCATTGAGTGGTGGAAGATCTATAGTGATGAATATTTTTTGCCCGATAGCCTTCTTTAAAAAAGAAATGTGGAAGACATTATGAATGCTACTACCTTCGAGAAGCTCCAGTTTGTACGCTACCTCACCAATGCGACGGATCATGCGGTAGGGACCACAAAATTAGGGCTTTAGTTTCTCCTTCCCTATTCCCTTCAATGAGGACTATCAATAAAGTTGTAGTCAGAGATAGACCAAATCCCCCACTTCAAAACTCCTCTCTAATTGATGTTTTTCGGCATATGCCTTTTGTCGATTTTGTGCCAATTGCAGGTTTTCTTTCAAACTCTTCAAAATGTCCTATCCTTCTTGAAGCCAATCCTTCGCCTTTGGAGTGTGACTATCATTCAACACTATATCGAGGAAGGAGAGTGGTCTGTGCTCGTATAGAGCCTTGAATGGCATCATTCCAATTGACATGTGATAAGTGGTATTGTAGCAGTATTCTCTGAGGTGGATCCATTTCACCCACGCACAT
Source organism: Cupressus sempervirens (assembly GCA_028749045.1). Taxonomy (NCBI): domain Eukaryota; kingdom Viridiplantae; phylum Streptophyta; class Pinopsida; order Cupressales; family Cupressaceae; genus Cupressus; species Cupressus sempervirens. The sequence goes on from CM053790.1 coordinate 134,227,987, forward strand.
TGTTGTGTCGAGACGTAGTTCCGTAGATAACCTTTGAGTCATTTGTTGAAAATTTTAGTTGGGCCATCTTTTTGTGGGTGGTAACTTGTGCTCTGTGATAGTTTAGTAACTTCCATCTGAAATAGTTCTCTCCAGAAGATACTAATGAAGCATCTATCCTGATCATGACGATGTTTTGGGGTAACCCATGTAGGTGGAAGACTTCTCTAAAAAATAGATCGATAATCTATGCAACCTGAAGGTCTGAAGGGATGGTGAAGAAGTGAATGTACTTTTTCAATAGATCAACTACCATGAAGATGCAATCCCTTCTATTCACCTTGGGAAGACCTGTTATGAAATGCATTGATATACTTTCCCACTTATGTTTGGGAATCGGCAGAGGCTATAGCAGTCCAACAGGAAGAGTGTGTTCAAATTTGTTCTGTTGGAAAATAGTACATGCTCTAACATGCTAAAATACATCCCCTTTCAATCCCTTTCATGAGAACCTCTACCGCATACTTCTATGAGTTTTTAGGAAGCCAGGATGACCAACTAGAGGGGAGTCATGCACGTGCTTTAGGATCTTCTTCTTCAACTTTGATTTAGGCACTAGGTAGATTCAATCCTTATAATAAATGATATCATTCACTGCCTTATAACCATCCTCATGGATGTGACCATCCATTATTTCATAGGCAAAATTATTCTTGGAATATTTCACTAGCAATTGTGCCTTCCAGTCGGTTGAGATATGCTCTAGTGAGCAGATGGTGGGTTTTCGGGACAAGGCATCTGCAACAACATTGTTTTTCCCCTTTACATATTCAATATCAAAATCAAAAGATTGAACCTTGCTTACCCATTTTTGTTGCTATTCGTTTAGATCTTGTTACTCTAGGAAATATTTTAGACTATTGTGAACCATACAGACAACAAACTTGGAACCAACTAGGTACTACCGAAACTTGGTCAGTGCATGCACAATGGCCAACATTTCCTTATCATAGATGGAATACAGGTGCTGGGCTGGTGAAACCTTCTTGCTCTCATAGGCGATGGGGTGTCTGTCCTGCATCAAAACTACTCCAATGCCTTCCCCTGACACGTCACATCCCAAAATGAATAGTCGGGTGAAGTCGGGAAATGCCAACATCAGACAAGTGCTCATGGCCTCTTTTAACCTATCAAATGTGAGTTGCACTTCTTCATTCCACTGGAAATCCCCTTTCTTTGTCAGATCTGTTAAAGGCTCGTTGAGCTAAGAAAAACCCTTGACAAATCCCCTATAGTAGCTGCACAATCCGAAGAACCCTCGCGGATTCGTGAGTGATTTTGGGGGAGGCTAATCGAGGATAGCCTAGATCTTGTCCTGATGCACTTGAACCCCATTTTGATTGACAACATGCCCCAAGTACAATATCTTCATCATTCTGAACTCACATCTGGATTGTTTGGCGAATAGGGACTATTCTTCGATGATACTTAGAACCTCGTTCAAATGTTTTAGGTGCTCCTCCCATGTCTTGCTATAAATGAGAAGATCATCAAAGAACACCAACAAATACTTATGAAATTTCTTATTAAAGATGTGGTTCATGCATGACTAGAATGTAGTAGGTGCATTGGTCAGACCGAATGGCATGACCAAGAACTCATAGTGTCTGTAATGGCAACGAAAGGCCATTTTCTCCACACCCTCTTCCCTCATTCAGATCTAATGGTATCCAAATGGAGATCTATTTTTGAGAAATAGACCGCACCATATAGTTCATCCAACAGCTCATCTATCCTCAGAATGGGGTACTTGTTCTTTATTGTCCTCTTGTTCAGTGCACGATAATCCAAACACATAGGCAATGTTTCATCCTTCTTCTTGACCAACACCATTGATGATGCGAATGGGCTAGAACTGGGAAGAATACATCCCTTATCAAGTAACTCTTGGATTATCTGTTCTATTTCATCTTTGAACTTCTTCGAGTGGCGGTACGGTGTGGTTATAATAGGTTTCACTCTTGGTTCCAACTCTATTGTATGTTTAAATCCTCGATGCAACAGTATGCCAAGAGAAATATCCATGAAAACCCTTTCATGCTTACTTAAAACATCCTAAAGCTCTTTATCCTATGGAGGTGTTCAGTGCCCCTTAATAGGTTCCACCGAGATGAAACATTGTGTAGCCCACACAACATCATCATGTCATAGGATTGCCTCCATCCGATGCACAGACACTTCCTTCGATCCTTCATTTGCCATTCCTTGAAGGATCACCTTCTTCCTATTAGCCACAAAAGTGAATTCCATTCGCTTGAAACTTTGAGTGTATTCATCAAGCATCTCCATCCACTATATGCCGAGGATGACCTCCATGTCGGCCAGATCCACTATGAAAAAGTCCTCTGTCACCATGTGATTTACCATCATGATGCTCAACTGGGGAACTAGGTGTGTGTAGGGTAAGAAAGTCCCTACAAAAAATTTGACCTAAAAGCCCACGTATGTTTTTATGAAATTCAATGTAGCTCCACTATCTAGCCTCACTGTGACCCTTTGTCCCTGAAGGGTACCTCGCACATGGAAAATTGTGCACCTCGGACTACTAGCCAAGGCAATGGATCCTCCACATTTTATTAAAGTGGCAATCCTCTCCATATGGTTGAAGTTGGCCATGTTAATGTTACTGCTAGGTTGGATGTCTTCCACTGGCATTTCCTCTCGATCCTGCTCATCTTCTTCATCGGATATCACTTCGATGTAATGAATTTTCCCTTTCCTGAGGCATCAATGGCCAGGTTCCCAAGGCCTCTTGCAATTAAAACATAATTTCTTTCTTTGGAGTTCTTGTCGAGATGCTTCATCTAGTGATGGCTTCTTGGGTGAAGGTTTGTCCCTCAAGAACATTGGCAATTTTGGATGTGAATGAATCCGAGAGGATGAGGATGATGCCGACGATGACACCATGCTTTGTACCTTACTGATTGCTTCTGTCAAGGTTGACGGGTTGAATCCTTTCACCCAACCTGTCAGTGGTTCTTCCATTCCATCCATAAAGAGAATGACCCGCCTTCGTTCAGAGATGTCTATCACCAACATAGAAAGTCTCTGAAACTCCGTGATGAACTAATCTACTGATCCCATTTGCCTCAGCTGTGCCAGATCTTTGAAATTGAGCTCGGGGTCTTTTTCATCAAATCATTCAATTAGTCTCTCCATGAACTCAACATAAGTCTTTATTTGATCATGCCCAAGAGTGATAGTGTCATGGTGCCACCATTCATGGGCAATGCCCTCCAAGTGTAATGTGGCAAATTTGATCGCTTCTTCTTCGGGCATAAGATTTAGCTAGAAGTACATCTCAAATTTCATTACCCATGCCTGCATTGAAATGGAGCTTGAATTGTCAAATGGAGACATGTTCACCTTACTCAATTTTCTCCTTAGGTCATCATTAAAGAATCCTCCTCTATTTCCACCTCCTGCGTATCTCATTCTTAGATCTATGTAATCCTTGTAGGAGATGTCTTCTGCAAGATTTTCATTCTGCCAATCCACACATATTTCCTTGAAGGTTGGAAGTCTCTCTCCATGATGTGTCTTAATTCATGGTGGGAGAGTTAGCATGGATGGTCAAGAGTGTACTGGGTGAGGGTGTGATCTGCCTACCACCGAATCTGTGCTATGTCCATTCAGTTCTCCAAAAATTTTGTTTTCTGCCAACTTTTTGAGAGTTTCTTCCATAAGCCGCTGAGTATCAATGATCTGTGCTTGGTTCTACACAAGATCCCTTAAAAGTGCAATGAGTTTGGCACCTATCAGTTCCCATTCTCGTTCCTATTCTTTAGTCATTCGATCAATAGAATGTGTCCTTCTCTTTCAGCTATAAACTCGCATTCACCGATCACAGGCTAGCAAGATCGATTGCTCTGATACCACTATAATCTTCTTGCTATGTAATGATTCAATCTACAAGTAGATTACTGCAACCTTTCCCTTGGAATGAAGTATGTATAGTGAGGAATGAGTCTATATGATGTCCATATAGTGTGGGGGAGAGAGAGTCTATGTGATGGTCGTATGATAGTGGAGTAGTGTGCAAGCATCTGGAAGAGATGACCGTACGGTGTGGGATTGCCAACATGAATAGACTATGCGAAGGAAAGTATTTGGATTACTGTATGGTGGAGCAAGCTGGGTGTACAATATTCTAAAGAAGCAATACGATGCTTAGAATGATCGTACAGTGGTTGGTCATGGTCGTACGGGCATAGGAAATACCATACAAATGTGTATGCATAGATATGGTGTACAAAAATGATGAATTCCATAGGAAATGAATGGTAATGAGTTGTATGGAAAGAAAAAACACAAAGCCGTACAACTAGAATCAGTGTCCCAGATTGCACAGGGAGCTCCAATAGAGATATCTATATAATTAATTCTTCAAATTGCTGAATACAAATCGAGGTAGACACCAATGGAATAGGGTGAGGATTGAATCCCACCAAAATCATGCAAGCCAAATAGAGAAGGTCTTTCACTTTCGAAATGGCGAATAATGCCAAACTCCAATAGCAATCTGTAGTATAGAGAGATAAAATCCAAAAGCATACCTATCGACTACTATGAGTCGTGCTTAAATACCCATCGAGAAAAGCTTTCTAAGGGTGTACAAAGATTAGTCAACAGTGACACAAACTACTATGACAAAATTAAATTTGGGTCCGGGTCAAATTAAACAATTGGCCCGTTACACAAAAATAATTAAATACATTTATTTTTGTTCAGGAACATTACATATTGCATCAAGTTAAAAAAAAAAAAGAAGAGTTACATTTCATGTTAGTTGTAGACTAAGTGAAAGAGAAGTCATTTTTTAAGTCATCCTATGATATGAGAAGTCATCTTTCTTATTCTGAAAACAAACTAAAAATAAAATCAGTCATATATCCCTCTGTTGTACAAGTGTTTGACAAATTTTTTAAAAGCAAATATAGCAAGTTTCTATTGGATTTGGATAGGAATATTATAGTGGTATTAGAGCTTTCATCCTACCATCCTATGATTAGTCAAACAGTAGATGAGTGAGAGGGAAATTAGATATTATAGTAGGGAACAATAGAGACAACAATATTATAATCCTCAGGTTGAAGGGGATACATTCTCAAAAGCATTAAGAGAAAGAGATATTGGAAAAATAGTTCAAAATATGGTGGAAGAAGAAAATAGGGATGCAAGACCTGAAAGGAAATTTGATATGATGGTTGATATGATGACAAGCTTATTAGCAAAAATAGATCAGCAAGCCAATCAAAATAAAAACACAGCTGAATATAGTGGAGTTAATGAGGAAAGGTCTATACATCACACTAAAGATACTAGAGGATTAGCCCCTAGGCCTCTTTTTCCCACCTTTACATCAGAGAAAAATAACCACATGATGCTTCAGCTATTTCTTTTGGAGACAAAGCTAGATAGGCCTACTTGGAGTATACCACTCTCCCTCCTGATATGAGAGAAATATGGACATTTGATCAATTCATGAATCAAATAAATAGGAGAGGAGGAAGGAATGATCACTATGCTCCAAGAAATAACAATCAATAAACACTTGGTAATATTTCCATGCCTTACTATGATGGAAGTAACAAATGCATAGCTAGATCTTAGGTTCAAAAGCTTGATAATTATCTTTCTTTGAGACCAATGCCTGAAGAGGATGACATAAGATTTGCCACACAGCATTGTTGTTGATAAAATTGGAAAACAGCTGACAAGCCCCTTTGGGAAGGTTCTTATTATGTAGCCGATGGGCCCTTCGATAATTGTCATGTAGCCAACAGACCCCTTCAGGAAGGTTCTTCGGGAAGTATATATACACCATCTGAGATCATTGTAATCATCATCATAAGTAGTATGTAATATCTTTGGTATATGCAAATAATAAAAGGAGTACTACTATTCTTGTTTATTATCTGTGTGCATTAATCTATTTACCCCATGCGGTAAACATTTGACACCATTGCCCGATGAACCTAGAATGAAGGAGGAATGAAGATTAATTCCAAATCAGCTAAATAAGGATAGAAATAAGATAAAGGGAAAAGATGGAATATGCACCGTTCAATAAAATTTAATTTTGGCACAATAGGCCAAGCACAGACAAAGGTTTCAACAAATTTCTGACGGACACTGAAGCACCAAGGAATTGTTGGAGACTTGACAATGGGTGGAATTGTTGGAAGAAACAAGAGAGAAAATTTTGAACTTTTATTCACCAAGGGAAGAGAATCCAGATGGTAGGAAATTAACTTGCATAGCTCAGAGTACCGAGGGAGCACAAGCATGGAGTGAACTCTTCGTCTGCGATATACTTCTAGAATAGACAATTTCGCTTAACACAAACCCTTCTTCACCAAAAAACATAGCTGTTGGAAACAACATTAGTGCTAGAGTGTAGAGTGTTGGTATCAGAATACAAAGAGTTGGTACCAAAGTGCAGAGCGTTGGTGTCAGAATACAAAGAGTTGGTACCAGAGTGTAGAGCATTGGTGTTGGAATACAAAGCATTAGTGTTGGAGTGCAAAGCATTAGTGTCAGAATACAAAGTGTTGGTACCAGACTATAGAGCATTGGTGTCAGAATAAAAAGCATCAGTGCTAGCATGCAAAACATTGGTGTCGTAGTGCCAAACAACACCCACCCACAAAACCAAGTAATAATGGTTGGACCAAAGGAGAAGATGTCAAAGTTTGATGGTGATGGAATGAACGATCCAATCAAACATTGTAAAACATGCAAAAAAATTTGGAGGGTGAATGGCATAGTAGATACAGATGAATGGGTCCGACAATTATCGACAACCCTAAGGGGGGTAGCAATTTATCTGTTTGTTGATACGGATCCCCAAAAACAAACCAATTGGGACAAAGTTAAAAAGGAGTTTATTACTAAATTTCAATTGCTACGTGACAATAATGAGATCATAGCAAAGATATACAACACAAAACAAGGAAAAAATGAAACAGTTTGAGTATATGCTAAAAAATTAAAAGACTTAATAAACAAGATGGAAAGTATGTTGATAGATGGGCTACAAAAGAGATGGTTCATTGAAAGACTACGATCGAAGTTATAGATGAAAATGAAGATTATACTTCCATCATCATACAATGAAGCATACAATTGGGTGATGAAATTAGAAAGTGAGTAGAAAATAAAAAAGAAGAAGAGTAGCTCATCTGAGTCAAATGACGAAGCATCTTCAAAAGAAGAGAGTAGCAATGATGAAAAGGGCAAGAAGAAGGTCCAAGCTCTCTAGAAGGATATGATCCAAATGATGAAAGAATTTAAGAACATGCAGACAGAGATGAAGGGAAATGACCTCTGGTGTACAGAATGTAAGGCAAAAGGTCACATGAAGGGATCCTGTCCAAAGAACTAGTTATGCAAGATTTTCTAGATTATGGGACATTCCACAAAAGAATGCCCCTTCAATATGAAAACAAGAGGACCTCAAAAAGTGCTCCTGACCCAAGAGGCTTTAGCATCAAGAGGGAGTGGAAACACCGGTAATGAGGGTGCCACATTAGGAGGATACAAAAATAATAGGCAAGGACAAAATAACAGCAATGCCAATAGTAATAATGGGAGCCACAACTGAATTCAGTATGATACAAATGGCCACCCGATGGTACAATGCCACGCATGCAATTTGTGGGGCCACTTTGCCCAAGACTATACAATGAAAAACATACTAAAGTTGTTATGAAGATGGTGTGGTCCTGTAGATCATGAAGATACCAAGTGCCCGAAGTTAGGAGTGAATTTGATCACCATTGGGACAGATGAAGAGGAGGTTCTAGCAATCACCTAGAAACAAGAAAAACTGTATCTTGACCTGACAGAAGAAAAGAAAAGGCTAGAGGAAGTATGGATAGAAATTAAAAAAGTGACACAGGCAGAGAAAGCACATTTGAGGGATACCACAGGTACCTCAACCAAGAATTGCATAGAACAAAACATCCTATGGCAGATACTGCAAATTGAAGTGCTGGTCAAGATAAATGATCTACTGCTCACAACGCCCCAACTCCAATCAGCACTCACAAACATCGCTCTCACTGCTAAATTATTAGGAGAACAAGCAAGGGAGAAGGTTGATGAAGAACGTATCGAGGACTTGATGCCTCTAGCCCTCACATCTAGACGACATCTAATGGTCATCGATATGGGAATTTTGGGAACTGTTCTGACAGACACAATTGTGGACAGAGGGTCCAGTGTGAATGTGTTACCAGAGGATACCTAGAAGAGGTTGGGATAGCCAACATTGTGGCCACCTACATTCTAGTTGCTAACAATAGACCAACATAGTATTAAAACTCTCGGCATCCTAATGGCACAACCAGTGACGATTGGAATACAACCATTCCTACTTGACTTTGTCATAATTTCATTGAAAAGGAGAGGATACGATGCCATTCTAGGCCGTGGATGGGTTGTGCAAGTGAAGGTCAAGCATGACTAGAAGAAAAATACATTATCACTAAAAAGAAAAGGAGAAAAATTCATTATTGATCTACACACACAAATGGTGGGCGAGGAAGCTTTCTCATCTGATTTTGAAGATCAGGATGAAGGAAAGCAGTGAATGAAACCAGACCAAGAAGGAGTCCTATAGTTGCAAGGCGAATCGATGAGTAATGATTTGGATTTAGTAAATGGCATTTTCCACTAGCAGATGGAGGATTATGAGCTCTTTTTGAGCTGTAATATGTTAAGGGTCAATGAAGGTGAGAAAGAAGAGAGAAATGAATGTTTGAAGGAATATAGAGAAGTGGAAGAAGGAAAGGCAGTTACGATGAAAGATGAAGGGAAGAGAATATAGTACGAATGCAAAAGAAGGAAAGATTCTACTATATGATACACAATAAATGGACCATGCAAAAATAAAATGTTACATCAAACCAAAAATTTACTAGAAAGGTGCCGGCAGCAAGGAAAACACATCATACAGTCTGCAAAGGAAAAAAAGAGGAAGCGTTTAATAAAAGCTTCAGCAGTATGAAGTGAAGGTTCTAAAATCAAGAATATAGTTATTGATGGTAATGAGTGGTAGCTGACAAAATTCATGGTACCGAGTTTTGAGAGCAAACTAGGAAATATGAAAAACCCAAGGGAAACATCGTGTAACTTAAATAAACTTGATGAGTGATGATTGTAGGCACAATGGTCCATAGAGGTGACACAGAATAGGTGCAAAGCATGGCATGATAAACACCTAAAACTGAACAAATTCCAACTAGGACAGCTGGTGTTGAAGTATGAAGGATAGAATGAAATTAGACTAGGCAAGTTTAAAGTCAAATGGGTCAGGCCATACCAAATTGAGGAAGTAGGTGATAACAGAACAATAAAGTTGTGGACACTGGATGGGCAGGAAATTCTAGAAATGGTGAATGGTTCAAAATTGAAAGCATATCAGGCACGACCTATTCCATTGTCGATGAAGATCAAGGGGCAGTATAATTTTGAATATTAAAAAAAAAAGAAAAAAAAAACGGAAAAAAAAGAGAAAAAAAATAAAGCTCACCATATGGTGTTCTAAGTGCCCCACTGCATGATGTTTTAAGGGGCCCATATGGTGTTTGAAATGTTTCCACCATATGGTAATCAAAGTATGACAGTCACCGTATGGCCAATTAACACATCAAATATATTTTTCGTACAACCATTCATATTGTATGCTAGGCACCATACCGTATGATGATCTCAGGTAGACATACTATGGTGTTTCAAATACCCCATGGGACGGCCAGGAATGAAAAAATAAAAAATGAATAGTTTGTGATGGAGATTGAACGAAAAGCTCAAGCTTAGCCTGTACTGATAAAACCACCGAACGACATATTTAGTGTTTGTTGGGGAGTGGTGTACATAGTTTTCCTTACATTGGTGCAGTAGATTGGTAAGAATTTGGCAAAGAAAATATATAGGTTTACATTTTGATGAAATGAAGGGTGACTAGAAAGGTGTTTCCTATCAGCTACAAGATGCCTTGATTGCCACCGTATGACTAGAAGGAGGAGCCATTCTCTTCAGGAAGGAAGAGAAAAAATAAATTTGATGACAAATAAAAAAATGTTCAGAATGAATAAGGCATGATGCCAAAGGGTTAGGAAAGACATAAACAGGTAGTTAAACATAAGCAGTTGCCAGAAAGAGTATGGAATCAAAAGAAAATGACAAAAAAGGTGTGTTCTATGGAGTTTTGTGTGGGTTTGAGAGTGCTAATTTGGTCTTGGCAGCGAGGGTGCTACCCCTCTACCCCCTTGGGGGCAATTCCCCCTAGTCCCCTAGTCGGTGTAGTTATCAGTCATAGGAAGTGTGACTAGTTGATAAGACCTAGAGCTGTTGTAAGCATAGTGTGCCAAAGGTGGAAAGATCAACAAAGAAAGCCTTTCGAGAGGGGTGATATGTTTTGAGGTATTTAGAGTAGGTGTTGGACGTGAAGCTATCTTGGTGGATGCATAAAGAGCTTAAGAGGAGCTGATCATCCAATTGAAGGCAGTACAACAACACTTGGCTCAGGGTGTACCCAGGCGTTGGAAGTAGAGAAAGTAGCATGCTTGGCTATTAAGGTCAGCTTGATTAAGGAGACAGTATTGTGTTAGTAGAGGCTACAGATGCAATATATTTTGGGGACTTGTTTGGTGCAGGCACAAGACAAATGTGAAAGTAGTGTGACAAAAATAGATCTATCTTATTGTAGTTAGTCAGTTAATGTATTCCATTTTGTTAATTTGTCTCAAATATTTTGTTGTATTGTTGTTCGAAGATGAATTTTCTTTTTGAGGGGGATGATATTGTCGATAAAATTGTAAAATAGCTAATGGGCCCCTTCAGGAAGGTTCTTGTTATGTAGCCAATGAGCCCTTTAGTTATTGTCATGTAGCTGATGGACCCCTTTGGGAAGTATATATACACCATCCAAGATCATTGTAATCATCATCATAAGAATTATGTAATGTCTTTGGCATATGCGAATAATAAAAGGAGTACTTTTGTTCTTGTTTATTGTCTATGTGTATTAATCTATTTACCCCATGCAGTAAACATGCATCTTGAAGGAGTTGTTCACGAGTGGTGGTATCATGGTTTAGTCACTCTTGGACACAACCTTATCACTAAATATGAGGAGTTTACCAAAAAGCTAATTGAAGGGTTTGATGTCAAAGATCCTGAGGCGAGTTTTTTTGAATTGGCACTACTAATACTGCATGGTTCCCTTGATTCTTATGTGAATAACTTTCAACATTATCAGTCATGGTTCCTAACATTAGTGAAAGAAGATTGGTGGTCTTACTCATGGAAGGATTGATGGAGCCATTGAAGGGTTGATTGAAAGACTTCAATCCTCCCTCACTATAGGAAGCAATGAAGAAGGCACGAAGAATGGAGTTCACTAATCCTACCTCCGAGTTTACATCAAAGGGAACATTTTCTAATCATGACAATAAGAAGTTTCCTAAGGAGGAGGATAAAGCTAAAGGTAAGTCTACTTTTTCATTTGACCATGAGACTCTTAATGATTTAGGGAAGAGGAAACTATGCTTCTATTGTAAGGGACCATATGATATTAACCATGACTGCCCTATGAAACCTAAGGTAAAGTCAAATCATGCAATGTGGGCACTAATTGAAGATTTTGATTTAGACTAGCAATCTAAAATTAAAGATTTAGAATAAAAAAAATCAAAACATGATGAAGAATTAGAGGAAGAAGTGAAGCTTAAAGAGGCTCATCTCATAAGTATTCAGTGATAAGAGTCTTTTAGGATGGGAGGGGTTCTTATTGGTCAAAATATTATTACACTTCTTGATACAGGTCTGACACACAATTTCATTAATGCTAGGCTTGTTGAAAGGCTTGGTATACACACTAAGGAGTTTGAGAGAATTTGGGTTAAGGTTGCTAATGGTTACACTCTTAGGTGTGACAAGATGATTTCAAATTTTCCCATGCGCTTGAATAATTGTGAGTTCAAGGCAGATTTTTATGTGGTGAACATGGGAGATATAGATATGGTTTTGGAAATGAAATGGTTATATGACATAGGAATATTCACCCTCAACCTTAATGAGATGGAAATGAGATTTGAGATGGATGGAAAAACTCATGTGTTGAAAGCACTCAAAGACACTAGTTGCAAGACTATTTCTTTTAGGAAAATGGAATGTCTTATGCATCATGACATGGTTGAGTGGGCAGAAGGTTGTGTTTTGAAGCCAACACATGAAGAGCAGAAAAAACCTATTTATCCTCCTGGTATACAAGAGTTGAGGATAAGCATGATAAGGTCTCTAGCGAGATTCCACCTAGTAGACCTCCAGATAGAAGGACAGAGCACATCATCAAATTAGAGGAGGGTGCTAAGCCCATAATAGTCACTCCCTATAGGCACCCTAAGTGGCTCATAGATAAGATAGAAAAAACTATTAAGGAGTTGCTAGCTATGGGGCATACTAGACCAAGTAAGTCACCTTTTTCTTCATTAGTGGTTTTGGTTAAAAAGAAGGATGGTACTCTAAGGATGTGTATTGATTATAGAATGCTTAACAAGAGAATAATCAAGAACAAATATCCCATTCCAAGGATTGATGAGTTGATTGATGAATTGCATGGTGCCAAGTACTTCTCCAAAATTGATCTGAGGTAGGGTGACCACCAAATTCATGTGAGGGAAGAAGATATTGAGAAGATAGCTTTTCATTGCCACTATGGACATTTTGAGTTTGTGGTTATGCTGTTTGGGCTAACTAATGCCCCTACTACATTCTAGTTTACTATAAATAGGGTATTTCATTCATAGTTGAGGCAATTTGTGTTAGTCTTCTTTGATGATATCTTGGTTTATAGCAGGACATGGGAAGAGCATCTTGCACATCTTGAGATAGTTTTGAGTATTCTTGGTAACGAATCTCTATATGCCAAGGAATCTAAATGTGACTTGGGCATGAAAGAATTATTATATTTGGGTCACATCATTAGTGCAGAAGGAGTTCAAATGGATTCAGATAAGGTCAAGCCAATTGTTGAGTGGCCTACTCCAACGAATCTGACACAACTTAGAGAATTTTTTGGCTTATGTGGATTCTACTACAGATTTTTCAATGGGTATTCTTGCCATGCAGCACCAATTACATATTTAACCAAGAAAGGGGCTTTTGTTTGGACTTGTGAGGCATAGGAATGCTTTGAGATGTTCAAACGACTTATGACTACTTGCCCAGTGTGTGAATTGCCTGATTTCACTAAACCCTTTGAGTTGCAATGTGACACTTTAGGTGAGGGGATTGGAGTTTTCCTTATGCAAGACAAACACCCAATTGCATATGAGAGCAAGAAGTAGAGAGGTCTTGAGAAGAGCTACAGTATATATGATAGGAAATGTTGGACATTATGCATGCATTGGCCAAGTTTAGGAAGTACTTAATGGGTAGTAAGTTTGTTGTAGAAATAGACCATAATAGCTTGAGACATTTCCTTGGGCAGCAAGATCTTAATGATCATCAACAGAGGTGGGTAAGAAAGTTGCAATCTTATGACTTTGACATTTCTTTTGTCAAAGGTTCACAAAATATAGTCACTGATGCCTTGTCTTGCTGACCACATTTGAGCTCTATGGTTGAGGTTTCAAAGGATTAGAGTCATTTGATTGTGGAAGAATATGCCAAGGATTCTTGGGCTTTAGGTATTATTGATGGGTCACTACAGGATGATAGGTACATGGTGGTGAATGATCTTATCATTTACAAGGGGAGGATCTTCTTGACTCTAGGATCAGAAGTAAAGAACATAGTATTGAGGTTCTTTCATGATTCATCACTAGCAGGCCATCCTAGGTATTTCAAAACCTATCGACAGGTTCGAGAGAGGTTCACTTGAAAGGGACTAAAATCTGATGTTCTACAATATGTTTGGGAGTGTTGTTTGTCAGCAGAACAAATAGGACCATACATATCCTCCCAGTTTATTACAGCCAGATCCAATTCTAGATAGGAAGTGGGAATGTATATCCATGAACTTCATCACAAGGTTTCCAAAAGCAGAAGGTCCAAGATTGCATATATGTGGTGGTTGATCGCTTGACCAAGTTTGTAAATTTCTTTCTAATCACTATTTCATATTCAGCCACATAGGTTGCTGAACTATTTTTTTGTGAGGTGTTTAGATTGCATGGATTAGCAAAAAAAATTGTTAGTGACCGAGACTGTCAGTTTATGAGCAATTTTTGGTAGGAGCTTTTTAGATTTTGTGGGACTGAGCTTTCTCCGAGTACTAGTTACCACCCTCAGATAGATAGACTGATAGAGATACTCAACAAATGGGTGGAAGGGAACCTTAGAAATTATATTATTGGGTAGCAAAAAAGGTGGGCTAAGTGGATATACCTTTTTGAGTATTGCTAAAATATCACTTACCATCTTTCTATTTAGATGACACCATTCATGGCCTTGTATGGTTATGAGGCTCCTAGCTTTCTTGATTTATTGATGAGTGATAGTAGAGTGCCTAGTGTTGGAGACATGTTACAGGAAAATCAGGATATCATGAGGGCTCTTTGTGAAAACATCCAAAAGGCACAAATCCAGTGAAAATTGTATGCAAATAAGAAGAGAGTGGAATGCTCTTTTGAGGTTGGGGACATGGTGTATTTGATGTTGCAGCCCTATAGACAATCTACTCTCAAGAAGAGTGGTGTAGAAAAGCTCAAGCCACGATACTATGGACCATTCTAGGCCATTAGACATGTGGGTAAGGTGGCTTATGAGCTAGAGTTTTTGGTGGACAACAAAGTGCACAATATTTTCCATGTATCATGCCTCAAGAAGGCATTGGGACATCATGTGATTCCTTTTGAAATTCTACCACCCTTAGATGATGAGGGTAAGTTTATTTTGATACCAGAGGCTATATTAGATTTTAGAGAGAAGTCGTTGAGAAGCCGTGTCATTAGAGAATATTTGATTAAATGGAAAGACCTACTTATTGAGGATGCTACATGGGAGAGTGAAGAGATTTTGCAACATCTAGAGTTGAGATTTCTTGGGGACATGCAATTTCCAAAGGGGTGGACTATAATGTCCCCATCTTTTTAGCATCTCAATGGAGTTTTTAGCTTTTCATTCTTTAAAGGCTAAGTGGAGAAACAAAGTGAAATAATTAAATTAATTTAATTAAAAAGTGACTAAAATTAATATTAAATCATAAGTCACTAAAATAATATTATATTATATGGAAAAGGGAATCTTCTAGAAACACAACTAATTATTTTTGGAAGGGAGGAAGCTTCTAGAAAAGTGCAATAAAATAATATTTCATGTTCTTCTAGAAGGGGTGAAGGAATAGAATAAATAGGGGAGAGAGCCTTATTGTAGGGCATCTAGATTTGATATTGACATTTGCTTATGCACTTGTGGAGCCAAGGGTTGCTGCAAAACATTTTAGTCATTGAGAATGATAACTCTCTTTGATTGGCAATGTTGAGGCTGTGAAACTATCAGTTGATATTGTTGCATTTGTTGGAGGTGATATTTCACTCATCTCATTGAAGCTTATTGAGTTTCTGTAGCAATTCATGAAGAAGATGCACTTCAAATTTAAGGGTCATTTTATTTGCACTTTGGAAGGTGTTAAGCAGCAAATTCGGAGGCACATTAGGAAGTTCATACCCATATACTACAATGCCATTGCTACAGGAATTGTGAATAGTGTTATCACTACAGTAGTCGTGAATAGTATGGTTATAGTGCTGTGAACAATACTGCTATAGTGCATGATCAATTTTGATCAGTTTTAAAGCTACCTACCTATCTCAAGTTTGTTAGAAGTAAATAATTAATTGTTAATTATTTATTCTATTTACTTAAGCTTACTTAGGTAAATGCATTTATTTAATATTTAGTATTTAATGCATGTAGTGGTTAGTTGATGACAACACGGGAGTTTGTTCCCTTCTAGCATGTTCCACCTTTTGTGGATATGTGTTGAGTTTTCATCTGTATCTTCTACCACCTTTTAGCTTGTTGTACAAGCTTCCATGAGCTCTTTATAAGCGGGCCCTCTCATTGTATCACATTACTTCTCATTGTAAATACATTTTCATTATGTTTGCACATATTGTCTCTCATGTCTGTTTAGGGTTTTTCCCTAGCTCCATGCTCTGATACCATGTTGGAGTTGAGGAAAGCCAACTCTGAAGATGTCCAACATCACCTGTATGCGAGAACCTGTCAAAGAGAAGCCACCCGCCATGTCATCTGTACATGCCACATGGCAATGCCATGTGGTGCCCTTCTTTTCTGCAATGGCCACATGGCCGTCAAATTTAATCATAGGTTTTTCTGATGTCAACATGATGTCATCGACATCCTAGACCTTCCATGAACCTCTCCTGATTTGGTTTTGGACCTACTTGTGGTTATTTGGCCATAACTTTTGCAGACGGAGGTATTTTTCCAATCCAAAAGAAGTGCCAGAAAGCTAGTTCCAAGATGGAGATTTTGGTGTAGGTATTTTTTGATGTTGATGTTTTTTCATTGCTCTTTTTTTAGTCAAACTCCAAAGTCCTTTTTTGACTCTGGCATGCATATCTTTTGCATCCCATGCCTGTTTTTTGAAAATTTTATATTTTTGGAAAGCTGATTTTCTCCCCTTTTCAAAAATGTAGTCTTTTCCCTTAGTGTTTGGCCCATGCTCTTTCTATCATAGTTTTAGCATTTTAGCTATATGGTGGATATTTTGAGTGTTTTAGGCCCAAGGATCATTTTCCTAGCATGGATTCTCTTGTTTTAAGCTATACTTTCTTTTGTTGCAGCTTGTTTTTAGTTTTGATCATTGTAGCTATCATTTTGAAGCACTTTTTTGTATCACACTGAGATAAAGTGCCACTTTTGCATTTTGGGGGTCATGAACGTTGTTTTGAGTCAGTTGTACATGCACTATTTTCATAAAGCACCATGGGGGGGATATTTGTTTGCTATTTTAGGCATTCTCCCTTTGTCAAGTGAGTGTCCCTTCCATGACATTAGCCCCATGTAGAGTCGATTTGACCGTGTCTTTATAGGTGTCTGTACCTCTTTTCCTCTCTCCTCATTCTTGGTTCATCTACAGGAGACTTTGGCCCACCTTCTTAGTTGCCTATCATCACACCCTGTCTACATTAAGGGGGGGTTATGTTGTTGTTCTAATGCATCCAGGGTTCAATGGTTCGATAGTGTGAACTATGTATTCAGTGGTTGATCCTATGTACAAGGTGATTGCAGTGGCTAGCTACCTATGCATTTTGGTAAGATGGATCATCTACCATATAGACATGCTCGGTTCATGCCTTCTTCTTCCATGGAGGTTCTTCAAATTAGTAGTTTGACAGATTTGCGGCTCTTCATGCTTCAGTGATGATGCTTTACATGATCACTCTTTGTTCCTATTTTAGGGGACATTTCCCTAGTTGGAGGCTTCTTCAATTCTTCACTAGGTTCTTACCTCTTTTTGGGGGAGGGTTTTTCCCACATGGTTTTCTCTCTTTCCCTGGTTACAAAGGTTGCATCTTATTGCATTGTACATGGGTACCTAACATGGTCTCGTTGTCGGGACCCATTATGCATTCATCTTAGTTCTGTGAGCTTAAGGAATTTCCCTAAGTTGCACTTAAGGGGGGGTGTTAGAGTAAATAATTAATTGTTAATTATTTATTCTATTTACTTAAGCTTACTTAGGTAAATGCATTTATTTAATATTTATTATTTAATACATGTAGTGGTTAGTTGATGACAGCACGAGAGTTTGTTCCCTTCTAGCATGTTCCACCTTTTGTGGATATGTGCTGAGTTGTCATCTATATCTTCTACCACCTTCTAGTTTGTTCTACAAGCTTCCATGAGCCCTTTATAAGTAGGCTCTCTCATTGTATCACATTACTTCTCATTGTAAATATATTTTCATTGTGTTTGCACATATTGTCTCTCATGTCTGTTTAGGGTTTTTCCCTAGCTCCATGCTCTTCCTCTCTTTGGCTTCTCTTTGATAGGTTCTCGCATGCAGGTGATCTTGGGCTTCTTCGGAGTTGGCTTTCCTCAACTCCAACAAGGTTCCCTCATTTTATCCTCATGTTTATGCATTATCTAAAAAGACATCTACATGGTTCTGTATGGGTAGTCTAGTTAGATTGTTGAAGGCATTGTAACTTGATTTTATATCAGAATTTTTATATCAGCAAAATATCAATTTTGAAGTTATGAAATATAATGTTAGTTTGCATGCCAACTATTTGACAAAATATCACTTGGCTGTAAGTGTTAATTTGCATTGAATAGATGTCATATATTGCATCAAGTAAAAACAAAAAAAAGAGTCACATTTCAAGTTAGGTGTAGACTAGGCAGAAGAGAAGTCATTTTTTTAGTCATCCTATGATATTAGAAGTCATCTTTCTTATTTTGAAAAAAAACTAAAAATAAAATCAGTCATATATCCCTTTGTTGTACAAGTGTTTGAGAAATTTTTTAAAAGAAAATATAGCAAGTTTCAATCAGATTTTGACAAGGATATTACATCTTATACAAGACACATTGACATATCATGTACTTTGGTGATTTGAGTCTTGGGTCACTTTTTTTCCATGGTGATGCGCTCTGGATATTCCTCATAGGTGAGATACTAAGCTGCCTTTGAAAACAAGGAGTGTACCACACTTACTATCAAAGCCACAAGCAATTCCTTTGTATTGTCTTCTAATGAACATCTATTTTTTTCTATTAATTTACATAGATGACACCCCCGGACTAGGTTAGTAGGCTTGATTGTCAGATCATATTCCTGAATCTTGGCTACCCACGTTGATCTTTTGTTACTTCTCACTTCCTTCTTCATTAGAATACTCTTGATTGTAGTTTTAGGTACATACACAATTGAATGCGAATGTAGAATATAATAGTTGGAGTGTTTTACTACCTTAATGACAATTAAAGGTTGGTTTTCAATAGGTAAGTATTTCAGTTCATGTTTCTTCAATGGAGTGCTCATGAATACAATCGAAGCCTCCTCCCTATTGTTATTCTTTTGAGTCAAGATACCAGAAAGAGTGTGATCAAAAGCATAAAACAAATTAACAAAATCTTTCTTGAAGTCCAGACTGTTTAAGGTAGGATCTTGAGCTATAGAAGATTTAATGTCATCAAAAGCTTTATGACCTTCTTCATTCCATCTGAAATGTTATTTCTCATTCATCATGTCTATAATATGTCTTGTTATCTTCGAGAATTCTAGAATAAAAGCTCCTTGGAAACTGACCTAATGAGAAAAAAGACTTCACTCTACTTTTGCTAGAGGATAAGTTGAGTTGTTGAATGGCTTTTACCCTCTCTGGGTCTATTCTGATCCCTTCTTTTGAGACTATGTGGCCCTAAGGTTTTCCTTCTTTAGAAAAGAAGTTTGATTTCTTCTGGTTCAAGGATACACCATGTTCCGAACACCTTTGTAAAACTACCTTCAAGTCCTGTAAATGGTGTTTCCTTCTTTTAGGAAAGATTGTCAGATCATCCAAATAGACCAAATAATTTTATTCCTTAAGTCCCTAAAAGTGGCTCTTGAATTTGTTAACCCAAACAACATTCTATTATAGGCAAAGGTACTTAATGGTGTTATGAAACTATTTTTATGTTTATCTTCCTTTGCCATACTTGTTTATACCCTGAGAATTTGTGAAGCATAGACATCATCTCAAATCCATCCATGTTTTGAAGCACATGCCACTAGTATATTTGCACTTGCTTTTCTATGAAATTTTTTGACCAAAGCTATGAATTCCTTTTTTTTTATTTTCATTCCCACGTTGGTCAAAAATAAAAATTATGTGCCCGATTTGGTCAAAATTTTGACCAACTTAAATATTGGATTATGTTAAAAAAAATAGAAAAAGGTTTATAATAAGGTTTATAATGTGTAACACTTTGTATGAGCATGGGCAGTTTTGTTGGGGCTTCATTCATGCGAGCAATTTTTCTAGGCCTAAAAATCGAAGGAAGCACTAGAAACTTTTTCGTTATTTCATAGGTGTTGGACAATATGCATTGATAAACTGTTTGATCCTTTGAAGTTCAAATCCTCTAGTTTTTAGGCATTTCTATGTTAATTGGCTTGTAATGAAGTAGCTCCTCCTATTCTATGCTTTGTAGCTCAGGAGATTGAAAATGGCATATATCTTTTGCATTTCAAGATAGGTGTAATTGGAATCAAGTATAACCATTACCTACTGCATTACTTAATTATAATTCACATTTTTCAATAGTTGAAATTGGTTTGGCTCATGCGAAATTGTAAAACTTTTGATATCCTTTCGTAATGACCCTAAAAGCTTGTACATCATATTATGGTATAGTATCCATTGTATTCTTTCTCTCGGTATCCTTGGGTGGTATAACTTTGCACAGGGAGCTTATCTATATGTTTTATGTGTTTTTGTTGTTGCTACTCAACTTTAAAAGATGATAATTTCCATGAATTTTCTTTGATCTCTGATGAAGAGAGAATAGGGGAATTAAGTTTATTTTCTTAAAGATTGTGAGTATGATTTAATTTTACAATGTACATAATTGAATGAAGCCCATCTCATTAAAACTACAACAAACCACGTAAACTGCAACTGGAACCTAGTAGTTGATTTGGGCCTCTAAGACTTATAAACTCGCTTATAGGTTAATGCTATAGAACATTTATAAGCAAGAGGGTTTTCAAATATTGTAGTAGTCTTATAATATAATTCTCTAGGGAGTATACAAAAACATACATATCCAGTACAAACTTATTCCACTGTGAGCAAATGCATTGTAGGGTAGTTGATCCCAAACTATTCCTTTTCATGGACAATTGATTGATGTGATTTCTAACTCTCTTCGAAGAGAGATTTCACAAATTTAAGGACTCACCTGTCTTCATGCATAGAGAAATGTGGAAGTAGATCTTAATGAATATGTAGAGGGATAATTGGATTAACTAAAGAGAAAATTTTGAAATGATCTATCAGATGGTAAACAGTGTTGAAGAAGTTTTCTCCTAGTCAGATCTTGTTAAGCTCAAAAGTATTGGAGTAAAGAAGGAAGAACCTCGAGTAAATCATTCAATAAAGGAGATGCAAGAGATAAAAGCCATACAATAATTTTTTTTAACATTTTGAGTTTCATTTCATGACAAGGATAGCACATTCCAGAGGTCGAATTCTATCAGACACATTTAGGTAAAATATATTAATGGGCTTTGAACTCCAAGCATGGTTAAGAAGCTCAATCTAATGAAGAATTTCCTTGGGATATGCATTATGAACGCAAATCCAAGTAATGGAATTGATAGCTATTGAGAAATAAGCTTTTATGTAGCAAATTTTACTAGCAGTTTAGTTATCTTTGTGAGGGATATGTTTTAATAATTAATATTACACATGGTTGTAGTTATAAGAGATCTATGGTGCACACTGCACACACAAGAACAAATATAAATATATCATATATTACATGATTATGCAGTTTATTTTAGAGATCCTCATTCATTTGGCACTTGTAATTATAGAAACTACATTATAATTATATCTGGTTTAGCAGCCTATCTTTAGAATAGCTATATAACCCTCACTATTTCCTATTTATTTACTTTTGTTTTTATATGTCTACCTTTGAAGCAATTTTGTTAATAAATAAATCACAAGCCAAGCTTGCATCTAAAGTTATAGAAGACCAATCAAAGTCCTTTAATAAGCTCTAGTTTGATACATTGTTGTGTGCAAAGTGGTCCTATTATAGAAAGATTGATGCTCAAAGGGCATTGTTACAATAGCCTCTAAACTAGGAATAGAGTTACCAATGTCAGGGAATGGAACTCGTATCTTTTGAATAGAACAATGTTGGTCCCACTTTATGCATTGACAATGATACAAAGGCTAGAATTTTTAGAGGTGAGAAGCCTAAAGAGGAGGTAGTGAATCTGGATGTTCCACCTCTAGAAATAGATGAACCCCACAACAAAGAAATAACTCCAAATTTTGTTAAAGAGAATGATTTACTTAATTCACAAAGGATGAAGTGAAGACTGATGTTCTTGTTGTCAATCAGGATTGCACCTATAGCAAGATGTAAAATCTAGCCTGCTAAAACAATGGAAACTCTCTCGAGTGGAAGTTGTTTTAAAACAAGAGAAGAATCTTTGGAAGCTAAGCCGGTTCCTAAATTGTGATCACCTAATCCTAAATTGTACTAGAGATAAGGGTAAGAAATGAATCAATGAAAACTAATCTAAATGAGGTGATACACCAATGGTTTTGAATGTAACTTTGACCACTTCAACATGAACTACGAAAAAGACAAATTGATTCACAATACTTAGACAATCACGTAATCACAAAAGTGTTTCTATGTAAGGATTAGAACTTCTTACTTTGAAAGGGACACCTAAGTTTCACCAATTTTTTGCAAAAAAACAATAATCACAAACATAGACCTGCAATCACATGTATTACGATTCAAATCTGCAACTAGGAATGTAACTATAATGAAGGCAAACACAACATTAAAGTAAGAAATTTATAAAATTGGACAAGAATCTATGAGAAGGAACTGCTGAATCTCTATAATCAATGCTGGAAAAATAATCTCTAGTACAAATGCCCTTACAATCAATTCAAAATCTGCAGTGTGCAAAAATCTGAATCTGAAAGAAGGTCCTCCATAATGAGGTGAAAGTACAATATATAGAAAAATAACCCTAACCTGGATTCCAACATCATGCTCAGGAAAAATAACCAAAAAATGATGAAAACAATGGAGGAGCCTCTGAAAACTGCACTCAACCACCTATCCAATTAATGGATAACTCAAAACTGCCTCCCACTCTGCAAAATCATGCACAAAAAGATCAAACTTGGATGCACTAAGTAACCAACAAAAATAGCATTTAAAACTACTCTTATTTATGCAATATATGCATAAAATAAGATCCCAATCTGAACCGCATGCATAATTGATCATAACTGCATCATAGGATGCTAAAAATATCATCAAATAACCCCATCAATGCATGGGAATCTAGAAATGTACTTGACCTCCATAAATATCCCCATATCCAAGTGTTAACTGAATGTCCTCTTTGTTCCAAAAATAGCTTTTCAACTCTCCCTCCTTGCATTTAGGCATTGAACATTTAAAAGTTCTTTTAATTCCCTTTAATTAATTAATAAAATTAAAGGTCTTATAATTACAACCTTTTAATTTATTAATTTTACAAAAAGTTCTTTTTTATTATATTTAATTAATATTGACGTATTTTAATATTATTTATTTGAAAACACATCAATATTATTAAATATAACAAAGGGAATTTTTAAATATATATTACAAGTATTATATATATTAGATAAATGAATAGTCATAATTTATTTAATATATATAATATTTATAATATGTATATTAACTAATCTTGATGTATCTATATGCCTTATATAATGGATTTGGCATAATGCATATAATAGATTTACACAAAATCTATATGGAGTTAAAAATGCTTAACCCTATATGGCTTGGACCCAAAATTCTATTTCAATATAACAAAGGGCAAAAATGAAATACGTCCAAGGGAAAAAGTTGAGTTATTTGGTTCATTTGTTCATTTACACCTTGAGAGAAGGTCTTCCTTTCAAACCCTAGTTGTATGAAGGAAGTTTGATGTGACTTGATGGTTTCCACTAGGATTTTCTTGATGCTTGGACAACTACCATGTGGATCTTGTTGGTTGTAGATGCCATTGTGACTATGCTATGATCATTTTTTTCTCCTTTACTAGTCTCGAGCTGCAGATTTTCTTGTTCATTGGTTTGCTGTAATGCCATATTCTCCTTCTTTGGCTAAGGGTTCTTGTAATATTTGCTGAGAGGCAACTATTTCTTGTTATATCTTTGGTATTTGCTTCCAGCCATGAGTTTTGTTTGCTCCCTCCATGCATGAGCTGAAAGTTGGATGCCATATTCTACTGGTATGAGCTTTTATAGGGTCTTCTCCTCTATGGCTGTATGTATATAATAGACTTCTTAAAATTTGTCTTAATGAATTTGCAAACACATGAATATGAAATAATGCCATGAGCATATGGGCTTACTAATAGCACTCATACTACTGGTGTATTTTCCTTTCTCATGCTATGAATAACTATAAACGCTGGTTAAGCTAGAAAATAACTGGATTCCTGTCCTGGGTTTTTGAAAAAAATGTAAAAAAGAAATGTGATTTCTCTCTCACATTTGGCATGCCGTATATGCACCTTCTTTACTATTACATGCTGTAAGAACTCCATTCAATGGCCTTTTTTTTTTTAAAGAGTCAAATCCTTTTAAACCATCTATTAGGTAATGTGAAATCTTTAAATTTTTTTTAAAAGGATAACCTATTGTTGAATTTGCATAATATTCTTGATAAATAAGAATATATCTCCATTAGGTAACACATTCCATGCTCATTTTCATGTACTTAATTCCATGGCCTCTTATGAGTTACTTCATGCAGCTATGATACTTTGCTTTCATTTGTTAAATACACACCCTCCTTTATTTTTGCATGCTATTTAAGCTCAAATAAAATAGGTTACCTCTATACATTGTAAAGCTTCAATATAACTGGTTACTTCTGCAAACCATTGCATATTTGCTATGATTGTGATCTTGAATTTGCTTCTCATGAATAGGGTTCCGCTGTAAGTTATATATTTGTTCAAAATTTAACTTTCTTGAGTGTTGTTACTAAAAAGAAATCCACAGTACATGTCATCTTTCTTGGACTTAAATCTTGATTTTTTATAACTGTTACAACTGAACATTAGTTGTTGCTTCATTCCTCTATAAATCTAATCATTACTTGACGAACATGCAGTATATGAATAAGACGACTCCTTGCTTCTGTAATTTGCTCCTAGCAATTTGATATGCCATATGTTAACAAAGAAATGTAGCATGAAAATAAAGCTCTTTTCCTCCCAAATTCTATTTTCCATAACCAAAATAAATCTCCCAGTCTGCTCAACACTATGAGTTAATGATTTTCTGATGTTGATACTCCTGTTTTCCTATTTAATTGGCACTGATAAGTAATTCTGATTGACTTTGTGACTGATTGCATATGTACCCTCCTGATATACGCTGAAATATGCTTGCAAAAATAACTAAAACTTATGTATGCCTAAGAGTTCCAACTTTATATGTCCTCCATGATTTGACCGAAAGATCCCATACCTGAAACTTATGTATGCCCCCTCGATAGTTTCCTCTCATTCTTTGCCTTTTCCACTACATGATTTAACCAAAAGGTTCCATGCTTGTAGTGTATGCATGTTCCTTCAAGGATCTCCTCAAATCTTCAATCAGCTACATTGGTTTGATTGGAAGGTCCCATACCTGAAACTTATGTATGCCCCTCAATAGTCTCCCCAATATCTTTTGTCTTTGCCCAAACAAACTCAGCCAAAAGGCTTCATGCATGTAGTGTACGCATGATCCTTCTATAGCCTCAAGTCTTCATACCTACATCTGCACATGGAACAAACTTATTAGTAAAAACATGTTTTATCTTTGTTCGAATTTTTCTTTCCTTATTTCCTTTTACCATAGTTATCTGGATAACCATTTTGTATAAACAACAGAGTATAGATGATAGGAAAGTTTTCTATGGCTCAGTTCGTATGAACTGATCCATTTCTTTATTCATTTTTTGTAGGTTTTACTCCTAGATGGAGATGTGGGATCAGCCCTCCAGTATTCAACACAACAACTTTCCATTTAGGTAATGGATGCCTTTCCTTTCTATCTCTTTTTCAGTACTTTTCTGTTTGTACAATGTGTTTAATTCAGATATTTATGTTAGGAGTTGAGAGCAGTAGTAATATCTGAATGCATTGTATTCAAGTACTATGTAAACATGAACACTTTGTAAAAATATTTCTTGAATACTTTGAATATTATTTTAGTACTTGTATGGTTTCTATACTTTTCTCACTGCATTCTTTTAATTCTGTACTATCATTTCTCAGTAGCTAAACACACTTAGTTAGTAGATAAAACATAATCAGTTTAGCGTAAAACATAACAATTTAAGAGGCATGTTAAATTGGTAATAGTTCTTTCCTTACAAATACATGGAGCCTATTGTAAGGCTGGTAGAATTGATGTTTCTTCACAAATGGGTGTAATCCACCATGAAGCAATAACCAAAGAGGTTATTTTTTGAGTTATTGAGTTTAGATTAGTCATGGATCCTGTGCTAGAAGGTACAAAGATGAATAC
Organism: Cupressus sempervirens; assembly: GCA_028749045.1. Classification (NCBI taxonomy): domain Eukaryota; kingdom Viridiplantae; phylum Streptophyta; class Pinopsida; order Cupressales; family Cupressaceae; genus Cupressus; species Cupressus sempervirens. The sequence continues at coordinate 134,254,344 of CM053790.1, forward strand.
AAAAGGTGAGATTATCTTGGCTCAACAAGGTGCTTCCCTAACCAAGGGGGGGAAGTAGTTGATGGCCCACAAAAGGACAAAAAGAAGATAAAGAAGAAGGATACTATAAAGAATGCTATAGATTATAACAACAAATTGAAGCAAAATGAAAATCCTTTTCCTAAGGTAATTATTAATAACTATATTAGCATTCATTAATATGAATCTATTGCAATAAAATTGATAGATAAGTTCTTGTACAAAAAAAATGAGTTTTTTAGTGTATCTCTTAATCAAAAGCTAAGCTTTTATTAATACATCATGTCTATCTTTGTCTAGGAGGCTAGTGGTTCAAATGGGCACATGCCATCGCAAACTGAGCATGATAGAGAGAAATTTGTAATAAAAATTGTCAAATGGCATATATATATGCCTTTGAATCCTCATGCTTCTTTTTATGGTGAGAATAACAAAGAAATAGCTCCAGAGTATGTTAGAGAGAATGATTTACCTAGTTCACAAAAGGATGAAGCCATGACTGATGTGCCTTTCTTACAAGTAGATGGAGCCAAACACGAGGCTAGGAAAACTAATGTTTCTTCTCCACAAATGGATGTAACCCACCATGAAGCAATACCTGTGGAGGTGATTTCTCCAATTTTGGAGATTAAATTGGTTGCAGATTTTGGGCTAGAGGGTCTTAAGATGAATACAATGGGTGAGATTATTTTGGCCCAATAGGGTGCTACTAGTGCATATTACCTATATCAATATGGGATGAATGGTAGGCTAGGTCATGTCTCTACAACTAGCTCTACCTTAGCCGCTAGGTAAACAATTGGCGGTTCTTTGACTATAATCAGAATAGATCTTGGGTGAGGTGGTGGGAAAGTTGTTGGTACTAGTATTGGAACCATAAGAGGAACTTACGCTAGCACTAAAGCTATTATAGGCTCATGTGTCAGCTTCCATAGCTAAAATCGTTCATTGGGTTGGGCCTAATGTGCCCTGAGTTACCACCCACATGTTTATCTCCATGTAAAACTCTACACAAGCCCTCTGGTGGCCTCAATTTTGGTCAGATGAAATACCCATCATTGCATTCAATGAGGTCTCCCTTGAGTTCCTTTGCTAGAGCAACAATGGGCTCTATGGATCAAAGCCCATCTCGAAGCTTTTACGAATTGCTTGGTGTATCTTGTGATGTGGGGTTAGATGATATCAAGCAGGCATATCGACAACTGGCTAGAAAGTATCACCTTGATGTGTGTCCTCTTGAGCATGCAGAGGAGTATATGAGTAGGTTTATTGAAAGGTACTCTCTCTGATCCTAGGAGGAAGAATTTATTTGATAGTCATCTTGCAATGGGGTTTGCCTCTGAAGCTTTTGGAAACAAGCGCTGGGATTACCCACAAGAGGTAAGGGCATTGAGAAAATGAATTTTGTTTTGTTTGATGAATTTTTCTTTTTTTTAACTTGCTTAAGCTAAAGACATTTTCATATTTTTGGTTTAAAAATCCATTCAAGTAGAGCCAATGGACTAGTTTATTACTTCTGCCCTTGTAATAGGCTGTAAACAAACATTTGAGGAACATATTAGATTCAACATATTGTTTTAGTAAATGAAGGTTATTTGATGAAGACACTCCTCTCAAATATGCCAGAATAATAATATTAGAAATGTTGTTCCAAAAAGCCGTAATGGATTACATCAATGATGAAGCATAAAAACTAAGACATACAAACATAACATATTAGCAAATTACTAAGGATAAAGAAATTATTGAGATGGAAAGAAATATTGGAAGATGCTGAATTCACCCTAAATAAGATGAATAAGAGTAAACACTACCTCGTCCAAATCCAATAAGATGCCACGATGGAGGCAGTAGATATATTAAAAAGTTTCAAATGATGAAGTTGCAGATTAGGCAAAAACCATTGCATTCAGCAAGGTACAAAATTATTTAAACTTTAGTAAGATTTCAACTTTCAAGCACTGGGAAGTAAGCTTAAGCATGGTAAAACATGCCATTTGCAAATAAAATAGAGAATGCAAGAAAAAATCAACAATTATTTAGTTGAGCTAATAAAGAAAAGACACTATTTCCACTTGATAGAATTTGAATTTCAACAAAAGCATGTCCATAGAAGCTGTAGATTGACTATACTAAATGAAGAATATGTTCTAATCTATATGGCCATTCCACACTATAACACTTTTTTTCAAATTATGGGATGCTCAACAAACTTCAAAACTCAAAGAATAAAATTATGCACTGTTATGATTTCCTCTAAAGCTTTTCTTCTAGTTGTAGGATTTATAAGGTCTCATTAACTTCTAGCTTGAACAATAGTTAATAAATTTAATATATTTTTTATAGAACACTTGTCTATGGTACTGAAATAGTATAAATTATAAATTTCACCATCCTTCTATTTTATAGCAAATGAATCAAATAGATCTTTCACTAGATGATTTTAAAGAGTAGTTGCCATTTGCATGTCTAGATTGCAGACTGCCTTGAAACTCAAAAAACCATATGTATTCTGTACCCATTAGAATAGCTTTTATAGATGAAATTTCAAAAAAAAAACTTATGAACACTTTTCTACATAAAAATAAAAATTGCAACCAAGTACTAATCAATCTTTATGTACCAAGCCCGAGGGGCTTGTTTAAGACCATAAAGGGCCTTCTGGAGTCTACATACTTTTGGTTCTAAACTGGCAACCTTGAAACCTAGGGGCTACATTATTTAGACTTCTTCTTGTAATTCACCATTGAGAAAAGCACTCTTCACATCCATCTGATGAACTTTCCAATCATATTGAGCTACAATGGCAAGAAGAATGTGAATAGTGCTCATCTTGTCTGTCAGAGGAAAGGTCTCCTCATAGTCAATGCCTTCAGGCTAGGTGAATCCTCGAGCATCAATTCTGGCTTTGTATTTTCCAAGGTACCATCTACATGGTAGTTGACCTTATAGACCCATTTACAGCTAATGGGTTTCTTCCCAGAAGTGAGATCTGAAAGAACCCAAGTGTGATTCTTTTGAAGACTTTGAAGCTCAGCATCCATTGCTTGTTCCCATTCTGGAATTCCTTTGGCCTCTGCATATGTCTAGGGCTTAGGGATACTATGGATGTTGGCCATAAGAGAAACATTAACTATGTTGTGTTGAATGCTCTTATTTCTAGAGGTTCTACCCTCAATGAGTTCATTAGGATGGAGATCACTAATAGTTTGAGCCCACCATTTTGGCCAAAGAGTAGAGGAGCCAATATTAGATGTTGTCAGAATAGCTGGATGAGGAGGAGGAGGAGCTATATTATCTGGAGGTGGCTAAGGTGGTGTATCAGTAGCATCAAATGAGTCATATAAAATAGGACCCAAGTCAGAGATTGTTGAAGACTGAATCTCAAAATGTGGTGGGGAAGTAGAGAGCTGAAATGGTTTGAGTTCCTCATCAAACAAAACATCACAAGTAAAGATTAAATGATCAGTGTTGACATATATTAGTCTGTAGGCCTTATGCGTGTGACTATATCCTATAAACATGAGTTTTTGGCTTTTGGAATCCAACTTAGTGCATTTGGCATAAGGAATCCATACATATGCTAGAGAGCCAAAAACTTTCAAATGGTTGATCCTAGGTTTCCGACTAGAGTAGGCTTCCTCAGGAGTCTTATGATTAATTGCAAGGGTGGATGACTAGTTAAGAAGGTAGATATATGTGGATACTACTTGTGTCCAATATTTTCTAGGAACATTTCTATGTTCTAGCATAACTTTAGCTATTTATGTGATGGTACAATTTTGACACTCTACAACAGCATTCTTTTGAGGGGTGTGAGGTGTGGTGAATTGATGTCTAATGTCATGAGTAGTACATAAGGCAAAGAAAGTAGAAGAATAGAATTCCCCCCACTATCGGTCCTAAGAGTACAGATGGGGGAACCAGACTCTTTTTCTACTAGGGCTTTAAACTACTAAAATATAGGAAAAGCATGTAATTTTTACTTAAGAAAATATACCCATATTTTGTGACTGAAATCATCCACAAAGAGTAAGAAGTACTTGTTACCAGTAGAAGAAGGAGTATTAATAGGACCACATACGTCAGCATGGACCAGTTGGAGTACTTTAGATGCCCATCATGATTCACCATCCTTAAATGGTGTCCTATGTTGCTTCCCTACTTGGCAAGCTCTGCAAACATGATGGTTCTAGGTCTGGATATTAGGTAGGCCATGGACTAAATTATCTCAAGCAAGTTGTGCTAGACATTGAATGTTTAAGTGACAATATCACTAATGCCAGAGGTTGTTGAGAGTGGATAATTTTGTGATGAAGGCATGCTCAAGGGAATTGCCTAAATCTACAAGCCTATAAATACCATGACCCTCAAGATTGATAGCAAGTGTAGTGCGAGAATCATGATCAATAATTGAACACTTATTTCCACTGAAAATAACATCTGACTGAGGGGAGTGCTTCATAATCTAACTAACACACAGAAGATTATGTTTCATGCCAGGAACATAACATACATTGAGGAACATGAGTCTTCTTCCTCCGGATTGAATTGAAACATTGCCCTTGCCAAAAATATTGTATTCTTCGCCGCCTCCAAAGAATACTAAGTTAGAATAGGTAGTGAATTCAACAAACCAATCATACCTATGAGTGAAATGTCGGTAGGCACCAGAATCTATGTACCAAGTAGAAGATTTCACATGATCTATAGGTATGTTGGCCATAAAGGCATGGTAGATAGATTCATTTTGCTCTGAGTGTTGGGCAGCATCGACATACTTTTTAATTGAGTCTAACTTTCGATGCTCATAACACGTGAATATCTTAGTTGGCACAAACTTTGAGGTGAGAAAATGAAAGACCCAGAAAAATTAGAGAAGTACCCAGAAGAGAGCTCGAAAAACCCAAAAATAATATGTTGTCAGAATCTAGATTTGCTGGCTCAAAAATTGAGGCACAAAAAAAATGTACCCACAAAAAATTGATGAAGACCCATTTGAGATCTTGAAAACCCCACCAAGAATATGTGATTAGAAAATTTTCCCAGCCCCAAAAATTAAGGTTTTGAGCAAAACCCTAGCTGACGGCTTGGTAGGTCAAAATTGTAAAAGATAGGCAATTTCTTGAAAAGAAAAATCCAATCTTTATTGTAGAGCTCGTCTGGAGGTTGATACTACCTTGAAGAGTGGAGATTTAACTCCTCAAATGGTAGAGATAAAATGCATAACATAGGAAAAACACAGTAAAAATTGTTGTTAAAATAAACACAATTTTCATAGGCAAATTTGCAGACAAATTGTAGAGAAATCGTGATTTGGCGGACATTTTGTAGAGTAGGCAAGCCCAAGATGTGGTTGTCTGCAGATTGAGAGGAGCAATCACGAGATTTGTAGGTCGTAAGTCTTAAACCATGAACCAAGTGACAAGCAAGCCGACCATAGAGAAAATGTATATTGTCCAGTTGTAGAGAAATTTAGCTCCCAAAAAATGACGAAAAGATCGACCTTTAATGCTACGCAATTTCCAGACCTAGAGTTCGAGAATTTCTCTAGGCCAAAACCCCTAGGCAGGTTTGAGAGAAATTTGACAGAAATAATTTTGAAAAATTAAACAAATAAGTTCACAAAGAAATTATAATTTTTTTTTGAAAAAATTCAAGTATTAGCTCTGATACCATGTTACAAACGTAAATGGAAAAATACTTGACTTATCAATCAGAGATTAAATTGATCTATATATACAAAGAGGAGAGTCGAATAGAATAGAAACATTCTATTCTAGACTACACCTAAATATTAGAAACATTCTAATATGTACAAAGATATAATAAGATACAATAGTGAGCATTAATAAGAAACATAAAGATTATTCTAATATTTCACCAGATGATTTTTAAGAGTAGTTGCCATTTGCATGTCTAGATTGCAGACTGCCTTGAAACTCAGAAAAGCATATGTATTTTGTACCCATTAGAATAGCTTTTATAGATGAAATTTCAAAAAAAAACTTGTGAACATTGTGTTACTAAAATTTTACACTTTTTTAAAATTTTAGTATGAAGGCAAAAGCACATAGGTGTCATTCATTGTGTGTCCAAAGAATATAAATGTCCTTGTATTCTTTAGTTTCAAAATACAACTGATATTTACATAGAGTGAAATGAATACAAATGCTAGAAATGAATTCTCACACAAGCCATGAGTCTGACTACTGCTTCTATACATACTGAAAATAAGAAAAACATAGTATAGGGAAGTAGAGTTAGAGGTAACTAGTAATTTCCTTTCAGCCTTTGACTGGTTATGTGTTCCTTGTTGCCACTCTAGATCTAGCTCTCGATCTAATAGGCTTTGTGATGTTCATCCTCCTGCATGGGAAAAAGTGGGGTTAGATCTTAAACGATCTAAGCGATGACTAATTATTACCAACTATGTACCCACATATGCTATATATTTCCTATTTTGAGTACATATAAAAACAACAGAAACAATTTCTAAGTGCTTCAGTGTTAAAAAAAAAATTCAGAAAATATAATGTTAAAGGGACATATTATTTCTCTAACATGAAACCTTTCATTATAATCAAGTGTAAGCATATTGATCTCAAAAATAGTACTCTAAAAGTTCAGATGCAAATCACAGAAAGATAGTTTATGAGTGTCACAAGCCTGTGCTTGAACCTCATAGATGATATGCTATAGGGTACACAAAAGGCTATAGAAAATAATAATGATTGACATTGCATATTGCAGATGCATAACTTAATATCAAAAAGTATGAAAGATAACTGACAAGAGATACTTCAAGTAATGTTGAAAGTTAAGGCCTTCATTGCAAATGTAGATCATGCTATAGGAAAATGTCTTTAAAAGGTCTTAGGATGCAGATATAGATTTTTTTTTTTAAGGATAGACAGCTACAACACAAATGCATAGTTTGGAAGGTTACATTCAGCAGCAGGTTTAAGAGATCATTTACCAAGCTAAGGGGATATCCAATGCTCATGATAGAGGAGGCTCAAATTTATTTAATCCAACAGATTCAGAAATTTCTTCTCATGGCATCAAAAAAAGCAACAGTAAAACCCTTCATAGAGGTTCCAACAAAGCTCGTATGATAGCATTACAAAAGGAGATGCATAATGTTATGAACAATCAACAAAGTTTTGCATTAATAGTGAATGTTATTTCATGGTGACCTCATTGCATAATGTCACAATGATGGCTTCATCTTCAAACTTTCAGCGAATATGATAAGAACGGCAAGTTCACAAAATGGTAGGTTCTTTAGATGAATGCAAACAATTTAATGAAGATCATTACTAAAAGAGAAAATAGCGAAGGTCATGTAATCCAGTAACAAAATCAAATAAACTCTCCAGCAAGAAGGAAAATGTATGTTGCTATCTATAGAAGAAACCCAAATCTTGGGTTTTGTAAAGAATAAAATACACAAATGGTGTATGCTCCCAGCCCGTGCCAAGCAAGATCTATTAAAAAACAAGGAAAGCTCCAAAATCATAGTAGCCAGCATGGAGTTCTAGCACAAAGAAATCGATGTTGGCATCAAGCATAGAGCAAATAATGCACATGCATATGAGGACCCAGAATAACATATATGCGGCAAACCCTAATGAGCTCCAGATTACTATTAATAAGCACAATAGTCACAGGAAAGAAATACAACATCAAGTTATGCACAAGAAGCCCTATCTGGGTATTTACAAATGTAATGACTTCAACATCTTCCATGGCAGCCAGATTTCATTAAAAATGAAAAAAGCATACCTTCCAAATCTTGTAGTAGTGGCCATGAAAGAGAGGACGTGCCCAGCAAGAGTGTAGATAGAGGGGGTGAAAAAAACACGCAAAGGAGTTTTGGTTTTCCTTCCCAAACCCTTGTGTTCTCCTTCATGTTAGCGGCTCTCTTCATTTTGCAAATACAGGAGACCAAATGAAGTGATGATGTGCTTTTAGGGTTCGAAATGCCCTATATCCCTGACAAGTCCAAGAGAGGCTTTTGCCTTGTGTTAATTTCACAATATTTGAAAGGCTTTGACACCCATGCCATGGTTTGTAATATTTTAATAAAAAAGGAAACAAAGACACTTTTCTTACCCTTTGATTAATGCTTAGTATTTTTGTTTTTTTTTTTGCAAAGTTTTATTTTTATTCAATTATTTTAAAAAGGTTGAAAATTAAACACTTTTTCTTGGAAAAAGTATTTCTATTATAATATAATTCATTCTTGTTATTTTAGTAAATACTAATTATTCTAATAAAATATTGAGTGATTAAATAGTATCACTTAATATTTTATATAAATAATTAATATTCATTAAAACAAAAGAGTAAACTATATTATAATAAATTATAATTTAATAAATATTAAATGCTTTATATTTTATTTTCAGAATATAAATCATTTAATAAATATTATAATGCAAAGAAATAAATGTTTAATTTTCTTTTAAAAGGTTAAAAACAAATATTTTGCAAAACCATTCTTACTAAGTGTTGAGTCTTAAAGGTGAGGATTTTGTCTTTAAAGAGGAGTTATTGCAATTTGGAGATCTTTTGGAGTCTGCTTGGGGATGTGACTGCAGTTATGAGGGGCAGTTGATGATATTATCAGACCATGCCTATTGGGCTATTTTGTACACCTTTTTGAGGTCTTTTCAGAGACTCAAGTTTGGCCTCAAGGGCTGAATCTGACCCAGCATTTATGGCTTTCAAAATGTAGTTGGATTAAAGGTACATAAGTATGAGTTGGAGACTCATTTGGTAGAGGTTCTTTTTCTTCTCTACATGGCTATTTTTTGTAAGTTTTCAGACTTCTTGACAGGAGCAAAGATCCTTTTGTAACCCATTATTCAGAGAGATATACAAATTTATAACACTTTTGGACAGGAATTTCAGCTGTGCCTTCTCTTTTTCTATGTTTGTGTGTCATGTTGATGCCTTCTACAAGATTGTTTCAGTCTTTTATAGGTTGAAAGTTGTGTTACAAAGAAGTTCTGGATTGTGAGTAATTTATTCTCCTTTTAGAAACTATTATTTTAGCCTTCTTATTAGTTATTGATGCAAGGATTCTGATTATTGAGTTGTGCAAAGGAGTTTCAGTTTACTGTTTCATTATGTGCTAATTATCTGTTAGGTCTTTAAGGATACTTTTTCTAGTGCATCACCCTTAGGTTTTAGATTTTTATTTTCTGTTATCCTTCTTCCCTTTTCCTCCATAAAAGAATTAGTTTTAGGTAGCATAAAGTGATTTACCAGATAGGAAGCCAGCCTAGAATCTGGAGATTCATTCTAGCCACAGTTTACCCACAACCTTGGAATGTTTCCATGTTTTTCGAAAAGGTTAAGTTTTCTACAAACTTAATAGGGTGCAATTTTGGTACATAACAGACTGTTCTACATAAAAGGAAAAATTGCAACTGTTCAACTCACAACTACTATCGATGTGAATCCCACATTTGTGTTCACAAGAATCACCAAAACGTTGATTTAAGTAGTTCTGTCTATCTTAGGATATGTTGCAATTTTTTGCAACATGGTCGAGTGCAGTTTCTTCAATTCAAATATGAAGATTTCTATTCAACCATCAAGCTTTGAAATTGAGTGTGCATATACAAAATTTAAGAAATGTTAGTTAATCAAATGAATATTTCAGAGCAAGTAAGAAGGCCTTTACCTTACCCGACAAAGCCTTGCATATAGGACAAATCTCTTAAGAGTAGAGATAATGCACATAAATATACAAGGCATCGAATATTAACAAATGGCCAAATGTAATAAGTCTTGGAGAACACATTATTGACATATTGGATTCCAAAAACTAAGGTGAATTGTTTTTTCATGATGGACTTTTAGATGATACAGATGTTTCTTCCCTTCACTACCATTGGTATCCTACTCTTCCATCTCAACCCAAAGAGAAATCACAATGATGATAAATGAAGATGTAAATAAGGATCATTATTCACATAGATAGATTACAATAATTGAAACAAAAAAAGACTAAAAGAAAAATTGGCACAAAGATTGCAATCAATTAAATTTCTATTTGAATGATACACTTCATGGGAAATGTGATTTCCTATCTGAATCAAGAAATTTTAGTAACGAAGGAATAGTGCAATTATTTTTATTCTCTCTCTAGTAAGTGTTCCACTACTGCAAGAGGTTGAAACAGCCTGACCAGTGCTCAAGACTCGTGCCCTTTGAATTTGCCACATCCTAAATATGTCCTTTTGAAGGGGTCAAATAATGGGTGCAGTTTCATCTTCTTCTTGCCCTAGATAGAAATCAAGATTATTTCCACTAGCACATCTCAAAATGGAGATGCATAAGAAAAGGATATACAAAGCCATTTTTCACAAACAACATGAATTTTCCCACAATATACAACTTAATTTATGTCTCCTCTCATTAAGTAAGAAACCATTTTTCACAATAACATGATATTCCAAAAAAAAAAAAAAAAACTTACTTTCTTGCTCCTTTCTCTTTAAAGGATGGTTGACCTTGGATGACCTCAAAATTGAGCCATTTAAAGTAACCCTTACTTTACTTAAGCCCCCTGAAGCTTCTACATAATTGGACCCAACAAAAGATAACACCGGTTGAGGCAAAGGTGTTGTGCTATCATGGAAACTAGATGAGATGTCACTCTACATTAAAACAGAAATTGCCGAATCCACATTTGGTGAAGGTCTTGGGAATTAAAGAAAAATCATCTTCAGTGAGCTTACATAAACATTAAACTGATGTGAAAGGAAAATATTTCTCTAACATTTAACATTTCCTGTAACAGTCCACATTTTCTTGGGTAACAGGAGGAAGAAACAGTACATGAAGGTAAAGTCAGGCAATATCTATCCCTTTTATCAAAAAAAACAATATAATCATTTTGCTTAAACCTTCATACCCAAGTATGGATTGGAAAGCAAGGTAAAAAGTTTGTTATGCCTTGCTCATAAAAATGATAGCCGAAAAAGGAAGTATTGGAAAGGAAAACATACCAAATTGTAAATTGCAGTACAATAATACTTTGAAGTACAAATGACAATAGCCTTGCAAGTGCTTAACTGGTACTAATTTAAATTGAAGAATATATAGGTGCATAGTGAGTAGCTTTGGAGTATAAATAAACTATGCTTGATGATAAGCCATTAAATGGAGATCACAGAGCCAAATAGTGCTTTATTTTGAATGAATTTAGAATCCAATCCACTCTACAGTTTGAAGTAATTGGAAGCTAAAATGGATTGAAAGTGGTCTGATACGAATTGCAAGTTATCTAATAATTATCAATGCATATTGCCACCTCACACAAGGCAAAATGCATGGATTTATCTTGCACCAATATTTCTGACTTAAGATGCAATGTCAAGTCACAATAACTGACATCAATAAGTCCCACCATAA